>JAJHZJ010000583.1:600000-765244 GCA_023548195.1 Bettongia penicillata ogilbyi
AGATGAAAGGTCTGGATTCTGGATCCCAACTCTTCCACTAACCAGTCACGTGGTTTGGGTCAAGCTTTGCTCCTTCCTGGTCCTCAGTTTCCTCATCTGTACCAAGGAGGCTGGAGTCTTAAACTTTCAACATTTGTGCTAACATTATATTAATCTAAAACCTTCAGAGATCTGGGTTCTAATCTCAACTCTGCTGCTAACTCACTGTGAGATTTTAGGTTGCTTCTCTCTGGACCTCAGATTTCACAAAGGGCTCTCATTTTTCCATTCCTCAGGCAACTTTCACTTTCATCATTACATCTAACGTACAGTGTTAAGCACTGTGAGGGCAGGAACTACCTCACTTTCTTACTTGTACATGCAGCATTTAAGACAGACACAGGAGCTGTAATTTATTGTTATATCCTGGATAAGAACACTCCCTCTACCAAGGCAGGTCTCCCATGTTCTCTGCAATGTACAGTCTTAGCTGAAAGGGTGATGTGTCCACAATCACAAAGCCAACAAGTGTCAAAATGGACTTGAATGGTCTTCTTACCCTCCAGATCAGTTCTCTATGCACTATGTCAAAATGTCTAGCATCACATGGCAGACAATCAACAAACTCTAATCGTTAAAACAACCCTCGGAAGTAAATGAGGCAGATATTATTATCTTGATCTTACAGATGAGGAAACAGATTTGGAGGCATCACTTGCTTTAAGATTCTAGTATTCAAACAAGGAAATAATAGACTGACACTAGACTTTAAACCCCTTGAGGGCACTCCCTCATATAAACCCTAAGTAAGAGGTAACCCATCAAACTTTGCAAGCCTCAAAAAATCTGGTGCCTTCCCTTAGAGCAGGATGTTTTACTCAAACATTGTGCCCTATGCACTTGGGCGCTTAACTAAAGGTGAATCTGTTAAAGACAGAAGCTCAAGGACCAAAGCTGCTGCTGCACCTGGCTCCTGCAAGATGAACAGGTGGCGTGCACAGACAGGGCAATGGGATCGGTACGGGAGGATCGAGCTTCAAATCCTACATCTGCCACTTAGCAGCAGACTTTCCCTCAGTCTAAGTTTCAGTTCTGTCATTCACAAAGTAAAGCATCTAAGATCTTGGAGGCCCTTTCCTGCTGTAAATCTCACACTCCTGCAATCCTCAAGTAAACAGATGGGCTGTGAAGGTCTTGGTTTGGGCAAGCAACTCCCTATGGGTCCATTCAACAGGCTTCAATTTGGCACCACCTACAGGGATGGCGTTGGGCTCGGTGAGGAAGGAAGTCCAATAAAAATGAGTCTTCTATTTCTTAGTGACGAGACACAGCCTGAGAAAACCCACCAGTGTGGGTGACTGTGAGGGCAAGAAATCATGCCTCTCCCTATGAAGCCTCCCTCTTGATGCTTCCAAAATCCAAAGGCAAGATCAGATGACTCTCCAAAAATCTTATATTTATTTTGCATTTATTCCATATATACTGTTTGTATACAGGGTGTGTGTCTCTCACACACACGTAACATACACATACACACACACATACATACACACACGCGCGCACACACACACACACACACACACACCACTCATTCCACTCTCTCACAATGCAATCACCTTGAGATAAGGGAGTGTTTCAGAGTTTAGCACAAGATCAGGCACTTAATACATGCTTGTTAATCGATTACCTGACTTAGAACTTACTAATTCCAGGCACAGTGCTAAGCACAGAGGACTCAAAGAAGGGAAAAGACAGTCCTGCTCTCAAGGAGCTCACAGTCTAACAGGGGAGAAAACAAGCTAACAAGCTATATACAGGATAAATTGGAAATAGTCATCTGCAGGAAGGCACTGAAAGAAAGGACTTTGGGAAAGGCTTCTTTCTGGTAGAAGGTGGGACCTTACCTGGCATCTAAAGGAGGCCAAGAAAGCCTGGAGGCAGAGATGAGAAGGAAAGAGCATTTCAGGCTTGTGGGAAGACCAGTGAAAATAAAAATAAAAAGAGCAGCACAAAGGCCAAAGTCGCTCCCTTTCTCAACCTGGAGATACCATTCCCAACATTCCATCTGGTGAAACCCATCATTGAGTATGCCTGATCCTTGGAAGCCCATTACATACGGTGGGGGGCATAGACTTACTTGTCAAGGTAAACAGAACAAAAGGGGCTTTCCATAAAGGATTTCTTGAAACAATCGGGGACATTCTGGGATACTGCACAGCTGGAGCTAAAACCTCTGGCAGGGAACATCATTTTGCTCTCCTGTTTCCCAGATTCCCCCAAACTCCTCTGCCAGGGACATCACAGCCACCCTTCTACCCTCGACGCAGATTCTCCCTATAAAACCTTCAGCATCAATACAGTCCCTGCTGTTGCATCTTCAGCAGTGCTGCTGAAGCCTCCTGTTACATCTTTTTTTTTTTTAACAGCCTTCTGCTTATTTTAATAGCTCTTCCACTCCTCCTCCTTACCAGACTGTTTATACCACTTTGAAGCTGGTGCTTACTGATTACACCACTATTTACATCTTCACTTCGGAGGCACCTCAGCCCTAGCTTTTCTCCAGTTCCAGCCAATCCCCAACGGTTTTCATTGCTGGCTCCCAGGTGAGAAGACAATTCTCTCTACTTTCAACTCAGTGGCCTCACACACCACATTCTCCAGACTGCTGTCACAGAGATCACAGCCAAGCTCCACTCACTCAGGAGATTTCTGTTTGCCCATCACCCTTCCCTTCTTCCTCTTCTCCACTTACTTGAATCCAACTGTCCTTTACGGGCCATCTTACTAAAGCTGTTTGAATGTGAGCTCCCCTTCAGATTATAAGCTCCGTGTGGGCAGGAACTGTCTTTTGCTTCTTTTCATATCCCCCAAGCTTAGCATGGTTCCTGGACCATATATCCATATACCATATTAATAAACGTTAATTATCAGACTGAAAGAAAGGGATAGTCTTGCTTTCTCCTATTTATATCCCCACAATTTTGTACACAGCAGGTGTCTGATAAGCACTTTTTTCCCCATTTATTCATCTCTTTCAAGAAGCCTCCCCCAACTACCCCAACCCACACGAATGTGTCTGGCCTCTGAAGTGTTACGGCACTTAATTTCTACAACCCTCACTGGGCACTCTGCTTAAAATGTTTGGCGCTATTCATTTGTTCCAGATACGTTCTATCACATCTAACTAGACTGTAAACTCTGAGGGCAGGGACTGTCTTAGACACACCTGCATTTACTATCATGGTGCTTTGCCTTCAGCAGGCATGCAGTAAATGCTTCCAGATACATAAGGAAAGCTCCCCACCTCCACCCCTCCACAATGGTGGTCCGGAGAGAGCTGGCCACTCAGGGCTCTTCAGCCTCTAACTTTTTATGCTCTAATATGTTCCAAGTGCCCTTCCAGCCCAAACATTCTAGAATTCCGTTCCTAAGTCATCAAATAAGACTTCCCAAAGGCTATTAACACCTAACAGGGACAGTATTAGTTTATTTCTTTACTCCCTTGCCCTCTGATTTACTCGGGGAAGAAATGATCTCCACACCCATAGCACAGCCCTTCTTTCAAATCCCCATCACCATTAGTGCTCTCTCTTCCTAAAAGTCTTGTACTTAACGACCTTATGTTTGGTATTTATCCTCAATATACTTATAGGAGAGGCAGCATGGTCCTAGCAGAGCAGAGAGATGGCCTCAGGGTCAGGAATATCTGGGATCCAGGCCCCCTCTGACACACACCGGCTATGTGACCTCAGTTAACCCCTCAGGGCCCCCAGGCAACTGTTTAACACTAAAAGTTTCAGAAAAGGGGGTGACCTGCAGAGAAGTGGAGAGACCTCCTCACACAGAACTTACTCTACCACTGAAATCACAGGTCTGTTAAAACACTAGTTTAAAAAAACACACATACATGCACATGTCATCTTCCCTAATAAAATAAACTACTTGAGGACAAGCAAGGATTGCTTCATGTTTTCCAGCTTTGTATCCTCCAAGTCACCCAGTTTTTGGCACACAGTAGGAGCTTAAAGCTTGTTGACTGATTGCTACCCCAGGAGGAATTAGGAGATCTGGGTTCTGGTCCTGGCTAGGAACTTGGGCAGTTAGGGAGTGCAGTGAATGGGGCACTGGGGCTGGACACAAATAAGACCCGAGTTTAAACCTGGTCTCACACTCACTGTCTGTATAACCCTGGGCAAGTCACTTAACTTCTCTGCCTCAGTTCCCTCAACTTAAAATGGGGGTAATAATAGCTCCTCACTCCTACCATTGTCATGAGGCTACTTGTAAAGCACCTAGCACATAGTAGTTGCTTAAAAAATCCTTCCTTCCTTCCTCCCTCCCTCCCTTCCTTCCTTCCTTCCTTCCTTCCCACTAAGAAGCCAAAGACTTTCACCTACTAATCTTCTGGCAGCTCAACATATCCTCCCATGTAACTCCAAAGGCTACTGTCTCAATCAGGGACAACCAGCTATACTACCAATTCTCTGCAAGAAAGAAAAAAAGCACCAAGGCTATTGGCTCTAAACAATACCTTGCATCTGGTTTGGCATAAATTTGCATTTTTAATCCATGAGGGCCCTAACTCCAAGTATGTCAAATGGAATTAATTATAGCAACCTTCTGCAATTGTTTTCAAACCCAATATTAAAGGCTTTCCACACACGAAACACACAACAGATTTGTAACTCATCCAGTTAATCATGTCCTGGGTTAGGAAGACTGAAGACAGTTGCTCAGTCTTCAGCCCCAGGAAAAGATGAACCAGGGGCCGAGATGCAGAAGGGTAAAAAGCAAAGAACAATGACTCACTTGGGAGCCAGAGATCCTGGGTTCAAACCCAACCAGGAATTTTAATACCTGTTTAACCCTGGGCAAGTCTGGGCCTCAGTTTCCTCATCAATAAAACAAAGAGGTTGGCCTAAATGGTCTCTAAATGGTCCCTTTCAGCTAAACACTCTATGATCTAATACAAACATGATTTAGAGAGTACTACCCAGGGATGCCTACCCCAACTCTCACTCTGATTTCAAGCCAGATATTTTGGGTGAGGAAGTTAAATTTTACAAAGATAAAGCACATAAACTGCTTATCACAAGATCCAGGCTGATGCCCAATTTTAGCTCTTTTCAACAGAGCGGGTGCCTGATTTTAAAAAATGTTTTGAAGTAAAAGTAACTTTCCATTTAAGTTAACGTAAGCCTCAAAAACCTCCCCTAGGGAGAGTAGGAAGCAGAGTATATTGGAAAGAGCATAAACTGTATATACCCTCTGAAGAAGTGATACCACTTCTGGGCCTTTGCCCAAAGGAGCTCAAAGTCAGAGGGAAAAGTCACATATATACCCCCCCAAAAAAAACTGTAGCAGCCCCAAAGAACTGGAATTAGAGTAGGTCCGCAATAATCAGGATGGCTGAAAAAAGAGTGAGCCATGAATGGAATGGAATATGACTGCATAAAGAGGAAGAATTCAGAGAAAACTTAGGAAGATTTTAGTGAACCCATACAGAATGAAATAAACAGAACCAAGAAGAATTTATACAGTGACCACAATATTGTAAAGGAAAGTGAAATGGAAAGACTTGAACATTCTGCTCAACGCAGTAACATCTAATTGAGTGTGCCTTCAGGACTGCTAGTGAGGCATACCTCTTGCTTTTTGGGGAGGTATGGAAGAGGTTTTCTGGACACCAACTTCTCCTTCTCAGTCAGTCCCCTGTGCTAGATCCTTCTCTCCAGATCATACCCTCTAAATGTAGGTATCCTTCTGGGTTCTGTCCTGGGCCCTCTTCTCCTCATGCTACTTCATTTAGAGGTCTCATCCGTTCCTATGGATTTAATTACCATCTCTATGCTGAGGATTCTCAAGTACTCTCAGCTGACCTCCAATCTCTCCTCTCCAACTGCTTACAGACATCTCAAACTGGATATCCAAAAGACATCTTAAACTCAGTATATTAAAAATAAAACTTTTTCTCTTTCCCTCGAAACCTTCCATCCCTCCCTTCCTTATTATTGTAGAGGGCATTCACAAACTAGGAATCATCCTGGACTCTTCACCATCTCTCATTTCTCCTTATCCACGTCGTTAACAAGGTCTGTCAATTTTACCTTTAAGAATAACGTGTCCACTTTGAGATGGAGCAAGGGTGTTGGATTTTTGTTTTGCCTGACTTGTATTTAGTTTTTATAAGAAAGAGAGTCCTATGAGGGGAGGGGGGTTGAGGAATAAAAAGCAGCAATAAAACATTTTAAAACAGTAAGCATTGAACTAGAAATCAAAAAAGTTAGGTTGCAGTCCCAGCTTTACACCTAATTCATTCCTGCCACAGTAGGCAAATGACTTCCCCTTCCTGGGACTCCTCTGTCTCCTATGCAAAATGAGTGAACTGCCCTTCATGGACTCTACAATCTTTTTAATTTTCTAGGGTCTGTTCCAGCCCCCAAAATTGATGCTCTGGTTTGCATTCTAGGAATCTGACTTACCTCAAGGATGATTTACTTCCCTTAGCCTGAATTAAAACCTACCCGTTTCCAGTTGGCAGGCTTAAACCCACACTAAGGATGATTTGGGTTTCCAAATCAAAACCTGCCAGTCATGTCAGACACTGAAATGTAGCCAGAATTGGGAAGCAACCACCACACAGACTAAGCACTGTTTGGAACCTTTTTAAAGTAAAAATTGGAGGGGCTAATCTTTTGGATCCATTTGATGGATTTATTTCCATCCAAATTGGCCATGTGTTTAATTAATGTTCAAGGAAAGAGACAAGTTGGGAACAAATGCCTTAAAAAAAAATTTACTAGTATAGCACCTCATCTGATTTTTAAAAAAATTCTCCCTCAATTTTAACTAATTATATTGGAGTTCCACTATGACAGTATCTTTGACATCTGTACCTTATAAGGAGGTGCCCTTCATCTTTCTGCAATTAAATTTCCTTGATTACTGTTACAATTGGATATATCTTATACCCTTATTTCATTCTACACAGCAAGTAAAACAGAATGTTAGCTCTGGAATGGACCTTTGAATAGAGACTGTTAGGATATAGAAAGTTATAGCTGGAAAGGGGCTAAGAATGCAAAATATTCCAGCCAGGGGGATCCTTAGGATATGATCCTGAAGCTGGCAAACATGGGCCTTTTCAGAAGAGTCCCTGCCCTCACAGTGGGCACTGCATTCTATTGGAGGTTACATGTTACAACAGATTAGTAAATATATGACAATTTAAGGAAAGGGAAAGTACCAATAACTTTGTAACCTGTGTATTTCAGAGTATCCCTGAACTTGGACGGAGAGTAAAATCACCTCTTTATTACAATATAACTGGTTTTCTTTATAATCCTATGTATTTTAATTTTTGCATTTAAAAATGTTACTCTGAGAAGGGATCCATACTAGGCTTCACCAGACTGTCAAAGAGGCTCCTTTGGACATATATAAAAAAAATGAAGAAACCCTGGGGTAGAACCATTAAGAAAGGCTTTCCCTAATAGGTGGCACATGAGCTGAGCCGGAAAAAGCCTTAGATCCTCCGAATACCGCTGGAGTTGTTAAGAGATCTAGGAATACAGAGCATTAGAGTTGGTGAGGCCCTAAGCAGCTGGCTTCAACTCCTCTTTTTTACAGAGAAGGAAACTGAGGCTCAGAAAGGTTAGCGTGAAACAGCACATCTAAATAAACAACTGAAAGAGTTCCAGTTTCACTTTTGTTGCCTTTCATGTTCCATCTTAACACCAGGACAGGAAGGGACCTTCAGGTCTCTCCACCAGGCCCTTCATTTTACAACAAGGAAACTGAGGCCCACAGAAGGAGTGAGTCAGAGCAGGCCAATCTAGTGACTTTCTACCACATCCTGCTGCCTCCTATCACAGAAGAGAGTTTCTATTAAAAACACAGACTTATTTTTAATTATTTTCCCCCTAAGCAATGAAAATTACATGGAAAAAATTCTCATCTAAAAGTTTCTTAATCTGTTTTTTTCCTTGGGAACCTTTGAGATTAGGGTTTAGCATTCCCCAATGTTCCCTTGACAAATGACAAGCTATTTTGTCCTAAATAAAGAGAATTTCAGGTTTAAAAGAGACCTCAAATTTTATTTGGCCCAACCCCCTCCCTACCTGATCAGCAACAACATACAGCACTCTCTCATTCTCTCCCCACCCCATATTCTCTCTCTCTCTCTCTCTCTCTCTCTCTCTCTCTCTCTCTCTCTCTCTCTCTCTCTCTCTCTCTCTCTCTCTCTCTCTCTCTCCTGTCTCCTCTCCCTCTTTCACTTTCTCCTCCCCCTTTCTTTTTCTCCTCTCCCCACCTCCACCCCCATTCTTCAGGCCAATGGGAATTAGTATGGTAGAGGCACAAACCTCTATATCAGTGAGGGGAGTCAAAATGGTTGGGTTTGTGGCCCTCTGACCCTCACAATCATGACAGTGACAGATATTAAGCTAATATTCCAGTATTCATCCCAGAACAGCTTCCAGCTGGGAAGGCTAGTCAACAAACTGCGTAAGAAATCAGCATGATGCTAGCCTCAAGACAGCCCTCCTCCTTTCCTTAAGTGTTTGAAGGGTTGCTCCGTTCAGGAATACAGATTGTTAAAACATCCCATCTTACTCCAAATCACCCACCCTCTCTTCCCAACCCCCATACTCATCCAAGGACTAGTCTCTCAGATAGTCTTGCTTTATTGGGAAACATTTCCTGATTTTTTTCCCCTACAACGGCCACAGGGATCCAGGAATCACCTGACTCCATTTCTTCTCTTTGGCTTATATATCAAGCCTCACTCTGCTTCGTCAGCCAAAATATTTATATCATTTCTCTGCAGATTCAATAACATCTTCACCTCCGTCATCTCTCTGCTGCATTTTCTTTCTAAACCAATCTAATCTCTTTTACAAATTCCAAACTGACAGATGTGTGTATATATAAACATACATATATACATACAAACATACATGTGTGTGACATAAGCATACACATACATGGCTCTTACATACCATCCCATTCAATTGTGGGTATTACAATCATAGCACCATCACGTGGTAGATGCCCCTCCCTACCTCCCCACTCCCCCATGTCCCCACTCCCGAACCTACGGGAAAAGCACGTTATAGCTCAGCCTTGCTGGCCTTCTATTTCTCACAACAACCCTGGTCCCATGTCTTTGCACAGGCCAAACCCACATCTAGAATCTGCTCCTTTTTCACCCTCATCTCTCTGAATCCCTCCCTTCCTTCAAAACGGAGCTCAAGCACCTCCTTCTTACATGAATTCCCTCCTTACTCCATCCCTCCATAACTACATTACATTTATTTTGACTTATTCAGTACATACTTATATATGTACATCTTGTTCCTAGAATGCAGGCAAGCTGGGGTTCTTGACATGTTTTTCTCTCTGTACTGCAATTCCTACCTCAGTGCCTACCACTAATCATAACTAACGTTTATATAAGCACTTACTGTGTGTCAGGTACTATCCAAAGTTCTTTACAATTAGGATCTCATTTTACTCACCACAACCCTGGCAGGTGGGTGGGTACTACTACTATTATGACCATTTTACAGATGAGGGAACTGAGGCAAGCAGAGGTTAAGTAACTTGCTCAGGGTCACGCAGCTAGTAATCCTCTGAGACTAGATCCCAGGACACTATTCATTGAGCTACCAATACTCATATGTGCCCCGCACTTAAGAGATGTTTAATTTTTTTTTTCCGCTGCTTAACTATCTATCTCATCTGCATGGCTGGAGAGCTCAATTAAGTTGATGAGATCACATATCCATTTAAGAAATTCACGCATTCACAATCATAGGCCAGGACCCCTTTGAAACCAGATCACTCCAAGATACTGACCAACTTCCGTTCATTTTGGTATTTCCATGACAAAACAAAACAAAAACCCACCTCCTAGTGGTCAGAAGAGAAAGACAGGTCATTAAGGTTACACTGTCTTAAACCAAGTTCACAGCACCCAGGGTGCCATTTATAATTGAGTGGAGGAAGAAAAAAGGGGGTTGAATGAAATTCTCTCCCAAATTCTCAAGACCAAATGCATTTTCATCATATTTAGTAGATCAAATATACATATGAAACAATAATCCTTCACCTATGAAGGACACTGAAGTTTTCAAAGCACTGTTATACACCTGGATTAATCAGATTAATTTTACATAATGTGGTTATGTTAGATCTTACTAAGGAGCCTTGGCAGCTAGATGGCTCTGTGGATAGAGTTCTGTGTCTAGTCAGGAAGACCTAGTTCAAATTCAGCCTCAGATATTTACTAGGCTGTGTGACCCTGGGCCAGTCACATTAACCTATTTGCCTTAATCCCCTGAAGAAGGAAATGGTAAACCACTCCAGTATCTCTGCCAAGAAAACCCCACAGACAGTATGGCCCACTGGGTCACTTAATAACTGAACTGCAAGAAGCCCAAGAGATAGGCTGTTTTTTATCCATTCCAGAGATAAAGAAAACAGATAAAGAGTTGATCAAGTACTTTGCAAATGAGCTGCCCCAACAAGACTAGAAAGAAAAAGGATCTCTAGAAGTCTGATCCAGCAGCCCTTCCCATTCCATTCTGCTCCCTCCAACTACTCTTTATGTCATCACCTAATAGTTATTAACCACTTCCACAGGCAAGGAACCATGCGGGCAATACAAGAGATCCTGCTCTCCAGGAAATTATTCCAGGGGGCCCGAACAGAGATGGAGAGACAGACTCATGGGCAAGTATCTGTGATACAGCAGAGATTAGACAAAGGGTCAAACAGAGGTCCAAGTAAAATTGTGTGAGAAATTAAGAGGGATAATTAATCTTCCCTGGGGGATGGGCTTGAAGGAACAGGTGATACATGAGGAAGCCCTTCAAAGGACAGACTGTAATAAAGAGGGCGGGGAGGGGGGGGGATTGCTTCTACACATATATATATATATGTAACACAGAATGTATGTACGTATGTTAGGGTTGGTCACAACATTTTTATCCTGGCAATGCCAGGGTACTACGACTCTAGGAAAGCTACTTAGAAAAGTGTTGCTAGGTCAGTATTCTATTTCTAGCCATGCCCTGCCCTGCCACTTTCTCCACGAGTATAGCCCTGCAGCTGTTTCTTTCAGCAAATCGGTAAACTTTAGAGTGCAAAATACACCCACTACACTAAGCTTAATTACTTACCGCCCCTGGGGGAAGTTCAGGGAAAAGGAAAAGGGGCCTGAACCTTTCTCTAACCAGTACCTCACTAAACCTTCAAATGCTTTGACACTGGCCCAGGAAGTCACTTTGTAGTTACTTCACCCAATGCAGCAAGAGTAAGCTACGGATTTGGAGCCTGAGGATCTGCGTTGGAATCCTCAGTTCTTCCACTCAGGAACCCAAACATTTTAGGTGGCACAGGGGGTGATAGTGGAATGGGCTCAAGAGTCAGGAAGACCTAAATTCAAAGAGCATTTGCCTTAGACACTAAGTCCCTTTGGTAAAATCACTTCACCTCTCTGTGTCTCAGTTTCCTCGGCTATTAAAATTGAGATGTCACTCAGCTCATAAGGTTTATTGGAGGATCAAATTATTTACAAATCTTACAACTATACAAATGGCCACTGTTATTACTGTTACCACTACCAATATTATTATTCATACTATCTGTGTGGCTTCGACAAGGTGCTTAATTTTGGGAGGCCTCAGTTTCCTCACTAGCAAAATGGGAATTGAACTAGATGACCAGCTCTTTCCAGCTCTGAATCTTTTGATCCTAGATACTACAAAAGTCTCCTGGGTTTCAAGTGCTCGGTCCTCACATTAATCCCCGGGAACTACGGTGACCACTCCAAGTCCCAAGTAAAAGCAACATCACAGACCCAAAGTATCACACAATCAAGGGCTATGGAATACTGACTATGTTCAAACTGCCAAGATGTGGGTTTGGAACACCAAACCCACCCCCTCCCACATCACTACCTTAGCGCCTCCTTGCCTGGGACTGCCAACAGCGGGCATCTGGATGGTGTACTGGTTGGAGTATCCGACTTGTGAGTCAGGAAGACCCAAGTTCAAACTCCAACTCCGAAATCTACTAGCAAGTTAATTCATTTCTCTCAGGCTATTTCCCAACTTACAGATGAGGATAATAATGCCACCGAGCTCCTACATTGTTGTGAGAATCAAATGAGATGATACACATAAATTGCTTTGCGAACCTTAAGGTACTATATAAATGTTAGCTGTTATTTATTTCAAGATACATTCATCTCTCACTGTGGCCCAGAGGGAGGATTTAAAAAAAAAAAAAAGGCAGTCCCAAAAAACCCCCAAAAGTGTACTTCCATAATGCTCCAACAGGATACACAAAATGAGGCATGACTATAAAAAAGCAAGACTGGCTGTCACATATAGATCAGAACTTCCCAGGAGAGAAAATGCTTCTTTTATTCCCTTAATTTATTGCTTCTTAAAACTAAGTATCCAACAGTTCCCCAATAGTCCAAACATCTTTTTCTTTTTCTTTCTTCCTCTCCTTTCCTTTTTCTTACCTTCCTTTCTTTCTTACCAAACCAGTTCAGAATATCCTTTTCCAATGCAGATCTAACACATTCTCTGCAATTCAAGGTCTTAGAGAATTGGCAGCGACACTGAGAGGGTGAGTGACTTGGCCAGGGTGACACAGCCAGTATGCAGTAGTCAGAACTTGCTGACTCTGGAGCCAGCTTCTTCCTCTCTCACTACATACATTTGCTGCCACCCTCTACTTTACTGTCTCACCTTCATTTTTAGTGACCGTGAGCCTATAAAAAACCTCAATTAAGATGACCATTACTCCAACTAGGGATATCACTTTCTACTCCAAAGTTCATAAAATGAAGGGATAGAAGAGATCTTAGATTTCATTTAAGTCCAACCCTCATTTTGCATCTGAGGAAACTGAGGCCCAGAGAGGGGCAGTGCCTATACTTTCTTTAACTATAATTTCTGCAACAGGAACTAAAGCTTCAGAGCTCATCACCCCAGGGAATTTACAGGTAGAAAAATTCACTAGGATGATAAGAGCTAGAAGGAACCACAGAAATTATCTGGTCAAAGAAGCATATCACAGACATCCTGCTGCAAGGGACTAATCCAAACCCTTGTTTTATAGATGAGGAAACTGAGAGCCAGAGAGGTCAAGTGACTTGCCCAAAGTCACACAGGTAGTGTCAGAGGCAGGATGTAAACCCAGGTCCTTCAGCTAGTAGCACTTCGCCATTGTAGATAGTACTTTTTCCACTGTACTATGCATGCTGCCAACCACCTCATTTTACAAATAAGGAAACCCGGGTCTAGAAAGCTTAAGTGACTTACCAGGGTCACATATTTGCTTGGGTCCAAGATCTTCTAACTCCTTAGTCGATCTCTCTTCCCATTACGCTGATGTAAAGACTAAACGTGTAATAATAAACTACCTCTTAGGTCCCTTCCAGTGTTAACATTCTATTAGCCTAGGATTCCAAGTAGATTCCTGAAAGGTTCATTTAAATGAATGAATGACAGATTCCCCAAACGACTACCACAGAAGTTAAGGATATTGGGGCAGGGAAGGTGGTTCCCCAATGTTTTAAAGATTAATAATGTGGAGATCATATCCTTTCATGGAAAGCCCATTAGAGCTGCTGTCACATGCGGGATACTGGAACTAACCCAGCATAGCACTTCTGCCACACACACACACACACACACCCTCCTTCTTATGGCTATATCCAACATTAATGTGGTCTCCAACTCTGAAAAACCTTTCCTAGTTCTCTAAAGAATAGGCAAAGAAATTAACTTTGATTGTTGTACCTCCCAGCCTGACAAGACAGTTCAAATTTTCTATTTGCAGATGGCTGGTAAGAAAACTGAGAACTCCTTGGCCAACAAACACTACTCTCCAAGCTGCCTTTTCAGCAATGGATCTCGCCAAGGCAGCTCACTCCAAATTAGTCATATTTTGTGGGTAAAACAAACACCTCAATTCACAGATTCATAAGAGACCTTGAGAGTCAAGCCCTGGGCAAGCTGCTTAACTTTTCAGTGTTCTAGGCACTTCTCTAAGTACAGAAGGTGCTGACCTAATTGGTAAGAAGGGGGTTTTCTCACCTGGGAATTCCCTATTCTAATCAAATCACAGGTCCCATCCCAATCTCTATAAGGTCTTTAGAATGTCA
Source organism: Bettongia penicillata ogilbyi (assembly GCA_023548195.1). NCBI lineage: Eukaryota > Metazoa > Chordata > Mammalia > Diprotodontia > Potoroidae > Bettongia > Bettongia penicillata. The sequence continues at coordinate 614,165 of JAJHZJ010000583.1, forward strand.
TAGTTAGAAGAGACCTCAGGACATAAAACATTACAACACAGAACATGAACCATTTACAGGCCAAAATGGGCCTGTGCGATTATCTAGTCCAACTTCAACTTACAAATAGGGGAAAATGAGGTCCAGACAGGTGAAGCAATTTTTCCCAAAGTCACACTCAGCTGGTTTACAGGAGGGACAAGAATTCATTACTGTCCTTCCCATGGCTATAAAAATCAATTACCACTAAACTCAACAAGTTGCTAGTTGTATCTGAGTGATGCTAGCCTACTCTAGTCAGTTCAAAAGCATCAGGACTCAGGAAGGGGAATTTAAAAAAAAAAAAATGAGGTAGACAGATGACCAGCCATCAATCCATAAAGAAGTCAGAGACAGCCAGGAATAAGATCTTTCCCAATAATGCAGTATGACTCAATCAATTCCCTCTAAATGTATACAATATGGCAGGCTTCACTTAAAGAAAAGCCAATCCATGAAAGGCTGTTAACTTCCTGGGAAATCCCACCTATCGAAGGTGATCCACAAGTCTACTTTTTTAAAAGTCTCTTGGGGAAGAGAAGCAATGAAAGATGAATATTACAATCATAGGGATGAATTCTCAGTTTCAACATGACCTTGAAATTAAAGTTCACTTATCCACCTGATTAAGCAAGGTAAGAGAGTTCTTATCTCATACAGACAAGAAGCAGGTACAAGGAATCTTGAGTTCCCAGATAAAGCACGCCAAGAAATAAGTCAAAAGGTGAAAAAAAAATGGGCTTGATGCTAAAGTCATTTAAAAATTTATTTCTCCAGTGGGACAGACCAGTAGCTCTTGATTTTATGGGACAGAGACAAAGGTTGGCTTATACATGGATCAGACATCTTTGCTGTTTTCCAAATGAATAAAAAAGTCCTGAAAATGAAAAAACAAGAGTCTTGAGTTCATACCTCCACATGGGACAGAAAATAGGGGGGAAATTCTTTCTCCTGGGTTTGTACAAAGACAAACTATAAAGCAAGCTCCTAACATTTGAAATCTTGTTAGACTAAAAACGACCAACTAACTCTTAAGACATAAAAGAAATACATGATGTAATAGTATATCCATTCTGTGAATGAGTATAAGCTATCTTTGCCATCAAAACAAGTACTTCCATCATCAATTACCACCCCTAAAGCAGTAGCTGTCAGAGTTCTACCCAAGACCTTGGAAAACAGTATGGAAGAGACTGTCAAAAGAGATTAAGAGCTTATTAACAATATAAACTTGGTTATTTACCCACTTCTGGTCAAATTCCCAACTAAGGGAGAAGTTTCTCAAATCATGCCCAAGATGAGGTTCATGCAAGTAGACACCAATAATGACAATTTAATTTCATGAAAGGATGGTATGGATGGATGACGGATGGATGAAGCAAAAAATACCATGGGAACTCTGACAACACATAGTTAAATCCATCCGTGGCAAATACTGTTAGAATTGTTTGTTATAAAGCCCTCTGTTAAGCAGAAACTATTTCCCATTTCTAACAAATGTACACTTACTTTAGAGTTTAGGCAATCAAACAGTTCAAATATTTGGATGCCTACTATGTGAAAATCACCACACTTGAAGAAAATTTCAATATACAACAAAAGAATAAAAACGAGTCCTTGGGAGACCCTTATAAGAAGTGGTAGTCAATAGTAGTCTTTAATCTGTTGAACCAAGAAGCATAAAATAGGGTTTGGGGTAGGGTTTCTTAGATATCATTCTCCAAGTTGTTGTTATCAATTGCCTTGGATTCTTCTTATGGGCCAGGGGAGGGTAAAACTCAGTAGGTCTCTTATCCTTCCCCGCATTTACCCACTGTCCATCTCAACAACTCATGCTCCCAGCTATCCTTCTAGTGCGGTATCTCAGTCTTAGAAGAACCCCTTGGAAATTCCCACAGAGAAAAGTGCCTTATAAACCTTAAAATGCTATATAAATGCTATCATGATGATGATGAGCAGAATAAATTGTTTTAATATATGCATTAAATGCATATATGTAAAACACAGATTGAGTCCTTTCACCAGTAAATAACTCTTACAATAAATAAAATGTACCCAAAGCAAATGAAGATTATTTGGAAAAGCAATACATTGGCTATTACCAAATTTAATACTATAATAAAGAAGGGTTTCACATTAGTCCTCAGTCAATGACTTAGGACCATCAAAGACGAACGGGTATTCCATAATAACTAGCTCTATCAGGGACTTCTCACTGAGCCACCCAGGAGTCTTTCCCATGGACTGCCCAGCCTCCTTCCCTGCCAGAGACTAGCCTTCCACTATTATCTACTCAAGGGAAACGAGGAACTGGAGTGGAAAAAAGTGGGGCTCTGTTTTAGAACCAATTTGGCTACTAAGCTCCAACCATTGCTGAAGTAAGTATCAATTTCCCAAAAATAAGCCCTCAGTTTTGAGGGGGTTCCTTATTTTAATGTTCCAAATCTGTTCTGATTGAAATTCCTCTCACCCAAAAAAAGCCCCCATTTCCTTCTATTTCAGGCTAAAGAAACTGACTGAAATACCAGTTGCAGATGGTCTTTCCTGTTCAGTGCAAAAAACTAGGTTCTGAGAGAGAGAGAGAGAGAGAGAGAGAGAGAGAGAGAGAGAGAGAGAGAGAGAGAGAGAGAGAGAGAGAGAGAGAGAGAGAAGGATGGAGGGAGGGAGGGAGGGAGGGAGGGAGAGAGAGGGAGAGAGAGTGTTTTCCAAATTAAATTTTGCTGCTACAGTCAGCTGGGTTGAAATTTTTCCTGTTTCTTCAGCAATGTAAGTGGGCCACTTGGGGAGATACATAAGACTATATGAATTTTCACATTCACACCCTTTTCCCCTCCTTTTTGTTGCTTTCTTGTCAAGTCAGTGAAATTTCCTCATTTTTTTCCCCAACAGATCCAAATAATGTCAATGCTGATGGATTTTTTTCCTTTTAAAAGTCATCAATTTTAAAATATATATATATATATCCAATGCTGAAATCACTACCATTTGCACAAGGCAACACTAACCATATCAAACCAAGATGCCTAATGATGGAGAAATACAACAGTTAACAAGGGGAAAAAAATTCACATTTCAGGGCTGATTAAAACAGGGAATAAGAAAAGGAAAATTTATAACTATCAAAAGTCTTTCTATCCATGTCCTTATCAAGTGATTTATTTTAATGTTTAAAAATAGGTTTCTATGAATACATTGTTAATTTTTTCATAATAATGTTAATTATGCATATCTTATAATGGCGGTCTTGCCTACAAACCTGTGGGGTACTCAATTTTGAAAATGAATTTAGAATTATTTCTGAATTTATGTCAAAGGTAGGGGGAAGGTGCTCAAGAGCATTTCCTTTACGAACAAAAATAGCAAAAACCGATTCTGAAGTAAGCAAAATCCAAAAATCATGTTTTCATTTAAGGTCAGCAAAATTTTTAAAAAATTTGACAAAAATTTCAAATCTTGAAATACAAGAAAAAGGACAAACAATTCACTTTTAACTTTTCCATTTTCTAATCCATTCAGTTTTTCTTCAAAACCTTGTGAATTTAAATGCAGCAAAATGTAAATGTAAAATTATCTCCCCCCCCAAAAAAAAACCCTACAATTTTTCTGGGGTGTGTCCAAAGCCAATGCTACAGGGTCTCTTTTTCTCTATGCTCCATGCTTGGAAAATGGAAAAACTTTAAATATGGTCAAATTGTGAAATCAGGATTTTACTGCACTAAGTTCCAAATTACAATGAAGTACAATTCCTAATTGCTTCAAAAGCTAATTCTGCTAGTTTCCTTCAACTAAAGAAAGCAGTTCTTTCTTGGCTCAGCCCAGGATGGCTGTCTAAAATTGAAGTGAGTTGGATGGGCAAAGCTTCCTTTTATCTGGAAAAAGATTTTTGCTTTCTTCTCACCAACCCCTGAATTCATTCAAATTCTGGCTTAATTTTCATTTAGACATTAGAAGGATTTAGCTTCAGGAAAAAAATTGTCTCCCTGCACTTGGGATGCCCAGAGAGAGAATTTTCACCCTCCCCAGGAAGAAGGAAAAGAAATCTTTTCCCCCTTGTGTCACAATTGAAACTTTTTCAAAAAAAAAAAAAGGAAGAAATAGCAAATATTTCCTTTTTACAATTTTAATTTCTTTTTTTATTTACAAAATAGTATCCTCTAGGTGGCGTCGTTTTAATGGGAAAAAAACTACCGTTTGAAGAAAAATTAGAAAAAAAAAATTGAGAAAGAGAATTGTGGCCTAAAATAAAAAGATTGTTGCAAAGCAGGGGCGCCCCGTGGGGAGAAGGGGTGCGTCAGGGGGAGCCCAGAGCCTTGGGGCCCTGCCAGGGGCAGGAACAATTTGCAGATTTTTCCGGGGGGAGGGGGGAGGTTGGAGGGGGTTGCATTTTTGCAAAATGTGAATTGTCCAAACTGTAATGGCTGCTGTTCGCTGCTTTGTTTTCAGGGCTCCAGTCCGAGCAGGGGGGAAGGGTGGGAGGGGAGGGAGTGTGGCTGTGTGCGGTGGGGGGAAACTGGGGCAAAAACACAGAGCGCAGCCCGCAGCGTGCGCGGGGAGGCGCCCCCCGACCGTGCCCGAACCCCAACATTTGGCAGCTCTTTTCCAAAGGAAAATATACGATAATCGGATTTACAACGAGACAGTTTGCACCGGGAAATGTGGCACTCCCCGACCCCCGCCTCACCTCGCCCCGCGGCTCCCAGAACGACCCCCCCTCCCCGCAGCCCCACACCGCTCCGCTCGGGGCTGCCCTCCGCCCCCTCCGGGCGCGCCCCGCGCCGGGACCGGACGGGCGGCTGGGGATCCCCCGCACCCCCGGCCCCCCGCCGCGCCCGCGCCCCCGCCCCGCCCCGCCCGCGGTACCTGCGGGGCCGCCGCTGCCGCCGAGGAGCCGCCGCCGCCGCCGCCGGGCTGGTTCATGGGTCTGCGCTGGCGGAGGCGGCTCCGTCGCGTCCTCCTCCTCGCGGCCCGGGGATGTGGTGCGTGCACAATGCCTATGCCGCCGCCGCCGCCGCCCCCGCTCCCTCCTCCTCCCCCTCCTCCTGCCTCTCCTCCTCCTCCTCCCCTCCCCCTCCCTCCCCGCTCAGGACGGGGGGGCCTCCGAAGGGCCCCCGGAACCCGCGCCGGGCCCCCGCTCTCCGCCCGCGCCGCGGCGCACGGGGCGCCCCCGGCCCGGCTCGGCTCGGCTGGGCTGTGGGCGCCCCCGGCCCGGCCCGGCCCGGCTCTCCTCTCCTCTCCTCCCCTCCTCCCCTGCTCCTCCTCCTCCTCCGGCTGCGGCTCCGGCTGCGGCTCCGGCTCCGGCTGCGGCTCCGGCGGGTGGGCAGGCAGCCTCAGCGGCGGCTGCTCGGGCGCCGCGGGCAGCGCCGCTCCCGGCCCGGGGCCGTCCCCGCCGCCTGCTCCGCCATCACGGCCGCCCCGGGCGCTGCCCCCGACGGCGCTCCCGCCTGCACGCTCGCCCCTTCCCCCGGCCCTCCCGCAGCCGCCCGGGCCGCCAAGCGCCTGGGCTCCCGCACCCGCGGACCCGCCACCCGGGAGGGCCGGCCTGCCCCCCCGCCGCCACCTGCCCCCGGCGCCGGGCCGCCCCGCGAAGCCGGCCCCTCCGGCGCTCTCCCCCAACCGTCAGCACTTTGGGAATGCCGTGCTTGGGAAAAGTTTTCTGGGGAAAGGCCATATAGGGAATAGCAGGAGTTAACTGGAACTCTGCCCCCCAAAAAGGACGTCTTTGGTGTTTAAAAGTTTTGTGGGGAGGCCCTGCCTGGAACACTAGGAGTTAATGGGAACCCTTCCCCGGCCACTGCTACTGTGTCTCCACAAAAAATGAGACTTGAAGAAAGTTTGGGAGACAAGGCTATGTGGAACATAGAAAGTTAAAATATTAACTTCAACCAGTAACTTCTTTAAAGGAAAGTGTAGGGGACAGGCCTCGTGTGAAATACAAGAGGTTAAGGGGTTAATCTCACCCAATGATTTGCCTCAAAAAGTTTTGGGGGGAAGCCCTGTACAGAACATAAGGGGTTAATAGCAACGCTTCTCTTCCCCCCCAAAATCTGAGACTAATAAAAAAAAGTAGCAGTTTCTTCTTCTCCTAAGCCTGCCAACTATAGGCCTGGCAGAAGGCTTCCCACCCTTAGCCAAGGTTCATGTGGGACAGGGACCGATGGGGGTGATTCAGCCTCCAGGGTTTGGCAGGCTTGGGCAGAAACGTGGTTTGGTGGGCTGGTGCTGCCAGAGCATCAGACACACGTGAGCTCCTGTAAAGGATGTGAAGGCCAAGCGTTGCACATACCAAGCTCAAGCTCCTGGCTATCCCAGCCTTCTGGCAGTCGGTGGCCATCAGTCCTCATGGGGATAACCAGACCTCTTCCTAATGCTTGATAGAACCTGGACTCATCTGGAGTAAGAGATGATACATTTTCTGAGTAAATGCCCCCAAACTAACATCCACAGTTAAGTAGGAAGAGTATCTTTGAAAGCCAGCATCTCCAGAGGCAAGAAGTCTTTAGTACCAGGCAACCAACCCTGAACCTGCAGGGATCTGGAATGGAAAGAGATGGCTCTCCCAAAGGACCTTCTAACTCAAAATCTATTATTCTGTAACTCAACATGGAGTTTTCTCAAAAACTGTAAAAGGATAGTGTGGTGTTTGGAAGCAAAAGTCAAGAAACCCGGGCCTTCGTCCTGGCTTTGTTGCTGACTAATAACAAGTGTCACCTAGACTAAGTCAATTCCTCTCTCAACCTCAGTTTTCTCCTCTGTAAAATTCAGATCCATGTGTTTGTTAATCACCCACTGCCAGGCTAGCCATTGGATTGATTCACAGGACAAAATGAAAGTCAAGGAGCATGCATTGTAAAGGGAATGGGGAAAGGGTACAAAATGTGCAACTAAGTAAAGAGTCATTTTGAGAGACCAGAAATGCTCCCATGGGGGAATTAGGAAGAGAGGAATGGAGCTCTCACATTGTCTTATTTCATTTCACCCAAACTAAACTAGGAGAGAGAAGACACTGTCAATTCCCCTTTAGGTTTTCTAATGGCTCCTAGCCACAGAAGAGTCCACACCATCAATTACCAGGTCATAAAAACACTGTGCTGGAAAGAGCCCAACGACAGGTTTATTTTTAGTGAACTCCCAATTATTTGGGTGAAGAGTATGCATTTTTTGGATTATCCATGGACAATATTTTATTTTAGACCTAACATCACTCTACCCTTGTGCCTCTAGGGGTGGACAATTTCCTTTCTGAGGGTGTGTCATCAAGGAGTACACACACTAGTATTGACTTACCCTAAGAAAAACACAATGTAAGCAATTTAAAATAATAATTTCCTAAATAAAAATGAAAGTTATTGATGGACTAGTTATGATTTGAGATTATCTTTAGGTTGTTTCTGTCGTTTCAATAATCTTAAAAGTTACCTTTGAAAATAATAATATTAATTGACATTTATATAGCACTTCAAGGTCTGAAAAGCATTCGACACACATTCTTATTTAGCTCTCACAAAAACCCCATAAGGAACTACCATGGGGAGACCATGGTCACAAAGTGAGTATCGGGGAGGGTATTTGAACTCAGGTCTTTCTGACTCCACACGAAGCATTCTCTCCAGTATGCCACCCACAGAGGATTAATCCCCAGACTTTACATCTTTCCTTGAAGTCCAGAGGTTCCTGAATACTTGCTCAGACTCATCTGATTGATGTTAATTGTCCCAATATACTTCTTCCCTGTTCAGACCACATCTAGAACACTGTGTGTGGCTCTGGGCACTTTGTTTTTAAGAGGGACACCAACAAATACGTATTGAAAAGTAACCTAGATAGATCCAGAAACATATCATGTGAGAAAGAATTATATGATCTGAGGCTGTTTACCCGGTGAAGATAAAACAGCAGATTGTACATGAGACATCTTCGTATGTTTGGATTAGGGAGCAGAGGCCGTCAGGTAGAAGAGCGAACTGACTAGAGAATTCTTTAGAGGAAAGGGCTTAACTAGAACCCAATGCGTGTCTGACTCTTCATGGCCCCATTTGGGGTTTTTCTTGGAAGGATACTGGAGTCATTTGCCATTTCCTTCTCCATCTCATTTTACAGATGAGGAAACTGAGGCAAACAAGAGTAAGTGGCTTTTCCAGAGTCACACAGTAAGTGTCTGAGGACTGATTTTAACTCAAAAAAATGAGTCTTTGTGACTCCACACCCAGCACTCTATCCACTTTGCCACCTAGGGTAGAAGTTACAGGGGGATAGAATTCAGCTAACTAAAATGCAGAGAATTCTAAATAGTTAGAGCTGTCCAACTATGGAATTAAACTGCCTGAGGAGGTAGGAGGGCTAAGCTCCCCATCATTGAAAATATCTAAGCAAAAGTTGGATGACCATAAGTCAGAGATGTATTAGAGGAACTTCCTACATTGGATAGGAATTGGAAATTAGATCTTTATATAATCAGAGCATTGCAACTGAGAGAGGTAGCTAAGAATACTGGCCCTGCAGTCAGGAAGACCCAAGTTCAAATCTGGCTTCAGACACTTAACTAGCTGTGTGGCCCTGGGCAGGTCACTTACCCCTGTTTGCCTCAGTTTCCTCATCTGTAAAATGAGCTGGAGAAGGAAATGGCAAACCACTCCAGGATCTTTGCCCCAGATGGGGTCACAAAGAGTTGGACACGACTGAACAACAAAAAAAAATGGGGATCCTAATAGCAACCTCCCAGGGGTGTTAGGAGGATCAAATGAGATAAATAAACTATAAAGTGCTTAGCTCCATGCCTGATAGATAGTAAGCACTATATAAATGTTAGTTATTATCGTCATTGTTGCTTGGTCAACCCTTTCAGTTTACAGATGAGAGAACAAACCCAAATTAGAAAGTAAGGCTCATGACCACATCACTCAAATACAGGAGCTCTGGGACCAGAACCCAAGTGCCCTGTCTCTGCCTGGTGTTCTCTGCATAACACTGCAGTGCCTTTCTCCAAAGTCGCTTTCAGTTATAAGATCTTATAAATCTATGGTTCTGTTGAGAGTTGCACATCATCACAGCTGAAAAACCAAAGGCACCCCTTAAGGGTCAGAATTTCTAGTGGCTTGGAGATGCCTCACTGCTCCCAAAATTAGTAAGACCTGTGCTGTGGATGCAGGGTTCTTTTTCTTCCAGCTTGGATCTTAGGAAGACTAGATCCAAGACTAGCACAGTGATAGTACTGCTTTGCTCAAATCTGGCTAGACGAAATCAAGAATACTCTGCTTCACTTGAAGCCACTTGAGGAAGGACGTTGCTAAGATTGTGAGTATCTAGAAATGGGTAATCAGAATGGTGAAGGCTGCAGAGTATGAGCCAAATGAATATCAGTTGCAGAAACTAGGGGATATTTCTCCTGGAGAGGAGAAGATATCAGCTAGTTGCCTCAGATTTGTCCAAGGTCACACACAGGTAGTTTGTAGCAGATTTGAAAATCACCTCCTGGGATTTCAAGTTCAATTATTTTTCTAATGTACCATTCAGCCTCCCACAACTTGTGTACCTGTTGTATCCCGCAGTAAAATAGAGCCTCCTTGAGGACAGCGGCTGTTTTCTTATTGTCCTCTTATCCCTAGCACCTCACCACAGTGCCTGGTCCATGGGGAGCACTTAATATTAGTTTATTGAATTGAACCCTTAGAACTCTCCAACAATGCAGGGCAGCCTCAGGAAGTTGTGAGTTCTCCCTCATTTTTAAAGATCTTCAAGCAAAGGTTAGAGGACTAGCAAGTGGTTAGTTAGATGGGCAAAGTTCTGGCCCTGGAATCAGGGTTGACCTGAGTTCAACCCCTGCCTCAAATACTTAATAGCTGTGTGACTTTGGACAAATCACTTTGCCTCTTCTATAAAATAAAGATAATAATAGGACCTTCTCAGGGACATCTTGAGGATCAAATAAGACAAGTGTAAAATTCTTTGGAAACTTTAAAGAGCTACATACATGTTAGCTGTTATTCATTCTAGTTCAGATACAGATTGACCTCTGAGATCCATGCCATCCCTGAGGGTCTGTGATTCTGGTGTAATTTGTATCCCCAGGTACTTTAACTCAGTTCTTATCAGGCAGTAAGCATTGAATAAGTGGTTTTTGATCAACAGATCATTAAATATCATCTGGTCAAAGACTCTTAACCTGGGGTCTGAGAACTTTTTTTTTGAGGCAACAGGGATAAATGACTTGCCCAGGGTCACACAGCTAGTATCTGAAGCCCAATTTGAACTCCAGTCCTCCTGACTCCAGGGCAATGCTCCATCCATTGCACAGCCTCGCTGTCCCCTGAGAACTTGTTTTTAAAAATACTTTGATAACTAACTCAATATAATTGGTTTCCTCTGTAATCCAATGTGTTTTATTTTATGCATTTAAAAACATTTTTCCAAGAAGTCCATAGGCTTCACCAGACTGACAAAGGGGTCCAGCACATAAAAATAAGGTCAAGAAACCCTGATTCTGTGCCCCGCTTTATTTTGTAAATAAGAAACCTGAGTTTCATTTCCAGTTGTTTTCTTGGGCAACTATAAGTTGAGAAGACTAAGGTAGTATCTAGAGATGGTAGGAGAGACCAGAGTGGGAGGGAGAGTGGGAATGGAGGGGAGGCACTACAGGCCCCGGCAGGTGGGGGAGACAAGGTAATTCGAGCATTTCACTGAGAGACCTCTGGTTTCCCAAACAGAAACTGACCCTGGAGCAGAATCCCCAGGGAAGATGTTTATTAAGGAAATATTTTTAAAGGTAAAATGTGAACTTGAGATGTTGGAAGAGGGTAGAGGGAAGGGTTTGAGACTCACCTCTCTGGGGTCTCAGTTATCAATCTGTAAATGAGAACATTGGATTAAATGATCTCCACACTCCCTTCTCATTTTAAAATGCTATATTCTTGTAAATGGTGTCTCTTTCTTATTCTTTGGGGGACTGGTATTTGCCTGATATCCCAGAAAAGAAATAACCCTTAAAAGAAGAACTGTCATAAACATGAAATAGCTATTTTATATAGACCTCCACTGGAGTTCTCTACTTTTCAGATGCCTCATTGTGGCCTAGAGGCAAGCTTGGGGTTCTCGAAGGCTATGGCAGTGATCAGCAAGCTCTGGCAGGCCCTGCCAAGCTGGAAAGGCTTTGCATTCAGGCCACAAATCAGACCAGCAACTAAGGACCCACCTAGCTAAGTCTGGAGAGGCTCTAAAAATAGGTAGCATTTATATAGGCTTTAAAGTTTACAAAGTACTTTATGCATATTACCTCATTGGATCCTCACAATAGCCATTCAAGGAAGGTGTTATTACCACATTTTATAGATGAGGAAACTGAGTCCATGAAAAGTTAAGTGATTTGCCCTGAGTCACACAGCTAATAAGCTTCTGGGGAAGGGTTTGAACTCAGGTCTTTGAGACTCCAAGTCTGACACCCTCTTTACTGTGTTACATTGTCAAAAGCAAAATACCAGATGATGAATTTTTTTTTGATCAATGAAGCTCACAGAACTCATCTGATAACCTAGGAATCATCACTCAGCAAGCAAAGAGAAGAAGAGAAGAAGCATAAGAGATAGTGGAAAGCTGGCCTTGGAGTCAGGACGCTTAAAGCTAGCCTGTATCCACCTGCATTCCAATCCTGACGCAGACATTCAAGGGCTGAGTGACCCTGGGCAAATCACCTAAACTCTGAATGCTCCAAGAAATTCTCCAAAATTATAAAGAGCAAATAAAGCACAAATCAGTATTGAAAGAGGAAGTGTCTTCAATCAAGAGCTCCCTGTACTAATGAAATAGCCCAGTCCTATTTTGTGCTTTAGGCACTGTGCATGGTAGATCCAGAACAGAAAGGCACTTCAGAGGACACTAGGTCCAATTCCTTTCGTTTTATAGTTGAGGAAACTGAGGCCAAGAAAGGCTTGGGTGCCTTGTCCAAGGTACAAGGAAAGGGCTTGTCAGAGGTAGCAGCTGAACCCAGATTCTCAGACTCCAGAACTAGCACTCTCTTTCCATTATGCCCTGCTGCTTCCTAACACAAAGACATTCTGCCGTTCTCCTTCCCCCTTAAACAATAATACAAGCTTGAAGTCTAAGCAGAGGGAGGACCCAGTAACAAAATCCTATCTTTTAAAGCATTTAAGTATGTATAACAGTCTATAAATTGGAAGATTTGGATACTTTTGAGCTCAGATCTACAAAGTTATAGAAAAGCAGAGAGTCTATACTCTGGCAAAAAAATCCCCAAAAAACCCCACTGAACTTGGAGTCAAAAGCCACCACTTAATATCCATGTGATGTTGGACAAATCATTTAACCTCTTGGAGGCCCAATTTTCTCATCTTTAAAATAGGTACAATATTACTTGTATCACGTGCCTGCCTTACAAGGTTGATATGAAGAACAAATGAGATCGTATGAGCTTTCTAAAATGTTATGCAAATGTAAGTAATTATTATTAACTGTAGTTATTATGTAAGTAATTATGTATATTATATATACATTATAATGTAAGTAATTATTATATATATTATATATACATTATTATAATGTAGGTAATTATTGTGGACTGAAGAATATTTTTTAGCATATCTGTTTGTGTTAAAAAATATTCTTCAGTAGCTATCATTTGTTTGAATTGTTTACTGGCTGTAACTCTTGGACTGTTAGACACAGCCTAAGAAAAGGCTGAAAGAAAGGCTGGAAGTGTCAGGATTGAATAAACGACACCAGCCTGAAGCAGTATACATTGAGTCTCATCACCACCGCCCCCCACAACCCAGTTATCATTATGGAGCAACCTTGGTGGAGAAGTCCTTCTCCCCATATCCATCAGTCATCACAACCACCAACCACCAACCAGCTGCCACCAATTAGGAAGGTAACCCTAGGAGCCCAGGGAATAGCTGTACCCATTAGATCACTGGCCCTACTTCCATCTGTTGCCCCCCTCCACCCAGCCATCATTCAGTGGAGCAGTCCTTGTTGAAATGTGACCTGGAAGCTGCTCCTGCAGCTGCTGTAGTACCTACCTCCTTAGTAGCCACAGGTAGTAAAGACCCAGAAAACTCTCACCACCAAAGTCCTTAGCCTTGCCAACAAGCTCAACATTAGAAAGGGCCATGGATTTACCAATGGAAATGACACTATAGATAGTGGGTCAACACTTGCTTTACTGCTGTACTCTAAGGACCATCACCTGTCTTTCAACTGAAACCTCATCTCTGCCTTGTCTCCCTCTATTAAAACATGAACTTCTTGAGAGCAGGGATCATATCTTACTTTTCTTTTTGTATTGGGTACACTTAGCACAATGCTTGCATGGAGTAAGCCTTAATAATTTTTTTTAATTCAATTATTCATTCTCCTCTCTTGTCACACTGGGATTTGAGCTGGAACAAGACAGAGATAGCTTGGAGGGGTTAGGATTGGTAATCCAGCATAGCAGACAGAAGTCTAGCAGATTCTGCATGTCTGAAGAGACACTAGATCAAATATAGGGAGGTCAACTAAGATGGGAAATATCGCAGATCTAGGTCAGATAAACAAGAAGGGTCCTTAGTCCAGGAGATGAAATAATCAGAAACCTAGGCTAGGAAACAGGAATCAAACACCCATCCAGTAAAGCCTAAGAAGTGAGAGGCCAGGATAGAGACAAGCAACAGGAACACATAGCATCAGAAGTCAGAAAGATTTCTGCCACTGAATAGCTGAGGCCTTTCTGAAGCAACCAGTCCTTATGTGGACTTCTTAATCAGAACCAGAAATGACCTCTGTGTGGATGGGCTTGGTGGAAACAAATGTACTTGTTTTAGGGCATGGCAGGGAGCAGTTTGAGGAGAAAAGGGTATAAGGTCATTTCGGAGATTCACTTAGAGACCCTTAGCACAGAGCCTTGAATGTAGTAGGCTTTTTACAAATGTTGACTGAGGGTCCCCATCAACGGAAATGTTCAAGCAGAGTATGGATAATTTTGAATCAGAGATACTCAAGTCTCAGGAAGACTGGGAGTCCTGTTATGGTTGGGAAAACGACCTGGATGACCCTTCTAATTCTATGATACTATTACTAGATGATTTTAGGAACCTATGGTTATACAGGTCTCTGGTTTTATTATTTCATGGTTCTAAGTTTCATTCATTCTAATATAATACGTTGGAAAGTTACCATTTGATCTGTATACTTGCTCACCTTTTAAAACTCCAAAAGTTCAGAAAAACTCTTTTTTTAAAATATAAATTTATTTATTTAACTTTTTACATTCATTTTCATAAAATTTTGGGTTTCAAATTTTCTCCCCATATATCCCCTCCCCCCACCCCAATAACCCAAGCATTCTAATTTTCCCTATCACCAATCTGCCCTCTCTTCTATCATCCCTCCCTTCTCTTGTCCCCATCTTCTCTTTTGTCCTGTAGGGCCAGATGACTTTCTATTCCCCATTAACTGTATTTGTTATTTCCTAGTAGCAAGAACAATACTAAACAGTTGTTCCTAAAACTTGAGTTCCAACTTCTCCCCATCCCTCCCTCCCCACCCATTCCCTTTGGGAAGGCAGGCAATTCAATATAGGCCCTATCTGTGTAGTTTTGCAAATGACTTCGATAATAGTCGTGTTGTGTAAGACTAACTATATTTCCCTCCATCCTATTCTGCCCCCCATTGTTTCTGTTCTGTCTTTTGATCCTGTCCCTCCCCAAGTGTTGACTTCAAATTGCTCCCTTCTCCCATTGGCTCCTTTCCATCATCCCTCCCTCCCTGCTTATCTCCTTCTCCCCCACTTTCCTGTATTGTAAGATAGGTTTTCATACCAAAATGTGTGTGCATTTTACTCCTTCCTTTAGTCGAATGTGATGAGGGTAAACTTCATGTTTTTTTCTCAGCTCTCCTCTTTTTCCCTCCACTAAAAAGTCTCCTGCTTGCCTCTTGAATGAGAGATAATTTACCCCATTCCATTTCACCCTCTCTCCTCCCACTACATTTCTCTCTCACCGTTTACCTTAATTTCTTTTAAGATATGGTCCCATCCTATTCAATTCACTCTGTGCTCTCTGTCTCTGTATGTGCATGCATGTGTGTATGTGTGTGTGCATGCACGCATGTACATGTGTGTGTGCATGTGTGTGTGTGTGTGCACGTGTGTGTGTGGTCCCACCAACTACCCAGATACTGAAAAGTTTTAAGAGTTACGAATATTGTCTTTCCATGTAGGAATGTAAACAATTCACCTTTGGTAAGTCCCTTATGACTTCTCTTTGCTGTTTACTTTTTCATGCTTCTTCTCATTCTTGTGTTTGAAAGTCAAATTTTCTTTTCAGCTCTGGTCTTTTCATCAAGAATGCTTGAAAGTCCTCTGTTTCATTGAAAGACCATATTTTCCCCTGAAGTATTATACTCAGTTTTGCTGGGTAGGTGATTCTTGGTTTCAGTCCTAGTTCCTTTGACTTCGGGAATATCCTATTCCATGCCCTTCAATCCCTTAATGTAGAAGCTGCTAGATCTTGAGTTATCCTGATTGTATTTCCACAATACTGAAATTGTTTCTTTCTAGCTGCTTGCAATATTTTCTCCTTGACCTGGGAATTCTGGAATTTGGCCACCATGTTCCTAGGAGTTTCTCTTTTTGGATCTCTTTCAGGTGGTGATCGATGGATTCTTTCAATACTTATTTTGTCCTCTGGTTCTAGAATATCAGGGCAGTTTTCCTTGATAATTTCATGAAAGATGATGTCTAGGCTCTTTTTTTGATCATGGCTTTCAAGTAGTCCCATAATTTTTAAATTGTCTCTCCTGGATCTATTTTCCAGGTCAGTTGTTTTTCCCATGAGATATTTCACATTCTCTTCCATTTTTTCATTCTTTTGGTTTTGTTTGGTGATTTCTTGGTTTCTTAGAAAGTTATTAGCCTCCATCTGTTCCATTCTAATCTTGAGAGAACTCTTTTCTTCAGTGAGCTTTTGAACCTCTTTTTCCATTTGGCTAATTCTGCTTTTGAAAGCATTCTTCTCCTCATTGGCTTTTTGAACCTCTTTTGCCAATTGAATGAGCCTATTTTTCAAGGTGTTATTTTCTTCAGCATTTTTTTCGGGTCTCCTTTAGCAAGGTATTGACCCGTTTTTTCATGCTTTTCTTGCATGTCTCTCATTTCTCTTCCCAGTTTTTCCTCCACCTGTCTAACTTTATTTTCAAAATCCTTTTTGAGCTCTCCCATGGCCTGAGCCCACCGGACATCCACCTGGGATGTCTAGGATAGAGAGGCCCCGACCTCCATGTCCTTCCCTGATGGCAAGCATTGTACTTCCTCATCAGAAATGAAGGGAGGAAGGAACATCTCTTCCCCAAGAAAGTAGCTCTCTATGGTCTTATTTTGCTTCCTTTTTCTGGGCATTTTCTCTGCCAGTTACTTGACTTCTGAGATTCCTCTCCACCCCTACCTAGATCCGCCCAGCTAGTGCTTGGGGTCTGAGATTCAAATGCTACTTCCCAGCCTCAGGGCTTTCTGTGGCGGGAGCAGCTGCTATTCAATGTGAGCTTAAGTTCTGGTGCTTGGGTGGGGGCAGGGCCACCTCCCAGGCTCAGACCCTTCAGGGGGTTTATGCAGAGACCTTCGGTAATGGCCCTGAGCTCCTGCCTGCTGCTCCGGGATTTCAGGGCCGCTGCTGCTGCCTCTGCCTCTGCCACTGCCTCCTGAGGGGGCCCAAGTCTCGGAGACACCCTGCTCCCCTCTCGGCCAGCCCAGAAGTCTCTCTCACTGACCTGTAGCGCCTGTGGGTGGAGGGACCTTCATGGCCGCTGGAGGTTCCGTCCCCAAAGCCTGCTCGGATCTGCTCCTCTGGGGCCGTGTGTCCAGGGCTGGACAGGGAAGGGCTCTGCTGTCCAGAGCGTGACGGACCCCTGGGGATGGCTTTCCAGGGCTCTCTGGAATGGAAATCTCCTCCAGTGCGGTGGTGCGCGGCTTGCTCTGCTCCAGAATTTGTTCTTTTTACAGGAAATTTCTGGGCTGTGGATTCGGAGCTAGCATACGTGAGTCTTTCTACTCCACCATCTTGTCTCCTCCCCCCAGAAAAATTCTTTTGCCTAATTATGGGTCATAAACTTCTGTAAATCTACAATCAGAAGTGAGAAAAACTTGTGGAACTCCAAAATTTCTTACATTAATGAAGAAGGATACTCCAGAGCAGACAAAACTTTTGGTTCATCACCAAATCCCATTTCCCACCTCCATCTCCCCATTTCTTTACTTTTTAAACTCAAGGTGAGAATGTAGGGAGACAAATGTTACAGCAGAGATGCCACCTAATGCAAGATTCATCCAGATTTGCCAAGAGACATCAGCATGTTTTTTCAGCAAGAGCTGCCTGCAGCCAGCTGGCCTCCACATGGTTTGGAAAGTGGAATTCTTGTTGGAGAGCCTTTTTTTCTTTTTTGGTCTAAAAATAACATTGTTGTGGTCATTAGGAAAACGTAGGGTTATTGAAAACACAAAAATCACAGAATGCTTAAAAGGACCCTGGAGACTCTCTGGTCTAGTTCTCTTCTTTGCAAATGAGGAAACTGAGTCCCTGAGAAATGAAGCAGCTAACCTAAAGTTCCACAGTTTGTAGTATAAGGGGAACTAAAACCAAGTTCTCTAGAAACACAGCTCATTCTTTTTTCCACTCTGCTACAATAGCTCACTACTCAAATTTCTATTATCTTCCCTATTTCAAGAGCTGTGCTAAATACATCATTCTGGATTGTAGAGAGGTTAGACAACTATTCACCCCTTTTACTTCCAAATACTTTAAAAAATTTTTTTTAATAATTTGGGATGGAAATCCTTATAAAATGCATTGTATTTTTTCAGCTTTCTTCAACTGGGAATACTGGACATATCTTTTCTTGATGACTCAGGGTCATTATTTTCAACATATTCTTGTGTTAAACAATAATAATTCAGTGATACACTTAAGACCTGTGGAGGATATAAGACAATTTGCCCCATATTAAATTGTCCCAGATTGCTGTGTTGGTTTTTTTTTTAACATTGTATCTGAGTTTTATGGTTTTTCTGTCTTCTCTCATGCTGTCAGACACTCACTTCCAACTTTTGTGTTTTGGCTCCTAAATATATGTGTCCCACATCCCTCTTCCGATCTCCTGCGTGTTACAAAAGCACATAACAACGCGTGGTAGAATTATGTGCAAAATAAGAATGAATTGGCTCTGAATGAGGAACTGATTCACTCTCCTGTAAGCAAAATATATAAACTTGAATGCATGGACATTACATTGTAACTCTTTTATCAGCTCAGAAGCTATTTGTTTACTCTTTTACTGATTGATTGATTCATCTATTTATTCATTCATTCATTCATTCACTCATCCATTTATTTATCTGTCTATTAATTTGTTATTATTATTATTTATTA
The DNA here is from genome assembly GCA_023548195.1 of Bettongia penicillata ogilbyi. Taxonomy (NCBI): domain Eukaryota; kingdom Metazoa; phylum Chordata; class Mammalia; order Diprotodontia; family Potoroidae; genus Bettongia; species Bettongia penicillata. Next base: position 632,590 of record JAJHZJ010000583.1, read on the forward strand.
TTATTGCTTTTTTCCTGGTTCTTAGCTTTTTTGGAAAAGTTGGGCATTAGTGTATTAGTTTTTCCTTTGGCCATCCCAGAGGCCTTTGCCAAATTCATTTTCATCCCTATGTCTCCTAGTAGTAGTTATCCTTTCTGGTCTCATAAAGAGTAATCGGTACACAATAAATATTCATATCCCTTTTTCTGAGGAAAGGGACAGCCTCTGTTAGTATGGGCACAATGGGCACTATGACCTCAAAATGTGCAGGGACCCGTTTTGTCAACTGTGTCGAGGTATCCTGGCCGCATAGGCAACATTCAATAATAGCAGATAAATATTTACAGATGCTTTGTGGGAGAAATTTTGACAGCTTCAGTAGCTGGAAGAAGTTACAAAATACAGAGAAACTCTCCTGCTTTTTATAAAAAGTCATCAGCAAATGACCGCCTCAGATCATTATCTCCAACCCCTGGGGCTCATGGAAGGAAGTCAAGATTATTCCACTAAGTCTGTGTCTGAATTTGGGAGCAGGAAGGAACTTCAGGGTTCCCTATTCTAGTCCAGCTCCAGCGTAAGGTAGCCCTGGATACGGACACAGAATTCGAACCCACGCTCTGCTTTATGTTTATGACCTGTGGAACCTGAGCCAGGTCATTTAATTACTTTGTAACTCTTTTTATCATCCTGAGAATGACAGGACTAGTTCGGTGAATCCCTGAAGTTCCTTGCAACTAATGTGTCAATCAAGAAACTTTTATTAAGAGTTTACTATCAGGCACTAGGTATACAAATAAAAATGAAAAAGATTATCCCTGCCCTCAAGGAGCTTACTTTCTGACACAATTGTGACATTTCTAATGGGGAGGAAAACACATAAAAGGAAGCTGAAAAGATTGGAAAGGGAAAGGAGGTAACTGATCTCTAATTTTACAAATAGAGAAACTGAGACCAAGAGCCTTGCTCCTGTTCACACAGGCAGATTAGTGTCAGAGTCAGGACTAAAATTGACTCCTAAGTCACTGGTTATTTCCCTATGCTGTACAGTCACTCCGTTATGAGCTTAACATTTATGTTTTTACTAAAAGAATAGGCATCCCTAACAAGTTAAACAGAGCAATAAGGGATCCCCCTGGAAGACCTAAAACATATGTTTAAGGGGTGGGAGAGACTTCAGATCAGATTAGGTTGTGTGGTTTTTTTCCCCCTTCATTTTGTAAATATGACATGTTAATGTCTACTCATTTTAATATTATAATTTTATTTTTTTAGCTTCTTTTCATCAGAAACTGATCTTTATTTTTCTGAAAATTGCCTGGTCAAATCCCCACTTGTGCACATGATAAGCAGCTGTAGCAAATCCCTATCTAAATGCTCTGGAGCTCAGGGCAATCGCCCTGAGATGAACAATGCAAATGGAAATTTTAAATAGAATTATATTATTAAAGATAATAATATAAATTATTAGTTGTATTCTATTAAGGACAGATTAATCCTGCCACAATTAGATAGAAAGAATGCATGCAATTGCCACCATCACAAATGTTTTAACATTTAAATTACCTTTTTGGCATTCAGTAACTGGTGTTTTATATTTCAGCACAAGAAAGTAAGCATAGGCCTCAGAGGGCTGTCAGCATCAGCCACCTCATGACACAAGTTACCTTGTCACACCAGTAAAGTATGTGTTGTGGGCATCTAGAGAAAAGGGCTCCTGGCCCCTGAACCTCCTGGGATGGCTGGAAGAGAGTAATAGATTTAGAGTTAGAGGAGTTGAGTTTGGTTCTCATCTTTGCTACCTACTTCCTTGGGTAGATCACCTAATCTTTCTGGGCCTTAGCTCCCTGATCTGCAAAATGAGGCAGTTGTAGAAGGTGATCTTGAGAGGTCTCTTCTCACCCTAAATCCTAGGATATGACTCTAGCATGAGGTGGAATAGTGCAAAAATGACTAATAGGGTTATCTTGTGGCATAGGGAAGCTATCATAGTACTTAGCATAAAGCTGTACACCTAATGGGTGCTTGATTAATGTATGTTGGTCCAGAAATTTAGAGCCAAGGGTACCGTGGTCATTGCAGGCTATGTTCTCTTATCCAACAGTTGCTGTGGAGGTCTCCTTTCCAAAGAGTTCTAAACCAACATGGGAGAATATTGGCAGACTTTTAACGAAGTCGCATCATTTTCCAAAGAGAAAAGAAAAACTTATGCCAACCCTTCTGTGTCTATTTGTGTGTGTACCCATGTGTGCGTGTGAGTGTGTGTGTGTGTGTGTGTAACTGCAGTAGCAAGTGGGAATATGCAAATTCAAAGTATGGGTAGGCAATAGAAACCCAAGCTTCATTCAGTGCCTGGGTAGAATGACAGACAATAGAGATGCTAGTAGACATTTCATAAACATTTACTGGATTGGTTTGGATTATCGATGGGATCCTTGTTCAGTTAGTGGTTGAACTAAATTGCCTCTGAGGTACATCCCAGAACTGAGTTTCCATGATTCTGTTCAGAGATGTCAGAGTCTAAGAAAGAGAAGAGGAGACAATCATAGTGTAACCCAAGTACCAAAGCTCTTTGGTATGGGACTCTCTCCTCACTGCTGGAGATTAATGCAATGTGACTATGACACTTTGGGGAACATCCCCTTGGGTGAGGTCTGGGGGTTTTTTTCTTGTTTTTTTTCCTTGTTTTTTTTCCTTGTTTTTTTTCCTTTTTCCAAGTTATCTTGCTCCCAGTGGGAGAGCTCCTTTGTTCTATATTGTCTCATATATATTCTCCTATATATACTTTCTCTGATTTCTGTTTTGCTATGGACTTGGATAAATGTGTTTCTTTGGTACTTACTATGTGTGTGTTCATTATAAAACTGGCATTTAATGGGAAGAAAGTCAAGCCTTGGGTTTAAAGTTTGAGGCCCTACACTTTCCAATTAATGAAACAATAATCAGAAGTTAGATTGACATCCAAGACAATTCTGAAGGACTTGTGATGAAAAATGTGATCTACTTCTAGAGAAGGAACTGATGGAGTCTGAATGCAGATCGAAGTATACTTTTTACTTTCTTTATTTTTCTTGGGATTTTTTTTGGTCTGTGTTTTCTTTCATAACATAACTAATATGGAAATATGTTTCGCATGACTGCACATGCATAACCTATATCAAATTGCTTGCTATCTCAGGGAAGGGGGAGGGGAGGGGAGGAGGGAAAGAATTTGAAACTCAAAATTTAAAAAAACCAATGCTATAAGTTGTTTTTACACTTATATTGTAAAAAATAAAATGTTTGAAATTTTTTTTTGAAAAAGAAGTTAGATTGAACCTGAAAGCCAAATCCCCTAGACCAGCAATATTTAAGAGAGCAGATACATACAATTCTAGCTGAATATTCTCTCTCTCTCTACTGAGAGCAGAGTGACCTTACTTCTAGCCCCAACCTTCTGCTTCTCCTCCTGGTAAGAATTAACATCTCCTTTGGGGAAGGATGAGGAAAGAAGAGGCTAGAAATTTCTATTCTGCCTCCCTTTGGGAGACAGGAAAACACCCCCATGAGATGTGGGGGACAGCCTTCACTACAACAGGTTCATAGCTCTAGAGCTGAAAAAGATCACCAGAGCTTGTTGAGTCTAATCTCTCATTTTATAAACCAGGAAACTGAGGCCTAAGGAAGCTAAGTAACTTGCCCAATATCATCCAGGTAGTAAACAAACAAAAGTGTGCTTTGAACTCAGGTCCTCTAACTTCTGAGCCTGTGTTCTTTGTGTTGTACAATGCCTACGGAATCCTGTTTTATTTGGAACTCTAAAACATGAAATTTCTTCACCAATGAAAGAGCGGGAGCTAGAGGAGGTTTAGGTGTAGCTGCCTGGATCTTGGTGAGGCTGCACCCCACAAGTGGGCTTTTAACTCACTGTATGATAACCAGGATGAAAGAAACACAACGAAAAAGAAGTGCTTATCTCTTATTCATCTGATGACAAAACCATTAGTCATCTTGATCACCTCACATCCCCAAACCACTGGATGCAGGGAAAAGAGGTTATGGGAGTCAGCTGCTGATTTTGGTGTTATATAGGTAAAAATAATTAGTAGAGTGCCCAATTTTTTCGACTTTTACCCATGTTGTGGTCCTGTAGCTTCATAGGCAACGTGGATTGCATGCTGGGTCATCCCCAGTTGTCCAGATAAATATCAGGTCGCTGGACCCAGTTGGCTCAGGAGGAGAAAGTGAGGTTGGTGACCTGAACAGCCCTCGCTCCCTCAAATCAAAGTCAACTGCAAGTCATGTCATCATCTTAATGTCATTGTCCTCCTCAACAATGAAGGACAAAAACAATAACAAGGCAACGTGGAATTATTAACAATCCATATTTTTTAGTGATTTAAGTTTTTCAAGTGCTTTCCTCACAACCCACTTAATAAGTAAGACAAGAATTTTTATCCCCATTTCACAGAAGAAGGAACTGAGCCTTAGAGGGTTTTAATGACTGCCCAAGGCTAGATAATACCAGAGCAGAACCCAAACCACACCCTCTGGCTCTATATCTGCCTTTTCTGTGAAACTATGCTACAGTTTCTTAAAAGTAATTAGCCTTCCTATGATGATCAGGCCAGCAACGAGTATTTATTGAGCATGTACTATATGCCAGGTATTATACTAGGCACCAAGGACACATGTACAAAGAGTGAAATGATGACAAAAGAGGTTACTTGTTTAAACTCAATCTTGGGATCAGTTATTGGCCAGGTCAGGACAAAATTTACAGTGAATTAACAAGGGATGAGTTGGGAGGTGTAGGTTTGAGCCAGTAGGCCACCCCCTGGATTGTTCTCCTATAAAGTCCGCCCATTAGATCTGGCTCTGAATGATGTCAAAACACTAAAATCCTATCTGTTATACACTTGGCTGAAGGACATAGAATCACGCAATCTCAGAGTTGGAAGGCAACTCATCCAGACCAACTCCCACTTACTCAGTTAGCCAAATCTTGACCTCACCCTGATTTTGGACTCAGAAGATCTAGGTTAAAATATAAGTTCTCTTGTACTAGCCAGGGACAGTAAGGTAAACCCTTTTCTATCTCTGGGCCCCATTCAGTTAGCCTAAATGACAAGGTTGGATTCGATGAGCGTTAAGGTTATAGAAATTCAAAGGTGGAAAGAACCCCAATGACAAGTTAGTACCACTCAAGCCTGGAAAAGAGCCCCCGCTATACCATAGAAAACAAATGACAAGCCAGCTTTTACTGAAGACATATGATGAGGGAGAACCTATCACCCGCAGTAGTCTGCTCCACTTTTGGATAATACTAATTTTGGGGAAGTTTTTTCCTTTTGTCAAACAAATTTGCCTCTTTTGCATCTATGTGTGCTGTTTTATTGTATATCTTATAGAGAAAAAGGCCCAGGATAGAGCCCTGTGAGGTGCCTGTGGTTAGTGGGCATGATTTGGATGAAGTTTCATCCAAGAAAAGAAAGAAAAGTGTAATCATTTTGGTGGGTGGAGAACTGAAGCCTCTGTGTGGGTGTGGGTGGGTGTGAGTGAATGTGATCAATACTGTCAAAGGCCACAGAGAAGTCCTTTTCAGTTCTAATGCTCTGCAATCTAAAGTCCCTTCAGATTTGTACAACCTATGCTTTGAAGACTTTCTTTTTTTTTTTATTTGAAGACTTTCTAACTCATCCATCCAGAGAAAACTTTCCCATTAAGTATTTACTTGCCCATCCTCTTGGTCTTGGTTATTGGGAATAGCAAAGATCCGGAATCACTTAGAACAATTTGGAGAAAAAAATGACAATTGTCCAAGTCAAGATGATTTCATATTTTTGCTTGTGAGTTGTTCAATCATGTCCAACTTTTTGAGACCCTATTTGGGGCTTTCTTGGCAAAGAAAAATAGCGGAGTGGTTTGCCATTTTCTTCTTCAGTTCATTTTACAGATGAGGAAATTGAGGCAAACAGGAGTAAGTAACTTGCCCAGAGCCACAGAGCTAGTAAGTGTCTGAGGTCATATTTGAAATCAGAAAGATAAATCTTCCTGACTCCAGGCCTGACATTCTATCTATTGCACCACCTAGGTGTTCTATATTATTTGTGAGTAGATAGTCTCATGTTAGAAATCAGCCATTTGGATTCTTTTCCCAGCCCTGCCACTGCTGCACTCTGCAATTCTGAACAAAATTATTTAATGTTAGGGCTTTGGTTTCGTCTTCAGCCAAATGAGTATGATAGTGTCCTGGGAAGAACCTACACTGGGAAAGACTTTACACCTTCTCTGACCTAGTCTCTCTGGCATTAGGAGAATTACCTAAGATGATGGCAAAGAATTGGAAATTGAGGGCATGCCAATCAATTGGGGAGTGGTTGAACAAGTTTTGGTGTATGAACATAATGAAATATATTTTTCCATAATAAATGATGATGAGGTGGATATCAGAAAAACCTGCAAAGACTTATACAAACTGATGCTGAGTGAAGTGAGCAGAACCAGGAGAACATTATGCACAGTGACAACAACATCAAGTGATGACCAACTTTGAAAGATTTAGCTCTTTTCAGCAGGGCAGTGATCTAAGACAGCTCCAAAAGACTCATGATGGAAAATGCCACCCACATAAAAGAAAGACTATGGAGTCTGGTTGGAGATTGAAGTTTAGTATTTTCTCTTTTTTTTTCCTTTCTCTTTTTTTTCCCCTCTTCTTCTGATTCTTCTTTCAAAACATGACTACTGTGGAAATATATTTAACATGATTGCATATGTATAACCTATACCAGATTGCTTGCTGTCTTGGGGAAGGGAGAAGGAAAGGGAGAAAAATATTTGGAACTCAAAATCTTATAAAAGTGAATTTTGAAAACAAACAAATGAAAAGATAAAAGAGAGAGAGAAAAAGTTACCTAAGAAAGATAAACTTGAATGGCAAGATGAAAATTTGGTCCAATAAACACTTATTAAAAGCCAGGCATTGTGCTAGATCATGAGAATACAAGGATACAAACTAAATAATCCATACTTTCAAGGAATTTGCACTCTACGGAAGGGGATAATATACTGTGTGCATATGTATGTGAATATATGCATATATTTGTGTGCGAGTGCATATATACATGCATATACATACATACACACACACACAAGCCAGATACACTGTGGTGTATATGAAATAACTGAGGAAACAAAGGTTAGAGTTTCTGAGCATATCAGTTTATTAAGCAATGCATGCTAATTGCATGACAAGTCAGGACCAGGTCTCTTCAACTTGGCACTGGACCCCAAATACAGGAGAAGACAGATTTTTATGCATTAAAAGAAAGCAATTAACAGGATATAAACGAGGATACAAGATTAAGTAACTTGATTTTTAATTGAAGGAAAGATTAGGGACTTTTCAAGTTGGAAAGAGGATGAGAGAGTTTCAAGAATTGGAAGAGGGGAGAACAATTACGTGCAATTCCCTGTAATCAGAATAAAAGAGGTGTCCCACTCCCCCTTAAGTGTCTGTATTTAATCAAAGGAAAAAGGAAACATTAACTGATTGACCAGTGCAGGGACAGTTTTCAGATAAGACATATGGGTTGGTGGAGATGTATAATTGTGAGAAAACTCCTTGCATCAATCTTTGGATCTGACCAGGTTTCTGGTCAGCATAACCTTAGAGACCCTTAGTTAAGCATATCTAAGCAGCAGGTAAAGGTGGTCCAGCTTCCCAGCCATGCAGTTCTAGGTTCAAACAATGCAATCAAGTTTTCTCACAATCCCCATAATAAACTTTTCTTTTTCTTTCTGTTTAAGAATTTTTAAAATTTATTTTAAGTTTTCAACATTCATTTCCATAAACTTTTGAGTTTCAAAATTTCTCCCCATCTTTCCTGTCCTCCCACCCCAAAATGCCTTGCATTCTGATTGCCCCTTGCACCAATGTGCCCTCTCTTCTAACACCCCTCCCTTCCCTTATTCCCATCTTCCCTCTTCTCCTGTAGGGATAAATTTCTATATCCCATTACTTGTATTTCTTATTTTCCAGTTGTGTGCAAAAACAATTCTCATCATTTGTTCCTAAAACTTTAAGTTTCAACTTCTCTTCCTTCCTCCCTCCCCACCTATCCCCACTGAGAAGGCAAGCAATTCAATATAGGCTATATATGTGTAGTTTTGTAAACGATTTCCATAATAGTCATGTTGTGTAAGACTAACTGTATTTCTCTCCATCCTATCCTGCCCTCCATTTCTTTTATTCTCTCTTTTGACCTTGTCTCTCCTCAAGAGTGTTTACTTCTAATTTCTACCTCCTCCCATTTGCCCTCCCTTCCATCATTCCCCCCAACCCTGCTTATCCCCTTTCCCCCTAATTTCCTGTAGTGTAAGATAGATTTTCATACCAAATTGAGTGTGCATGTTATTCCTTCCTTGAGCCAAATGTGATGAGAGTAAGTTTCACTTTTTCCCTCTCACTTCTCCTCTTTTCCTCTCCATTGGAAAAGCTTTTTCTTGCCTCTTCTATGAGAGATAATTTGCCTCATTCCATTTCTCCCTTTCTCTTCTCAATATATTCCTCTCTCACCCCTTAACTTTATTTTTTTAGATATGATCCCTTCCTATTCAATTCACCCTGTACTCTCTGTCTCTCTTGCTAAATATATGTAATACGTGTGTGTGTGTGTGTGTGTGTGTGTGTGTGTGTGTGTGTGTAATCCCACCAACTACCCAGATACTGAGAAAAGTTTCTAGAGTTACAAATATTATCTTTCCATGTAGGAATGTAAACAGTTCAAATTTAGTCAGTCCCTTGTGATTTCTGTTTCTTATTTGCCTTTTCATGCTTCTCTTGATTCTTGTGTTTGAAAGTCAAATTTCCTTTTCAGCTCTGGTCTTTTCATCAAGAATGCTTGAAAGTCCTCTATTTCACTGAATGACCATTTTTTCCCCCAATTTTTCTGGGTAGGTGATTTGTGGTTTTAATACTAGTTCCTTTGACTTCTGCAATATCATATTCCACACCCTTGAAGTCCTTAATGTAGAAGGCTAGTTCTTATGTTATCCTGATTTTATTTCTATAATACTCAAATTGTTTCTTTCTAGCTGCTTGCAATATTTTCTCCTTGACCTGGAAACTCTGGAATTTGGCTACAATGTTCTTCGGAGTTTCTCTTTTTTGATCTCTTTCAGGAGGTGATTAGTGGATTCTTTCAATATTTATTTTGCCCTCTGGTTCTAGAATATCAGGGCAGTTTTCCTTGAAAATTCATGAAAAATGATGTCTAGGCTCTTTTTCTTTGATCATGGCTTTCAGATAGTCCCATAATTTTTAAATTGTCTCTCCTGGATCTATTTACCAGGTCAGTTGTTTTTCCAGTGAGATATTTCACATTCTCTTCCATTTTTTCATACTTTTGGTTTTGTTTGGTGATTTCTTGGTTTCTCATAAAGTCATTAGCTTCCATCTGTTCCATTCTAATTTTTAGAGAACTATTCTCTAATCCTGCTTTTTAAAGCCTTCTTCTCCTCTTTGGCTTTTTAGACCTCTATCGCCAGTTGAATTAGCCTATTTTTCAAGGTGTTATCTTCTTCACCATTTTGGGGGGTCTCCTTTAGCAACCTGCTGACTCATTTTTCATGATTTTCTTGCATCACTCTCATTTCTCTTCCCAATTTCTCCTCCACCTCTCTTACTTGATTTTCAAAATCCTTTTTGAGCTCTTTCATGGCCTGGCACAATTGCATATTTATTTTGGAGGTTTTGGATGCAGAAGCCTTGACTTTTATGTCTTCCTCTGATAGTATGCATTGTTGTTCCTCATCTGTAAAGGATGGGAGAGAATACCTGTTCACCAAGAAATTAACCTTCTGTAGTCTTATTTTTTCCCCCTTTCTTGGGCATTTTCCCAACCAGTTACTTGACTTTTGGGTCCTTTGTCAAGAGTATGGTATACTCTGTGGATCTGTAAGTTCTCAGTTCCTCCAAGGTGGCACAATCAAGGAACAGCAGTTTACTCCTCAGAGGCCTCCAGCTCTGCCATGCCCCAGGACTATGCTCAGGGCTGAGATTCAGATCAGCTGCTCAGTTCCCCCAGGGACTTTAAGTTGAGCACTCCAACAATGGATCCTGGCTGCTGCCATGGCCACTGCAGCCATTGCCTCCCACTGCTGCTGCTGCTGCTGCCACCACTGCCATCACTGCCTGGGGCCAGGGCTAGCGGAGGACCCTGCTCCCTTCTCACTCTGGTTGAAAAAGCCCTCTCACTGACCTTTGGTACCTGTGAGTTAAGGGATCTGTGAACTGCTGCTGCTGCCAGGGATTCCACCCATGAAGCTTGCTCTGGTTCTGCTCCTCCCTGTGCCACACGGCCAAGACTGGGCTGGGCTCTGCTCTGCATCCAATGCAACAGACCTTTCCCTTTGGTCTTCCAGGTCACCCTGGGCTGAAAATCTCCTCCACTGTGTTGTTCTGTGGCTTGCTGCTCTAGAATTTGTTGAGAGTCTTTCTTTACAAGTATTTTATGGGCTGTGGGGGAAGAGCGAGAGTATGTGTGTCTTTCTACTCTGCCATCTTGACTCTGCCCCTGATAAACTTTCTTGCAAGACAAAATTTGAACTAGACCTATAATTGAATAGAAAGGGAGCTAGATCCAAAACTAAATCATAAGATGGAGTTAGTGTGGGACATGTTTATATGTATGTATGTATGTGTGTGTTTGTATATATGTATGTATGTAGAGAGAGACAGGGAGAGAGAATGTGTATATGTGTATGTATATATGTAGTATAACATAATGTATGATATATATGCATAGAGACAGAGTAAGAGAGTGTGTGTGTGTGTGTGTGTGTGTGTATAAATAGTAAAAGTTGCTACTTGAAAGATGATCAGGATTCTGAATGGTGAAGACAAGTAGCAAGTGTATTCCAGGTGTGGTTTCTTGGATGCATGGAACAGTCCATCAAAGAAGACTGAGAAACAATGGTCAGATAGGTAGGAAAGAACATTGGATTAGAACACAGGGTATATACAAAGGGAAGAATATAAAATAAGACTACAAAAGTTGGTGGGAGTCAGAATGTGGAGGGAGGACTTTGTATTTTATTCAAGAGTTACTGAAGAATTAAGAGCAAGGGAGTGAGTGATATGGTCATATCTAAACCTTAGTGATGGTGGTGGTTGTCCTTTGTTCTTGAAGAGGACCAAAATGACATCAACGTGCTAGAATCAAGTTTCAGTGTGTCCAACTGTGACTGATCAGACCAATATGAGCTCTGAATGCTCTACCACAGGTTGGACACAAATAGGCTGTGTGAACATTTGGGGTGGATATGCTAAATTTACGCATCCTGCATTTCCTTTGAGCTATTTCAATTCTGCTTTGCTCATAGAGCACAGCACCTTCTCTGATGTGGGCATGCCGTGCTGGGCAGTCCTGTGTTCCCGTGTCATATGATCAATTCCAAAGTCCTTAAGAGAGACCTTGAGAGTGTCCTTATATTGCTTCTTCTGACCACCATATGATCACCTGCCCCATTCGAGTTCTCCATAAAATAGTCTTTTTGGCAAACATTTGTTTTGCATTTGAACAACGTGGCCAGCTCATAAGAGCTGCACTCTCTGAAGCAGAGTTTGAATGCTCGGCAGAATCTTCCTAAGACAATTCAAATGGAAGTGATATTTTAGCAGCTGTGTGAGGATATATTAGAGAGAAGGGAGACACTGGAATCAAGTAGATTAAAAATAATAATAATAACAATAATAGCTAGCATTTATATAGAGCTTCAAGGTTTGCAAAATTTTAAATGTATAATGTATATTTTAATACATTTTATAATAAAATATATAGTTTATACAATATATATAATCTCACTGGTCCTCACAACTATCCTATGAACTAAGTAGTATTATTATCCCATTTTCTAGATGAGGAAATGGAGACTAAAGAAATTAAATGACTTGCCCAAGGTCACATAACTAAGTTAGTCTCTGAGGCAGGATTTGAACTCAGGTCTTCCTGACTGCAAATCTAACATTCCAGTCACCTCGTTACTTAGGCAACTAATCCAATAGTGTAGGTATGAGAAGCAATGAGGACCTAAATTAGCATGGTGGCCATATCCTGAGAGAGATGGGATGGATGTGAAAGATGTGGGAGTAGACTGCACCAGACTTGGAAGCTGATTGACTATGTAAGGAGGGGTAAGAGAAGAAAATCCTTAACAGCTCCTGGGATGAGGGATCCCAAAAGAATCACTGTGGTGGGCTACTTAAAAAGTATTTTATAAGGAGAGACCTGAGCCAATTAATTCCTCGGTGGTCTCAAGGAGCTCTCCATCCACAAGTAACTGTCTTGAATGGTTGCAAAACAGGAGCTTTATGCAATTGAAAGTGGAGTAGGCTAAGGACAAATAGCATCTTAGAATTTCACGATTCTGTAGCGATACCTGGTTCCCTCTTCATCCCATGGGATCCTGCACAGGGCTCTTTCTTACCAGAGATCCTCTAGGGCTTTGCACAATTTTTTCATCTTTACCCTCCCAGGGGAAGTGATGAAAAATTTCTCAGTTTGTTCCTTACTGGGGCCTCTTCAGGGAGATAAATGAAAGTGATGCTCAGTACATTCCCTCCTACCCATTCAGGGTTTCCCATCTACCCACAGTGCCTGCCTACCCACCTTGCTTTGTTCTTCCTCAAAGAAGGTTACATTATTATTTTGTCCTAGGATTGCAGTTTTTAGAGTTAGGATGAATCTTAAAAATCATCTAGTGTGTCTAACATTTCATTCTATAGAAGATGAAACTGAGAGAAAAGAGGGAAAGTGACTTGTCTAAGGTGACACAGAGTAATATGATGGAGCCAGTTTATACCAGCTTAAGAGAGTTGATTATCAAAATTTTGGGAATTGCAAGCCAGTTGTTAACAGTCAACATGCAGTTTATTTAGTTCCCAAACTGTTATTATTATTTGTTGTTTTAAAAGAATTAGTATCAACCACAGCAGAATGTATTTTTAGTAGATTATTGTCTACTTTAAATAATTGTGACTTTAATGATAAATATTTGAAAGCAAACTTAATTGCATTTTGTTCTGTTTTGCTAGGAGGAAAGTCTAGAGTAACTCCAATGTTGTTAGAAAATTTTGCCAAAACCATCATTTGATACTTTAAATCATCAACTGCAGTTATAACTTGATAATTCAGTATCTGAAATAAAATGTCAATCATTTAAAAATATTTCTGGGTAACATGTATTAATTATCACCAATGTAATAAAAATCAAACTGAACTAGAATCTATAGCTAAAGAACTTGAAACTGAAATGATTAAAATTGATCAAGTACTGGGACCGTGAAGGGCAACAGGTAATTTGTGAGTTGCTACTGCTCTAATGGCGGCTCATACCCTATGTTGCATATACGTTTTTCCATTCTTATTCTGGTTTGGAAAAGAAATTAACTAACATTAATTTCTTGTAAGAACTTGTTTTAATGATTGACATTCTTGAAGAATTTTCATTACTTTCAACTGCATTGCAGTCAAGATCAACTAACATTCAGAAAACGCAAAAATTAATCACACCATAAGAGCTTTGGAAAATTTAAAGATTGGTACTGGAAAGTATGAATCTCAAGTTGAAGATTTGATTAAGTCAGATAAGTTTAAAGATACTCCATTTAATAAAAACCATAATAAATTTAATGTTCTCCCTAGGAATAAGTTACTAGAAAATACAATTTAACACATGAACTTACATCTTTTATTGAAAAGAAACAATGATGAAAGCATTTTTAATTATTTTGATTTATTAGAGTCATCTACTTGGGCTTATGAAGAACTAATTATACTATCTTTTTCCATTTGGCTCATTTTGCTTTTGAATGCATTCTTCTCCTCATTGGCTTTTTGAACCTCTTTTGCCAATTGAGTGAGCCTATTTTTCAAGGTGTTAATTTCCTCAGCATTTTTTTGGGTCTCCTTTACCAAGATATTGACCTTTTTTTCATACTCTTCTTGCATCTTTGTCATTTCTTTTCCCAGTCTTTCCTCCACCTGTCTAACTTGCTTTTCAAAATCCTTTTTAAGCTCTTCCAAGGCCTGAGCCCACCCAACACCCCCCTGGGGTGTCTGGGGTACTGAGGCCCCGCCCTCCACATCTTTCCCTGATGGGAAAAATACGTTCTCGTCCTCCCCATCAGATCCGAAGGTTGGGATCATTTGCATTTGTTGGAAAAAACTCTCTAAAGTCTTATTTTTCTTCCCCTTTCTAGGCATTTTCCCAGCCAGTTACTTGACTTCTGAGATTCCTTTCCACCCCCGCCTGGATCTAGTGCTTGGCCTCTGAGATTTAAATGGGCTTTCCTCCTGCTGGCTGTCAATCAGTGAGCTTTAGTTCAGGTGCTGGGGCGGGGCCAGGGCTGTCTCCGAGACTCTGATCCCTCGGAGGGGGGGGGGGGGGCTTTATGCAGAGACTCTCAAGAATGGAGCGGGTGGGGGCGGGGTGGGGGGCCCGCCTCCCAATCTCAGCTCCCTTGGGGGTCCCGAGCAGAAGTCTTCAGCAACAGAGCGGGCTGGGGGCAGGGCCGTTTCCCAGGCTCAGTTCCGTCAGGTTTTATGCGGGAATCTTCCGTAATGAAGATCCCGCCTGCAGCTGGGGGATTCCTGAGTCCCGGGCCGCTGCCGCCTCAGCCCCAGCCCACGCCTCTGCCGCCACCGCTTCCTGCCCCCGTCCCTGCCGCCGCCGCTTCCTCCCGAGGGGGCCCGAGTCACAGACACCCTGCTTCCCCTCTCCTTCAGCCCGGCCTCTCTCACTGACCTGCTTCTGTGGGCGGAGGGACTTTCCCGGCTGCTTCAGCTTCTGTCTCTGAAGCCTGCTCCGATCCGCTTCTCTGAGGCCTCGGCCAGGGCAGCGCTGGGGGTCGGGTTTACTCTCCGGGGCGCGCCGGACCCTGGGGATGGGTCTTGAGGGCTTCCTGGGACGGAAATCTCCTCCACTCTGCCTCTGCACACCTTGCACTCACCCAGAATCTATGGGGGACTCTTTCTACACCAATTCCATGGGCTTTGGTTTCGGAGCTCGTAAACGTGCGTCCTTCTACTCCGCCATCTTGGCTCCAAATTTTCATTACTTTCAACTGCATTGCAGTCAAGATCAACTAACATTCAGAAAACGCAAAAATTAATCACACCATAAGAGCTTTGGAAAATTTAAAGATTGGTACTGGAAAGCATGAATCTCAAGTTGAAGATTTGATTAAGTCAGATAAGTTTAAAGATACTCCATTTAATAAAAATAATAAATTTAATGTTCTCCCTAGGAATAAGTTACTAGAAAATACAATTTAACACATGAACTTACATCTTTTATTGAAAAGAAACAATGATGAAAGCATTTTTAATTATTTTGATTTATTAGAGTCATCTACTTGGGCTTATGAAGAACTAATTATACTATGGTTAACTGGTAAAAAAAATTCACCAAGTGAAATTTTAAAACATGAAACTGATTAAATGATTTTCAGATTTTGAAGATTATAATACAAAATCAAACAATGTTCCAATCCTGGCAACAAACTATACAAAAAACTAAAAAGATAGCACTATATATAGTCATTAGTACTAAAGCTGAAAGAAGTTTCAATTTAATTAATATAACTTGCAAGATGATGAGAAATAGTTTAATAGTAGTTCACATATCACCCTTAATGACAATACATTTATTGGGAAAAGAACTAATTGAGCTGCAACTCTATTTGTCAAATCATGGCTGAATCACAGTCACAGGATGACTAGAGACACAAGAGTTTGGCAAAAATCAACAAAAGCATTCTGTGAGAATCAATTGTCTAAACGAAATTTGCAAATAAAGAGTCTTGTATATTTTATTACTCCTCGTGAATGGTATTGCTATGTATCCTTTGTATCAGCTAGGTGGTTCAGTGGATAGAATACCAGGTCTGAAAGTCAGAAGACTCTTCTTCCTGAGTTCAAATCCAGCCTCAAACACTTACTAGTTGTGTGACCCTGGGCAAGTCACTTAACCCTGTTTGCCTCGGTTTCTTCATCTATAAAATGGACTGGAGAAGGAAATGGCAAATCACTCCAGTATCTCTGCCAAGAAAACCCCAAATGGAGTCATATAGTAAGACATGACTGGATGATAACCATCAGTGAACTATGTAAGAAACTTATGAATATTCTTATGTCATATGAAACTTATGAATATTCTTATGTCATATGAAACTTATGAATATTCTTATGTCATATGAAACTTATGAATATTCTTATGTCATATGAAACTTATGAATATTCTTATGTCATATTCTACCTGTCCCCCCAAGAGCTGATTGTTAAATATTTACCAGCACAATACTTCCTCAAAATTGTCTAGTTTAACCTTTCATTCTCAGAGGATAGGCCAAGGGTTAGAAAGTTATGTCTAATGTTATGCAGGTAATAAGTACTCAAGCTAGAATTTTTTGGATCCCAAATTTGGAATGGGAAGGGATTTTAGAGGTTATCTTGTTCACCCCCTTAATTTTGTGCATAGAAAGAGAGAGGTTCGGAGAGATTGAGTATCATGACCAAGGCAGTAAGTGACAAATAGCTAGAATTCAAACCCAGACCCTCTGCCTCCTTATCCAGTGCTTTTTCTTGAGATTCTTTAGTTGTACCTACTTCTTCTAAAATACATACCATATACATTTATGATTTTTTTTTGCTAATTCCACTTCTTTAATTCCTCCATAATTCATTATTTTGTGCCAAGAAAAGTTGCTTTTTTTTTCTGATGCTACTCTTGGGCATTTGTTTTAATCTATACATTTCGCCCTGGAACTTCTGTAGGCATTTTGTAAAATCTCAAGTGTTTTTTCACTGTGCCAGGGCTCTTCATCAGTTTTCTCATTTCTTTGAGTGATTCTTTAATCTTCTTGTGGCTTTGCTTGTTTCGGGTGTTCTTATTACTTTTTAAGAGAGATATGAGGGTAATAGATTTCTTTGAGACCTCCTACTCCAACATCTTTTCTGGAAATTGAATTTTCCTTAGAGAATGATGACAAATATCAAAGGTTCAAAAGATCATAGACTTGGAGCTGAAAGGGATCTCAAAGGTCAAGGAGCCCAACTTCCTCATTTTATAGTTGATGAAATGGAGAATCAAAGAAATTAAATCACTTGCTCAGGGTCACACTTCTAGTAGTATCTGAATCAGGATTTCAAACCAGATCTTCCTGGCTCCAAGTCAATCATTCTATCTATGTTGTTGCTTAATTGTGCTCAACTCCTTGACGACCCCATTCAGGGTTTTCTTGGTAAGGCTACTGGAGCAGTTTTGCTGTCTCCTTCTCCATCTCATTTTACAGATGAGGAAACTGCTTGCCTAGGATCACACAGTTAGTGTCTGAGGTCAGATTTGAACTTAGGTCTTCCTGACTTGAGGCCTGGCTGTCTATCCACTGTGCCACCTCACTGCCCTCTATCCATTATGTCTTCCAGCAAATATTGTTCATTTGAATTTTACCCTTCCTGTTCTGCATGCTATGGCAAAGACATCCTCTTAGTGCTATAGGAAATGCCCTTTTGGTGGCCTCTAAAACAAGGATGACCAGTACTCCTACATCCATGCCAGACCTGACCATTGCTGGTGAATCTATAAAGAAATGAATGAAGTCTGTGAAGAAATAAAGTCTATGAGAAATGCCAAAGTTGGCTCCTTCCTGGGTGCAACTCCTTTGGAAAGTCTTATAAAAATAACCCCTAAAAGACTTTCTCCCTTACAGAGACCTTGGCACCTGAGGACCACAAGGCATTCAGCCATAGGGAGCTTAAAGCTGCTTAGACCATGGCATGGTAAAATAGCAAGTGAGTAAAAGAAAAAGCCAGGATCTCATGGGATTGGGGGGAGAACCTCCCTCTCTTGAGGGCTCTGGAGGCACTTGGAGAGAAGAAGGTGGAGAACCCCGAGTGTTAGTGTCCCTATAATCAAGTCCTGTGACGTGGAGCCAAGAGGTAGTTACAGAGGATTAGAATTCTAGAGTCCAGAAGAAAGAACATTCCTCCATGAAGTCAGTCCCAATTGAACACATACTTGGTGGACGCAGATACTAGCAGAACCTCAAACCTGGCTGGAAGATATGATTCATATATGTGAGATATGACCAGGGATCTGTGAGTAAATATTTAACAATCAACTCTCCCCCCTCAAAAAAATGTACTACCAACACACTCTTAAGCTTGGCACTATTAATATTGTCTCCATTATTTTCTTAAGTCTAGACAGTCAACAAAACAATAACTCAAACCCTGATTTGTATTTCAGAAATGTAAATGCTCACACTGAAAATTTGACAATTGGTCCTAAACCAGGTAGAGCTAGCACCACCATACCCCTGCATATGGGCATCAAAGTCCTCCTTAACCTCTCAGGGACCCAGCCTGACTTAGCTAAATCAGGTTTTTTAAAACCCAGAACCAACCTACAATGATCCTAGTAATCTCTTTATCCTGCTAGACCAGTAGTGAGGGAGGGCCCAAAGCCTCTTTCCTACTAACTGGGAGATTGGATATCAACTAACCGCCAATTCCCTGTGAGTCTTTATTAAGGTACCCTTCTTTCCCTCTCCCCCTACACTTTTGTCCCCTCTCATCGCCCCAACATAAATTGGCACAAACCCCCAGGACTAGGATCTCCTCTTCCCATCTCCCAGTACATGCTTGGTCCTACTAGATGCAGTAAAGAACCCTATAAAATCCAATCAGACATTACTGGTTGGAGTGTCTCATTCTGCCCAGGGCACTAGTGAGATGTGCCCATTTCTACCTGGGGATCAAGCAGATCTGACCTGTTTCTTCCTTCTTCCTGGCTTATCTTGCCATGTATTCTTTGCTTGCTTGAATTGAATCTTGATTATCTTGAACCTTCCTGAGTAAGACACAAGCCTTGTCAGAGATGCTGTAAAAGGGACTTTTATTCTGAGTAGGAGCTTGGGCCAAATGATTGATAAAGCCTCTTCTAAGCTCAAAGGTCTAAGAATCTTTGACTCTTAAAGTTCTTTCCTGGGAGCCAAGCTGATGAATGATATCCTCCACCTGTGCCCTAGGATTGAAAGCTTTACTAGTAGTATGAAGGATTCAAATTCAAGCAGTTCAGGGTAATCCCTGGTATTATGGCTAACATTTGCTGCTGATTTTGCTTTGTCTTCCTGTAATTCTTGCCCACCCCTCTTTGAGACCCTGCCAACCTGGTATAGTGAACAGAGCACTAAACTCAGAGAACCTGGGTTCAAATCTTACTTCTGATGCTTACTACCTGTGTAATCTTGGATAAGTCACAACCTCTCTGGGCCTCAGTTTCCCTCACCTGTAAAATGAGGTTGGAGAAAATTATGTAGGAGATCCTTTCCAGATCTAAGTCTATGATCTTATAGCAATGATCTCAGACAAGTCACTTTATTTTTCTAGGTCTGTTCTCTTATCTGTAAAATTAGGAGATTGGACAAGATGGACTCCCCAGATCCTAGTCTATGGTACCAAGTGACCACCTTAGCTTATCTAAATCCATATTGTTGTGTCCTGTCCTATTTCTTGGACCCAGAAGTTTCTCTGATCTGGCTGAGCCTAGCTCAAGTTGGTGCATACATTCTGATCTGTTGTTGTTTAGTGTTTTTTCTGTCATGTCTGACTCTTCTTGACCCTATTTGGGGTTTTCTTGGCAAAGTTACTGGAGCAGTTTGCCATCCTTTTCTTCAGCTCATTTTAGAGATGAGGAAACTGAGGCAAACAAGGTTAAGTGACATGAGCCAAAAAGCTTGTAAGTATGGAAGGCCAGGTTCAAACTCATAAAGATGACTCTTCCTGACTCTAGGCCAGGCACTCTATCTAGCAGCCCTCTACTCTGATCACTGCCCCCCAAATTTCCTTTATGTTTGCCTTGCTAAGGTTAATTGCCTACCGGGGGAAAGGACACTTACTGCCAAGAGTCAGTTGGTGCCTGGAACCATTCTTACCCATTTTTTTTCCCCTAAGAAGCCAGGAATAAAATTCTTCCTCCCATCCCCCTAAAACAGATGAGTAAGTCCTTTTGGTCTTTCAGTGCATATAAAATGAAGAGACTTGATATCTTGCCCCATCTATCGCTAGTCCCCTGTTGTTTCTACAGGATTTGAATTATGGAGTAATAATTCACACCTAGTTGCAGAGATGGCATCAGGCCTTCGGCCTTATGCCTGACAATGCTCCAGGCATGAATTATTGCGTCATCACTCACGCCTTGTCCTGTCTTATTGCTTGAACATCCCTTAAATGACAAAGTTGGATTCATTAAGTATAAATTCAATCAAAACTTGAGAGGAAGGGGGAAAAAAAAGGAAAATTGAGAGAAAAATGGAAACACTTGGAGGCAGGGCATTGCTGTTGTCAGGAGATCAGTCTCTGGACCAAAAAGCGAGTTGTCACTGAGCTATCACCTTGCTCCAGAAGGAAGATGTCACAGATCTTTGGTTCTCCTGGAGGTTGGGGAAAAGTGGGCAGCAAAAGGGATTAGGAAGTGGAAAAAAACATTGGGATAGGGGACAGGAGACCTGGGGTGTGAGTCCCAGCTCTGCCACTAATTAATTGTGAGGCTTTAGTCAAGAAAGGTCATGTGGTACAGTAAGAAGTATGTGGGAATTGGAAGTCATGGGCTTAAAACAT
Organism: Bettongia penicillata ogilbyi; assembly: GCA_023548195.1. Taxonomy (NCBI): domain Eukaryota; kingdom Metazoa; phylum Chordata; class Mammalia; order Diprotodontia; family Potoroidae; genus Bettongia; species Bettongia penicillata. Next base: position 653,229 of record JAJHZJ010000583.1, read on the forward strand.
ACCTATTTTATTCTCTTACTACCTGTGTGACAATAGGTAAGTTACTTAACCTCTTTGTCAGTTTACTCTTCTATAAAAGGGAGGGGAAGTGGGACTAGAATTCAGGTGTGGGGAAACCATGACCTGAGGGCCACATGTGGCCTCGAGGTCACAGGTTCCCTACCCTTAGTAGATGATCTTTTAGGTCCCTTCAGCTTTAAATGTATGACCCTATGCCCTCTTGGGGCCTCAGCGTCTTCATCTCTCAAATGGGAGTAATAAGCCTTGCCCTATGCATTACCAAGGGGTTTAAATGAGATATTCAATGGGAAAATACTTTGAAACGTACTTAGATCTGTAGGTATGGATAATGCAGAGTATATGAGGGAGGCCAAAATGCAGGTTATACTAAGAAAACTCATTGTGGGACTTTAAGCTGGTCATCTTTTTCTCTCTGAAACTTAGTTTCTCCATTTGAAAAACAAGGCTATTAAAATAGATGAGCTCAAAAGTCCCTTCCATTGATAACATCTTGAGACCCTGCCCTAGTATTGCTATTAGGGCTGATACTGGATGCTGGGTGGGATGATGTTTCCCCAACAGCCAATGGAATCTATGTCCCAGGCAGTGAGGGAGTCTCCCCTCTACCATTAATATGTTCCCTGAAGTGAGGAGAAAAGAGGAAGGATCTGAGCCCTCAGCAACACTGTCTGGCAGCCTCAGAAGAAATCATTTTTTCTTCTATGGGATGATGCTTTCAATTCAAGAACCCCAATGATCTCCCAAGACCCCAAGACCCACATGTATCATAGGCCTGAAATTGACACCCTCATCCTACAATCCCACAGGCTGCTTTGACACACTGCCACCTAGTGATCACTTGCAGGTAATACATGAGTTCCAGCCTCCCTTCTTTTCCTTGGGCTATGCCTTATAGTATTCCTTAGGAAATGAACATAGCCTTAACCTTTCCAAAGACTTTCCTATTTATTATTTAACTTATTATCCCAATCCCCTTTGTAGGCAAGAATGGTATGAATTATTATCCTCATTTAGTAGATAAGGAAACTGAGGTGAAGACAAGTCAAGATGGATAAAAGTTCTAAGGGCTTGCCTCAGAGCAAAGACTCACCCCATGTGTCCTGACTCCCACACAGGTGTGCTTTCCATTATATCCAGCTGCCACAGATAAGGAGCAAACTAGCTTTCCTGTACTCTGTGGGCCCTTGGGGATCTTGCTAGTAGAATAGTAGTCTATACAATTCTCCACCACCGGTGACCCCTCCTGATTACTATACTTCCTAGACTTTCTCTTTCAAATCGCATCCACAACGTCTGGTCTAAGGTACCCCTTAATATCTTTATTCTTAGATATTTGACAATCCTCACCAAGTGCCATCCCCACCCCACCAATGGTGTTTCAGGACAGGAGAGAGAGAGAGGACAGAGAGAGGAGGGGTGAACCATGGAATCACAAAATGTTAGGGCCAGAAAGGAACCGGGAGATGATGGAGCCTGCACAAATCCATCATCTGGACTGATCATGAAGAAAACTGAGGTTCAAAGGGACACAGCTATTGAGGGCTTCTGAGATGATGGCCAGTTCTGTGCTTCTTTCTATTCTACACTGTTTCATATATAGGTGGTTGAAAATTAAATATCTAATGAGAGACTTCATTCGTTACCACAGTCTCAACACCTGGGGGCCCTGAGTGATGTGTTCTCAATGAGGAACGAGCTTAGTCACCTTACAGAAGTGAGAGGTGGCATTGTATGGTGGAGATATTGCCGACCCCAGAATCAGAAAGACATGAAATTCAAAGTCCACCTCTGATACTTATTATCTGTGATCCTATGCAAGTCATTCAACATGCCTGAGGTCCTTTATTTGTCAAATGGAGATGACAATACTAACATTTATTTGTCAGTTATCATGAGGATATAATGAGCTGATAAATGGAAAAAGTTGTGCAGACATTATTGAGACATGATAAAATTCCAAGAACATTGATGACCAGAGTGCAGAAGAGAGACAGAGGCCAGAAGGCTGGACTCTTCAAGCAAAAAAGCCTCAGAGACAGTACTTTTCCAGCATGGGACAGGGAAGTGAAGGTGTTTTCTTCACCTTGAAACTCAACAAATATTCACCCCCCAATACAGTACAAGGTACTAAGGAATGACAATGAAATATACTTACACTGCTGTTGTTCAGTCTGGGGTTTTCTTGGCAAGGATACTGGAATGGTTTGCCATTTCCTTCTCCAGTTCATTTTACAGATGAGGAAACTGAGGCCAACAGGGTTAAGTGACTTACCCAGGGTCATATAGCTGATAAAGAACTCAGGTCTTCCTGCCCAGCACTGTTTCCACAGTGCCACCTTAGCTGCCCCATACTGAGGTATATGCTAGGATAAACAGGATTCTTTCTCTAGGCTTTACAAGTAAGGAGCTTACAATCTAGTTACTATCTCTAGCAGAGATAAGACAAATAGGCACAAAAGAATAAATAACATAGGTGGGAGAGAGGAAAGCTAGGTATAATGTTGCAAAAAAAGAAAAGGTCTATTGAAATTTGTAGGACTTTTTATATAAGGAAACAGTTCAAAAGGAAACAAACCAGGTGACTTTTGAAAGTAACATGTGAAATTTATTCTGTACTCTTAAAGAAGCAAGTTGCATATAATAAAAATGTATAATTTCACAGAGTCCTCTTTTCCTGTTCTACTTTGTATATGGAAAATTTTCATCTTTTTTTGGGGTGTTTGTGAAGTTCAGAAGTTTAAAAAGCATTTAAAACATAATCAATAATGCAATACATTACAGATGCCAAATGAGTGGGACAGTGAGTTCCAAAGGGGTTCAGGAGAGGAAGATATCACGAAGGGCAAGAGGGCTAAAGAATGACTCAGGGAAGAAGGGATGATAATTTCTAGAGGTTTAGATGAACTCAGTGAGCTGGCTGGTAGACCTACTTGCTAACAGACAGCTGTAGGTGAGAGGAAAGGCCCTGGCTTTGGAGTCAAGCGGCCTGGCATGAGTCCCAGCTTGGCCACTTACTGCCTGTGTAATCTCAGACAAATCACAGAGACTCTGTTTTCTCATTTGTGAAGATGAAAAGGTGATTCCTAAGGTCCATTTTGACTTAAAATCCTCTCTGATCCTTCTTTAGGTTGTTAAGATAGTCCCGTTAGACTCTTATGCTTTTGCATAAGCCTAGAATAGAGTTGGTCAAACCCGCCTAGGTAAAACCATTGCCTGGTAAGAATTCATCTATACCAGAGAGTCCTTGATCCTTTTTTTTGGCAGTCTGGTAAAGCCTGTAGGCCCCTTCTTGAATGACTTTTCTTAAAAGCATAAAATAAATAGGAAATAATTATAAAATATTTTTTAAAACAAGTTCAGATTCCAGGTTAAGAACCCCCTGAGAGTCAAGCCACATTACAAAGATCCTGAAATAGACTCATCTTCCTCCCTTCTAACCCCACTCTCCCCCTTAACCCCTACTCCCACCCCAAACCTCCACCCTCATTCTTGGTTCACTGACACTAAGTTCTGGAGTTATCCCTCTTCCCCTCCTCCTTCCGGAAGCTTCCTGGCATTGGATTCCTAGCCACCTCAGCCAGGATAACTGTGAGCTTGGGATTTCAGGAGTAACTTTGCTTAAGAAATGGAGGGCACTAAACAAACAGAAGCTGTTTCTACAGAGTATGGAGAGACATGAATGTTGTGTCACATCGTTAATGTAAACACAGGCAGGCTCAAGGTCAGTCGACCAGAAGTCAGGCAACTAGGCTGAATCACACAAGCCAACAGCTTGCCTGATGCTCACACTAGACCCTCTAATGAGAATCTAACACTTTTTTTTCTTAGTGCTATTTTATCCAGCAAGGTCAAGAAAGCATCTCTACAAATCAATTTAAACAAAAGTACTGGAACAGATAACCTTGAACTCCAGAGTCTTAAAATAGCTGCTTCATCTGTAGCCAAACACAGTAACTGAGTTATTTAGCCTGTCTTTGTCAACTCGTAAAAAACCTTCTGCATGGAAATGGGCCAGAATAAAATCTTTGCATAAAAGTGGACGTGAGACCGGCTGAGATTAATAGAGATGCATCGTTCTTCTCTGGGTGTTACTTAAATTGCTAGAAAGGTTTATGCATTCTTAGGTATTATGAATATTTGACGGTGGACGATTCATTAATATCCGCAATGTCTGGCAGAGGGGCAACCATCCCAGTAATCTTAATAATTCCCCATGATGTTCTGGGGGCAATGGACCATGGCCAACAGAGCACAGCAAAGTTGTCTTTATGGATTGGCTCAGAGCCCTTGAAGGCCAAGTCAGGTTCTACCTTCAAAGTTTATGTTGACTGACTGGAATTGATGTACCAAGGGGTTGATTAGTGGAATATTTGAAAGCGTTACTTAGTACTTGAGTGTGATTGACAGTAGGCCTTGCTGGGCTCTTGACAGTACCCTTCCTTCTGTGGTCCATCATAGCATAAGGGTGACCCTGAAATGTCCAAGGCTCCCCCAACAGAGCACACACTCCAGCAGGTGCTACAAAACTGGAAAGATATAGATGTGGACCCTGTGACTGACTACATGGGTATTGTCTGAGGATCAGTGTACCTAAAAGAAAGTCTCATTGTCTGGGTGCTGACCACCAGGTGATGGTGATGATGATGAAGATGACTGGCCGTAGCATCTCAGGAAAATCAGCTGCTAAAACTAATTGGGAGTTTGTTCTTGTTGTTTTCAGTCTGTCCGACTCTTTGTGACACCTTTTGGGGTTTTCTTGACACAGATTCTGGAGTGGTTTGCCATTTCCTTGTCCAGCTCATTTAACAGATAAGGAAACTAAGGTGACTACTCCAGGGCCACACAGCTAGTAAATGTCTGAAGCCTTATTTGGACTCACAAAGATAAATCTTCTTGACTCCAGGCCCAGCACTCTATCCACTGGGCCACCTGGCTACCCCTCTCAGGGAGGTCAGCTACTAAAGCATGAAATACTGAGTATTTTCAAAATATTTAGTATTTTGAAATACTAAGTTCTAAGTTTTAAGTAGGTTTTGCACTGAATTATTCTCTGTTTTATGTGAGAGTCTTATCTCCTCAACTAGACCATAAGCTTCTCAAGGGCAGGAAGTAGGAGCGTGCTGGAGACATCTCAGACTGGCAGAACAGATTGTCAAAATTTCAGCGTGAGCACTTACACCTTGGGAGTCCACAAACACTAGAAATCAGGGCTTTGTTTGTTGTTAAAATTGAAAGTGGACCTGCTTTATTTGGAGTGTTGGTTGTTAAGTACTTACCAACATAGCCCTGGCAGGATGCCTCTGGACTGTTCCACAGCGTGCAACAGTACATTGCAGATGTTCCGTAAATACATCTTCATTAACTAATGGACTGATTCTCCAGGAGAGTCCTAAAGGACACCTTTGGAAATTTTTCCCCACAACATTCTCTTCTCTTCCTCAATGCTGTGTGATGATAGGTTTCCAACAGGATCTCAGGCCAAGTTGATTTTCTCCATAACATTGTCAGTAATAGTAGAAAACAATTATATAGCACCTACTATGTGTGACTGGCATGTAGTTACTATGTTTGCCATAGCTTCCTGGAGCCATCGGTGAGAGTTGGGTGGCAAGTGGACGTCAGAGGGCTAAACCAAGCTGTAGGTATCTGACAGGCCTTCAACCCATTGGTGAATTATTTGGGGTGTCTACTCCAAGCAAGTGAAGACGTCTCTGACAGAATGAGCAGACAAGAACGATTTGTTTCAGTAGCTGAAGCAGGTACTGTGAAACACCTAGAGCTTGGTCAGACACTGAAGACACCAAGGTCATCCTCTGCATCCCTGGTCAGTGGTATGGCAAAGGACATTTCTTGCATCAGGTCAAGAGTTGGATGAGATGGTCTCAAGAGTCCCTTCGGCCACTGAGAACATAATTCTGTGAAAAATGTTCTTTCTTCACTCATCTAGGTGGTGAAGTGAGTCACTGATCAAAGAATCCAGAGTGTTTCCAATATGGTCCAATGGAAAGAGCACTGACTGTGATGTCATTGATACTTTCTACTTGTGTGAGTTTTCTCTGCAAAATGAGGGAATTGGACTAAATGACTTTCAAAATCCTTTCTAGTCCTTGGAGATAATCTCTTATATTTCAAAAATCCCTTGTCCTAAGTCTTACTATTGTTGTCTCCCCCAACAATGTTTTTCTGGGTGAAATCAGGTTCAGCTGAACAACTAGGATAGTTTGAAAATATAAAAGAAGGCACAAAAGAGAGGCCCAAAGAGGGATGATGTGGAAAGAGAGAGAGAGTCTTTACCTCTCCTTTGACTTGGAATCTGGGAAATGAATACTATGCTCCATGTAGGTATAGGATATAGGATCATTTAGGGGGATTATCTCCTTCATCCCTGCTAGCTTTCTTCTTGAGTCCAGCTGTGTCCTTGAGCTAGTAACTTGGTCACCACAGGGCACAGAGCCACATTATACAGAGGGATTCATGACTAGTTTGCCATAAGTTTGGGATGGTTGTGGGCAGAAGTCAGGTGAGATGACTCCCATCAAGCCTGGGAGGCATGTATCCAGGTCAAGCTGATATGAAGGCATTATTGTTTCCTGTTTCAGTCTCTCTCCTTTCCCTCCCTCCTTCAGAAAAGGAGCCCACAGTCAATTTTCACCACACACAAGCCCAACGGACACACACACACATACACACACACACACACAAGATCCCATTGTCCTCTGCAAGAGGCCTGCCTACTCTGGCAGAACACCTGGACAAACAGGACTTTTTATGGATGAAATATTGTACTTATTTTCAGCTTCTGACTAATACTCAGGATTGTAGGTGTTAGGAGAAGAGACTCTCCCTTGATGCCTTAATTATAATCATAATAGTATTAATAATAATGCCTCGTGTGCTTTTCTCCCTTGTCTTGGTTGATCCTCACAGCGTCCCTGTGAAGGAGAGCAGATATCTTTATCCCAATTTGATAGATGGAAAAGCTGAATAAAGAGAGGTCAAGAGACCTGCCTCAGGACACACAATTAATGAATGATAGAGGCAGAGATTGAAACTCAGGTCTTACCTGGAGTCATTCTATGGATGCTGGGGATAGGGGAAGTGTTTAATGCAATGTTCTCATTTGATGATGAGAGGCGGAGAGTCTTTCATCTGATGCCCAGAGATGTGTGCAACTTGGCCAAAGTCATATGGTCCAAGACTGGCCAGGACCCAAATGTCTTCATTCTGATGCCAGTGTTCTGCCCACCAGCCAGCAGAGGCAGTGACTTCTCCATTTTTTCTGGGGGACTAGGAGATTCAATAATCTAATTAATAAGTGGCTGAAGTGGAAGGACAGCCCCAAATTAGTTTTCCATCCACCCTGGTGACTTGGTTATTTGTGGGCTGCTGCTCCCTGGAAGGCTGGTGCTGAGTCCCCATTTGGCAAGCCCTCCTTGGGAATCAGGGTTCTATAAATTAACTGATTACTGATAAGCTCTAATTATAAATTAGGTCTTATTATCTGTAGCTTCTGAACTACACTGGATGAATTAAAACTCTAGGAGCAGAAATATTTCAATTAACCATATGAACCCGGGTAATTGCCTGCCTAGAAAATATCCTGATAGAATGTTCCCTGGGAGGGTTATGGGCATATCAGAATGGGGCTAAAACATACACTGTGTGAGAAGGTATGAGGAGCCCGGGGCCCCCGCTAGCTGTTACTATTTCCCAAGGAGCATCTCACTTAGTCTCCCTCCCTGAAGCCATGAAAAAATGTCTCTAAGGACCAACTATAGGCCCAGGTCACTTGAACAGTTGAGATGGAAAGAAAAAAGTAGTTTTTCAAGGTTGGTTCTAACTCTCTTTTGCTTTCCATAGCTAAAATTCATAGTGTTTTGAGATTTGCAAAGGGCTTTGCATATGTTATCTCATTTGATCCTCAAAATAACCCTGTGAGGAATCTAGAGTGACCATCATCACCAACTGAGAAAGCTGGAGTCGTGGGCTAAACAGACAAGAATAGAACTCTGAGCAGTTTTTTTCATTTTTGCCTCTCTCAATCCGTCTTCTTGTAGCTGTTTCTGACCAAGCATACTTCTCATAAGAGGTATTAAGACAGAAGACATCTATGGGACCTCACAGTTTGGGACATTGACATAGATGAGGAGCCATCAAAGACAATGGAGAAGGAGTGAGTAAAAAAGTAGGAGGAAGACCAGGAGAGCGTAGTGTCACAAAAACCCAGAGAGAAAGGAGTATCCAGGGACCCACTGCAATAATCAAAAGACTCGACTACGATGAAAACTTGAACAAAGTTGGTGACTATGTGAGGAGACATAAGGGGGTCAGATGCAAGATATGTTGTGGAGGTGGAAACAGCAAGATATAGTCAATGGTGGGAGAGGAAGAGCACTCAAAGATGATGCCAAAATGACAAACTTAGGATGGTAGTTCCTTTGACAGAAATAGGGAAGTCTGGAAGAAAGGACTGTTTGGGAAGAAATATGGTGAATTCAATTTTGGATGTGTTAAATTTGAGATGTTTCCAAGACATCTAGTTCAAAATGTCTAACAATTGATGTGGCACTAAAATTCAGGGGAGAATATGAGGCTGAAATCTGGGAGTCATCTGCATAGAGATGATAGCTAAATCCATGCAAACTGATGAGATTACTTAAGAGTGTAGAGAGAGAAAAGAAAAAGACTTAGGACAGAACGTTGGAAAGCACCTACCCTTAGAGATTATGTTATGGATGATAAGCCCAAAAAGGAGAAGGAATGGTCAGATAATTAGGAGGACACTCAGGAGTGTCACAAAATCCCCTAGAGAAAACAGTCCAGGAGGAGAAGGTAATTAACAGTGTCAAATGGAGCAAATAGGTTGAGAAGGATGAAGACAAAGAAAAATCCATCAGGTTTGGCAGTGGTATCAATAGTAACTTTGGATGGAATAGATTCAGGTAAGTGATGAGGTCAGAAATAAAATGGCAAAGCATTAAGGAGAGGAGAGAAAATGAAGGTATTGAGTATAGCTAGCTTTTTCCAGGAGTTTGGCTGAGAAAGGGATAAGAGATGAAGGATGATAACTTGAGCAGATTGATAGTCTTGTGGAAGTTTTTTAAGGATGGAAGAGACATGGATATATGTGAAATCAGTAGGGAAAGAACAAATCTGTAGGGAGAAGTTTAAATCTAGATCAAGGAGGTGATGGTTGAGGGTGTAATCTGCCAGAGAAGATGAGCAGGGCTGGGATCAAGCCTATGTAGAGGAGTTAGCCTTAGCAAGGAGAATCATCCCCTCTTTGTCACAGACTGTAGTAAAGAAGGAGAATGGGGAATGATTTAAAGGGATTTTTAGATGAGAGTTCATGTTGGATGATTCAATTTTCTCAGTAAAGTCAAAGACAAGATCTTATCAAGATAACAGCGAGGGAGAAAGGGAGGTGTGGAAGACTGGAAGACAGAGGAGAAGGTTTTGAACAGCTTTTGTGGGGAGTGAGAGGGAATTGACCAGAAAAAGAGGATCCTGCTGACACTGGATAACATGAATTTGTAATGTACCTAATCAGCATGGTTGTGGGATTTTCTCAAGTTTTGTATAGTAGCCCTGTGAGTAGTAGCGGAAGAGGCAGATGTAGGAACAATCCAAGGATAAGGTTTGGCAAGAGATGAACACTGATAGGATAAAGAGGCCAGGGATGTGAGAGCAGAGAATGGTGTGGAGCTGCAATAGCTAACTATGGGGCCAAGACTGGAAAAGGAGGAAAGGGAATTCAGAGTAAGGGTAACGGCCTGAGGTGGGCAGCAAGAGTATGCTGGAGTAAGATCACACCAGCTTGGAAGAATCAACTGGTCAATTTTCCGTGTGAATATTTACACCTCAGAAACTTCAAACACTACAAATCAGGGCTTGATTTGTTTTGTTGATTGCCTAGACTTAAGAATCGGAGAAAATGTTAATGCAGATCAAATGTAAAAGTGTGTTGAGCTTTTTGAAGAGCTAGCACATTCCAGAAGGGATTGGAGGTCTCAGTGAGTGAAGAAGAGAAAGAAAGAAAGGTGAGGCATAGGAAGCAATGGGATGTCAAGAAGTTGTGGCCAGATAAAAAATGTCAGAGAAGTGGAACAATGGGTACGATGGAGATTTTGTGCTGGACCGTCCTTATGTGTGGCTGAGGTGAAGTGAAGGAATAGGTAAGGAGATTTTAAGGAGACTGAGGAACTGGAAGGTTAGAGAAGTAGGAAAGTCATCACTAGGAATATTGAGGTCCTTAGAGTGGCCTGGAATCAGGAAGACTCATTTTCCCAAGTTCAAATCTGACCTCAGACATTCACTAGCTGTGTGACCCTGGGCAAGTCACTTAACCCTCTTGGTCTCAGTTTCCTTATGTAAGGAATGAGTTGGAGAAAGAAATGATAAACCACTGTAATCTCTTGGCCAAGAAAATTCCAAATGGTGTCATGAAGAGTCAGATATGACTGAAATGACTTGCATAACAATGTCAGAACAGTAGTTGGGGAGTAGAAAAAGATGGCAAACAAGGTTCTGAATTCTTTGAAAAAAGGAGTGAGAATTATCTGGGGCTTGGTATATACAGTACTCACCATAATTGGGATTGGGTGGAAAATTATGATTGAATGATCATAAAGGAGGAGAGGCTGCTGAATCATAGTGTAGATAAAGAGAGAGTATGGAAGTGGCAAGGGGTAGCAAGGAATTTTTCTACCACCCCCTCCAAGAGGACCAGTGTGTCCCAAGGGTTGAGAGAAGGTACAGATTGTTCTGGAAAGGATGTCTGGGAATGTAGTATCTTCAGAGGGGATCTGGGATCCAGTGACAGCTAGTAGTTGGAAGGAATGTAAGAGAAACAGGTCTCAGACAAAGGGGAGTTTGTTCAATATTGAACAGGAAGTACAGAGGGCACAGTGGAAGGAGTGGTTGGTATTGGAGTAGTTCATGGATGGGGTAAGGTTGAAGAAGACGAGGAGGTGGTGTAGGGGATAATTTCCTCCTAGTGGCCAGTGATTGATCAATATAAGGACAAAGAGAGAAACAGGAAATGGAAAATTCTTAGCCATAGGGATGAGAGTGGGTAGTAGAGGAAAAATGAAGCTGAAGACAAATTGCTGCTCCCTTCTCTAGGCTAGCTCTGGAAGGGGAACTGGTGGAGGTCAGCGGAGGGCATTGGTTGTGACCAGAGTGGGTTGGCCTTCACTTGCTGCCTGTAATTGCAGTTAATCTCCCTCCAGGAGGGGCATGTTAATTTATTTACTATTTCCCTAAAGTTTCTTGCTTTCTTCTCCCTCTATGGTTGATCATGCCTCGGAAACCTAGTTACTGATTACTGCTATCATCAATTAAGTATTTATTAAATGCCTACTATGTGCCAGAAATTATTCAAGGTCCTGGGGATACAACTGTAAAAAAAAAAAAGATACAAAGAAATTAGCAGCTGGCATCATCATGAAAACGCTGTGTAGGGAAGAAGGTGGTGCTTGAGATGAACTTTGAGGGAAACCAGGGATAATAAGAGGTTTGGACTGCAGTAGACACTAGGGAGGTCTTCCTACCTGAGGCAGAAGCTGCCTCAACTTCAAAATCATACTATTTCTGGCATCTCGTGGATGTTATTCAGACTGCTTTCCTCACCTCTGATTCACAGCTGTGCCTTCACCTCTATCTTCACTCCCACTCTATTGTTTGAACCACTGTCCTGTCTTGATCCCTGGTATCCCAAGTATCTCTTGGGTCCAGCTGATGACACTGATTAATACTTGGTCTATTCCCTAAGCTTCACCTAGTGTTTTGGATTCTGACCTTCAGTTTGCCTCCAGGATCCCTTGTTGCCCATGACATCTGTGGTGCGGGTCCAGATTCAGTAGTGACTGACATGCCTCTGGGGACAGGGACCACGAGAGGGGTTCACTTGCCTAGTTTTAATCAACATTATAGTCTTTCATGCTCCTCTCTCCAAATTGCTCTTCACATGGTTGCTGTTATTCAGTTGTGTCAGATTCTTTGAGATGCCTTGGACTGTACTGTCCATGGAGTTTTCTTGGCAAAGATAACGCAGTGGTTTGCCATTTCCTTCTGCAGCTCATTTTATGGATTAGGAAACTGAGGCAATCAAGATGCAGTGATTTGTTCAGTGTCACACGGCTACTAAGTGTCTGAGGCTGGATTTGAACTCAGGTCTTCCTGACTCCCAGTGCTCTATCCACTGAACCATCTAGCTGCCCCACTCCTCATAAGTATATGAGAATATTATATATGCTCATGTAAGTATTTTACATACTATAAATATATTATATATGCATATAAATTTATATATGCATCCTATTTTCCACCTTCAGACCTTTCCTGTCTGGAATACATTCCCTCCTCACCTCTGCTTCTTAATATTCCTACTTTCTTTCAGGACTCATTTCAAGCCCTCCTTTCTACCAGAGACCATTCCAGATTCTCCCCTCTCCCCAGTTGCTAATGCCACCCCACCAAAATCAGCTCAGCTCATATAATTCTGTATTTTTTTGTGTGTATGTTTACATACACACATATGTGTACATATATACACATATATGTGCATATATATATATTTATATACATAGTCTATAATGGGGTATGCTACAGGCAACTCTTACTGGAGAGCCAAGTGTTAAATTTTTAGTGTGAGCACTTACACCTCAGAAATCAGCAAATACTACAAATCAAAACTTAGCTTATTATTTTCTTGATTGTCTAGACTTAAAGGGATTTTTTTTTCAGAGCACCAGTTGTTAAACATTTACGAGCATACTCTTGCCCATATAGGCAAATTGTTCTACTCCTACAGAATGCACTTCGGGTGGGATTATTTCACTTCTGTTTTTGTATCTTCATTGCCTTGGACAATGCTTGGCACATAGTAGGCACTTAGCAACGTTTGTTGATGAACTGATAGCTCTCTTATAATTTGGTGAAATCACCTTAGCAGCTGACAGATCCAGTGGAGCAGAAAGTTCCCAGCAAGGCCATTAGCAATCTCTTTTGTTTGTAAGAACAGGAAAGCAAACCTAGAGCAAGGGTACGACTTTTGAGAGCTGAAGGAGACTAGTTTCCTCTTACTTGCTAGTGCAACCAAACATTTAATTATAAAAGCTTCTCAAAGGCAGTAGATGTTAAAATTAAGATGAATACACTCGTTTTGGCCAATACCATGAACTGCTATTACTCTGAAAGTCCCAATTCATTACTGTATATTGTAACGGAACATTAACACTCGCATAACGACCTCGGAACCTGCTGAGAATGCACAATGAGGACGCCACCGGGGCCTCTCGGGCTCACAAAAAAGAGTTAGGCACCCTGAGAAAAGCATGTCTCCAGTGGAAACATTGACAGACCTTTAATTACAATAACACACCATGTGTCAATGCAATACTACAGCTCAATTTATGGGCAAAGCCACATTCTGGCCTAGGAGGAGAACCTGCATTCATGGAGGCCAGGGCTGCCTGCCTGCTTACCAGTTCCATGGCCTGGAATCTCCAGCTCACCTGTGTTGTACAGTGCATAAGAAAGCAAGGCCTAAAGACTTCCCTTCAGCAGGATGGATACCCCTGTGCTGGGGAAGGAGGAGGGATTCCTTCCTGGCTAGTTGTAAAAATCGTTGTCTTGGATTGGCAAGGGGCTGATTCAATTCCTGGGGTGTGTCTGGAGAAAGAATTCTAAAATATCATAGGATTTTGAACTGGAAAAAGGCCTGGGAGCAGGGGTGTGCTGGAGCCAGCTCCAACTAGCCAGAAAGGGCCCATTGTTAAATTTTCATTTACACCTCAGAAACTGACAAATGCTACAAATCGAGGTTTGATTTATTGTTTTGTTGATTGTCTAGGCTTAAAGGAAATGTTTATGGATGGAGGAAAGGTTTATAATGCAGGTTGATCTTAGCAGTGTGTTCTGTGTATAAGTTTGTTGTGTTTTGGGAGTTTTTTTGTCCAGAGAGCTGGTTATTAAACACTTACCAGCATACCTCTGCCAAAGAAGTCATCTTATCCAAATCTTTTATTTTAAAATAGAAGAAACTGAGGCCTCAGCAGAGCTGAAATTGGACCCCGCCTCCTCTGACTCTAAACCTTCTATTACATTATGTGGACTTGCTTGTCCACCATGGGAAGACTTGCCGTCCCAGCTGTGCAGCTGTGTGGCTCTTTCCAAAGGTACACTGTACAGTCCTTTATACTTTTCAAAGTACTTTAGACATAAGATCTTATTTAATTCTCAAAATAAGCATTGAGGTAGTTAAGACAGAGATGACAACGATGATGATAGTAACAGCTAACGTTGAGATAGCGCTTTAAGGCTTGCGAAGTCTTTACATATATGATTTCTAGTATCATATACCCATTTTACAGACGAACCAAAGGCATAGAGAGATTAAGCAACTTTTTCAGGGTCACAGTGAGTTGTTGGCATAACTAGGATTAGAGGTGGAAAAAATAATGGGGTCACCTAGTCCAATCCCCACATGTTATTGATGACGAAATCTAGGCAAAGGGATGTTTTTTGTCTTTCCCAAGGACAATTGGGTTCATTTCAGGCTTCTATGAACAGAATGGTTCCATTCATTGTATTTACATCCCCAGCACTTAGCCCTGGCTCTTCTCCTTGCCAATGTCAAACCCTCCACCTGACCCGTGAATGTTCTTTCTTGTTTGATCATTTTCAATCTTTCCTTTTCTACTGACTCCTGCCATCTTATTTATAAACATGCCCAAGTCTTTCTCTTCCTTAAGAAAAAAAAATTCTTTGCAGGGGCAGCTGGGTGTTGTAGTGGATAGAACACTGGCCCTGGAGATAGGAGGGCTTGAGTTCAATTCCAGCTTCAATCACTTACTAGCTGTGTGACCTTAGACAAGTCACTTAACCCCAACTGTCCCCACCCGAATCCTTCATTTGACCTTGTCATCCCCTCAAGTCATTTTTCCCTCCCTTTTACTGTCAATCTCCTAACAGAGTGTTCTACTTCCTCACTGCTTTTACATCTGGCTTCCAATCTCTCCTCCAAACTTCCCTGTTGTTGTCCAGGGCTCTCTCATCCCCCGAGCTACCAAAAGCTTATAACCTCAGAGACATCCGACTTTTTTACTCCTCATATACCAGCAGCTGCTGAGTTTCATTCACTTTACTCCCATAACTGCTCTCCTTCCTTTGCTCTCTTCCTCTTGAACACTGTCCTAATTCTAGTTTGGACCCTGGACTTCTGTACCAGCGTCTTAATTGGTCTTCCTCATCCCATTCTCTTCCCTCTCTAATCCGTCCTCCACACAACTGTCAAAATTATCTTACTAAGGTTCGGTTGTGGCTGCGCCACTCTACCATTTCAGGCAATAGTTTGATGTTCAAAGACTTGCACATTCTCTCTCCAACCTCTTTCTTTCTCTTTAAAATTCACATTTGTCTAGAACTATAAAATTCACACAGTATTTTCCTCACAACCATCTTATGAGGGAGTTATTGCAAGTACTATTATCCCTTTTTTTACAGATGAGGAAAAAAATAGGCAGATAGGGATGGGGCTGGGAGTCAGGAAGACTCATCTTCCTGAGTTCAAATCTGGTCTCAGATACTTACTAGCTGTGTGACCCTGGGCAAATCACCTAACCCTATTTGCCTCAGTTTCTCACCGAAGTATCTTTGCCAAAAGAAAGACAAACCCAGATGGGGTCATGAAGAGTCAGAATACTGAATAACAAAAATTTTAAAAAAAACTTAAATACTATGCCTGTCACATTCTGATTCGAAGAATTCTATCCATTGTGCCATATTCACTGCACCAAACTTCTCACTATGACATCCTACTCCTTCAAAACAAAAATTCTTTCAGATTCAAATATTCTACCTTACACTACCTTCCTTCCTTTCATGCACCCAATATTCCATCTCTCACTTCTACATGTTTGCATGTACAAGGCTTTTTCCTCACATATTCCCCTCAGAATCTTTATTGTCCTTCAAGAATTGGTTTAAATGCCACTTCTCTCGTGAAGCTTTCCCAGATGCCCGTGGTTGTCAAAGTCTCTCTTTCATAAAATTACATTATATAGATTTCGCCATGTATAGTTTGTATCTCTGAAATACAACATAAGCTGATTGAAGGCAAGGAATGTTTTATTTTCATCTTTGTCTATGACGTGATACAATTTCGTGAGAACATTTCTTTATGGGTGTATGATTTTATTGGTCTAGGGAAGTTCCAGTGAGGAAACCCCTTTAACAAGGCAGAACTACCATTCTTCAATATTCAGTTCTGGAGTGTTGAGACATTAAGTGACTTGGAGGTGAGATGTGAACCCAAGTCTTCCTGTCTCCAGGGCCAAATCTCTATCTACTTCTCAAATGTTTATTAAATTAAATTGAATCTATCTCACACTCATTGGAGGACTAATCTTTAGCATACATGACTTTCAACCTGTCATTTTCCTGGTTAGAAATCATTAATGGCTCTCTATTCAGAGCACGTATTCATTCCTCAGCTGGCTTTCAAGGCCTTGTGTGATCTGTCTTCATTCTGCCCTAAATCTTGATAATTTAACAATCAGCTCATGTGAAAATGGTTTGAGCTGGCTTTAACACATTTCTGGTTGGTACCATTCCAGTATGACTTATCATATCATGCCTGATAGGATAGATTTTTGCCTAAATGTTTTATCTCTTCTCTTTGATGGTCAACTCTGAGCGCCTAATACTTAATAAAACCACTTAAAAGAACAAAAAAAACTTTCCTTCTTTGAAGATGAGACCACACAGTGATATACTATCATACTTAGTACATCCCATGCTTTTTATAGTAAAGTACACTAGGCTTGGGGTCAGGAGACCCAGACTCAAACCCTTAGTTGGGCATTCTTACTGTGTCCAGTCCTTTCCTCCCCTCTCCAACTGTATATTAATGAAACACAGTCCCAGAATGCAATATAATATAATCACTTGTTCTGTTGAATCCTTGGCACCCTGTAAAATGAGAGAATTAGACTAGCTGAACACTAAGTTGCTTCCAGTTTTAACATCTTTTCTAAAATTAGTTGGTAAGCCCAAGTACTGGCCTGGCTCCTTACTGCTTCTAATGATAAGGACTTTGTTCTAAACTTGAAGATGTCTCCATATTTAAGGGATAAAATCTTTATCCAATAAGGACTTTATTCTGACTGTGATGACTTCTCCTTAGCAAAGTATGAAATTCTCTTGTTGACATTAACTCCTTGATAAATTATAAATTCTTTACTTTGTCTTAGATTATCCCATTTACACTGTATTAAGGATGATTAATTAATTCATGGGCAACTAGGTGGCACAGTGGATAGAGTGCTGAGCCTGGAATAAGTAAGACTCATCTTCATGAATTCAAATCTTGCTTCAGTAACTTACTAGCTATATGACCCTGGGCAAGTCACTTCACCCGGTTTGCCTCAGTTTCCTCTTCTGTGAAATGAGCTGGAGAAGGAAATGGCAAACCACTCTAATAGGCTTGCTAGGAAAACCTCAAATGGGGTCACGAAGAGTTGGACGCAACAAAAATTGATTTGTGGTCATCATATATCTGAGGTGCCTCTTCAGATGTGGCATTTAAATAGAGAGAGTAGAAGCACAGGGGCACAGAGAAAACCAGAGCAGGAAACCAATGAAAAGCCTTTCAGATTTACAAGAACTCTACTACTTAGGATAGAAGCCTACACAGTTATCTCCCCTCCCCTCCAAGAAGCCATGTGCTTTGGAGAACCCTCAAGCCCCAGGGACAGTAATAGATAGAAACAGTCATAGAACATTAACTAAGGAGCTCCTGGCCCAATGTGGAAGCTACAGGAATTTTACATGGCAGCAGTGGAGTAACAGTGGTGGAGTCATTAGCAGAAGAGTTCCTGGCCTAGCACAAGAGCTCCTAGACTAACCTTCCTCAGTTCAGAAGGGAAATTCCTGGACTAGGGGGGACACAAAACTCAGGGGCAATAAGGAATAGAGCTACAACGTGGGAGAGAAAATCCAAGCCATCGCCTTCTTTGGTACTGTGAGTTATATAGACTGTGGAGGTCCACGAAAAGAGGTTGACTCTCCAGCAACTCAGAATGTTTTTCTGAGCAGAGACACTTCATCCCAAGGCAATACTAAAAATGTGGAGGCATATATATGTACAGTATCTTGACAGAACTGTTCCTCCTGGGGAGAGGTGGTTCTCTAGCAACTCCAAGTGCTTTCCCTTTTGGGAAATGGTGAAGAGGAACATAAAAAGAATATGATGGGTAAAATCTGAAATAACTGAGGAAACAAAAGGTTGAGCTTTAAGCATACTGGTTTATTAAGCAATGCATAACAAATCAGGACCAGACCTCCTCAGCTCAGCACTGAGACAGATTTTTTTTTATGCATTAAAAGAAAACAATGAACAGGACATACAAAATTAGGTAATTTGATTTTTAATTGGAGGTAAGAGTAGGGACTTCCTGAATTGGGAAGGGGAGAGTGTCTGTATTCAAAGGAACAAGAAAATTAATAACTAAGTGCCAGTATGGGGCCAGTTTTCAGATAAGACATATGGGTTGCTTGAGGTATATAATTGTGAGAAAACTCCCTGCATCCATCTTTGGGTCTAACTGGATTTCTGGTTAGTATAACCTAGGTTCTTAGTTGAGGTTTTCCAGGCAATAGGTAGAGGTGGTCAAACTTCCCAGTCATGGAGGGCCAGGTTCAAACAGTGCAATAATTCAGAAATTGGACTACACCCAAAATGGAATAGAAAGGAAACTGAGCTAAGTCCTGAATTGAGTCACAAGATGGAGTCAGTGTGGTTCAGTCAATTCCCATAGGAATAATACAGTTCTGAAGGATGACAGAATTCTCTGGGATCTAGGACCCACTAGAAAAGGAGAGAGAGTTGGCTTCAATGTTTATTAGAAGTCAGCCTTTGCAATTTTTGTAGGGTTAAATAAAACCTATCTTGTAGTCAACGTTTTCTTAGATTAAGCCTTTGTAGAGGATTTTCTCTTTCTGTAAAGACCTAGACAAAAGCCAAAATTCTGAAGTACTCAGAGGAGTCTTAAGGGGACATGAGTCAAATTCTGATGTTAAGAAGGAAAACTCTAGATAGGAGAAAAAAACCAATGAATGACTTGTGAGGTTTGGGACCATAGGCCACAAAAGGTCCTTTCCAGTTTTATCATTCTATGATTCTATACTTTTCATGTTTTGCCATGGTTGCTCCTACCCACAAGGAATTACAATTCCCCTCAACCCTTTAGGGAAGTAGGTAAGAAATTGGCTCATGACTGGTCATAAAACCATCTGTCTCATAGATGGAAAGGACTTTAAAAGACCAATTAATTAGCCCAGCCTCCTAACTTCAGGCATGTAAGAGGGACTCTTCTACAATTGAGGCAACTGAGGCCTCAACAGATAAAATACTTTGTCCAAGGTCACACAGTTACTTAGTGCCAGTGTAAACATTAGAACCCAGATTTCTATCCCCTTGGTATAATACTCTCTCCACTATACAATAGAGTCTTCCAAGGTCAAAAAGCTCATGAACTTAGTGATCATCTCTGGAGTATGCCATACTGGTTAAGCCATACACAAGAGGAAAACTTATCTATCTGGAGGTACCTGGCCAAGGAAACAGAAAGGAAAGTTCTGGGTTGAGGCTGTAAGAGGTAGGTACTTAGCAAAGAATAATATCAAAAAGTAGCTTAGTCAGAAAATGTCACACTGACCATTGACCCTGTCCAGTTCCCCCAGGGGATGGAGGTGATTCACAAGCAGCCCAGTGGACCTTGGGATGTTTGACAGAATCTCATAGGATGCAGAACAAGGGCTAGGGGACCATCAATAACGTTTATGTGCCACACTTTTGGAGAGGCATCAGAGCTGAGTACAAAATTGGCTCCTGCCAGTGACAATTCATCTATTCATTCCACTCCTTTATAATATATGACTTTTCCTATGACTTTTTAAAACAATGAAAAAGTAAAATTAGAGTGCACAAGTATAAGGAGAAAGATGAATGATCTGAATTGATAAATTTGATTTATAATTCATTTCTGACTGAATAAATGGGAGACTGTTGACATTACCTAGGATAGACTGAATACAAATTCACTTTTATTCCCAGGGAATTTGGCAAACGAAAGAGTTCAGAAACCACCAGAATCACTGAAGCTGATTTCAACCTTTTCACATTTATAAACAAATATATTCACAATAAGTCATCTGATGGGAGAGCAACATCAAGTTACCTTTGGACAAGGAGACTCTTGTGAGTCACAGTTTTCCTTGAATGCTCAAAGCCAGACTTTTAACCTTGAATACTGAAATGTGATTTCCAAGGAGGAATATGAAAGTTAATTAAAAAAAATACAACTCCCTCCCATGTTTTTCTTATTACAATTTTTGAGTAAACTGTATTTGCTGAAATCTTGGGACAAGAGGGCTGTTAGTTACTCTAGGCCAACAGGCAAACAATTAATTTAGCAGTGTTCTTTTTTTTTCTGAATTGTATACATTTACCTAATGATTTGGGCATGTAAAGATGCAACTGTTAAGGTATATTATCCACATAATGTCCATCATTTAGCCAGAAAACTTTACCTGTGCCTGGGAACATAAAGATGTGCCTGTTGATGTAGCTTTGCTCAGTTAAATGCCCATCACTAAGCAGAAAGCTAGTGTTTTGTGCTTAGGTTGACACTTCTGTTCTCTGCCTAATAATCATTTACCTGATGGTTCCCATCTGCAGTAAGAGCTGCCAGCACATCCTGCCATGCTAAGGTCAGTGCTGCCTCAGAAGTTGATCTGCCATGAGCAAGTTTTCTAGACAGCACTCTAGGTTTGTGGTCACATAGAAAGCACAGGTGACTCCAGCATATATAATTATAGCCCTGTAATTAAAACCTATGCCAGGGAGTAAGAACCCCACCCTCCTGCTTCTGTCACCTGGCTCATAATAGTGTCTCGATTATGGTCTTCATCTCCATTCAGAAATGGCTGGTCTAAAAGAATGTCAGTGCTGAATAACAGGGGAATGAATAGCTACAAACAGCTATAAATGAGAGAGGCAATGGGCTGAGATGGACAGTGCTCTAGGATAGGGGTCAGGAACCTTGGGGTCCAGTCTCTGCTTTGTCACTAACTTGCTGTATGAATTTGGGCAAAAATTCCATCTCTCCGTCACACCTCAGTTTCCTCATCTGTAAAGTGGGGAGATAGGCGTGCTAACATTTGAAGTTTCAAGTTCTAACATGTCACATTTAATAGTTACTTTGAACTCTGACAGATTAATATAACATTCTTTGTTGTAAAGTCCCTAACAAGTCCTGCATTCTGTTACGTTCTTAAGGTCTGTTTCAGTGCTGAAATTCTATGTCTAATGTCCCTCCCCTTCCAACTCTGACCTTTTTATGTTTTAATTCTAGAATTCTAATTTATCTGGTTCTAAAATATTTAGATATTAATGCCTATCTTGAAAAGTATTTGGTAATCATTTTATTATTCTCTAGTGATCAGTTATATTCAAAATAGTAAATATTTTCATTTTTGGTATCATTTAAATGGATTCCATATTTAACTCTATTTATTTTGCAATTCCAATTAAAGAAAAAAAAAACCAAACAACAAACCAACCCAAGCAATTTACTGCGCATAAGGGATAGGATGAATTTCCTCCTTGAAATGGTTTCACAAATGTTCTTTGGTTACTGTTAAGATATTAGTTATCAGGGTAATTGTTGTTCTATGTAAATATGGACTATGGGGGTGCAAATGTGCTCCACATAGTAATTGGTAGTTGTCTTCATGTTAATTGTGTAGGGAAAATTGTTTAATTGCCAGTTAAATTGACCGTGTGTGTGTTAGCTTTCTTTAGTCCATGTTTAAGGATGGGTTTGGTGTGAATCAACTGTGCAACCTTGAACAAATAACTTCTTTCTGGTTCTCAGTTTCTTTATGTATAGAATAAAAGATTTGGACTGAAGACCCCTTCCATCAATGGCAATCTGTCTTGTTATTCTAAGCTTGAAGGTCTCTCTCTGATCTCACATTCTATGGTCTCTGGCCCTTTCTATGATATTAACACCCTAATGCAACTCAATTCAGTCTCTGTGGAACAAGGGAGGCAGTCTCAAGGGTTCTCCAGACACAAGAAGGGGCAAGACAGCTACATTAGCCTAGAGGATGCACAAGACAAAACCTCACAACCAACCTCAGTGTCAAGATCAGCGAACTGTGTTCTATGGTTCAGTGCCATCACATCCCTTTGATCAACTGGGAAATCTTTAAAGCATTGGAGCATTCCTCAGAGAAATGACATGATGTAATGGAAAATGTAGGGGACTTTTGAGTCAGAAGACCTACGTTCAAATTCTGATTTAGCTACTTTCTACCTAGGTGATCTCTGATAAGTCACTTCCCTCTTGGGACTTCATTTTCCTCATCTGTAAAAGGAGGGTTTGAACAAGACAATCTCTAATCTTTTGTAGCTCTAAATGCTATTCTACCATAGCCCAGACTCTGGACTTACTCTCCAAACCCTCACTCACACATAGAAGGTTGGGTCCCTAGAGTAGGACTGATTGCATCTCAGCTCTGGGTTCTAAGGGGTAGCCCTGAGGGGTTGGGAGATTGCTTTCTACTGCTATAATTCATGAGGTCCCACCTGTAGGCTCACTTTATTGATTATCAGTTGGTATCAATTAGCCAGCCAGACTTAATTACTATTTAGAAATGGGTTTTTACCAAGAGGATAAGAACACTTGGTACAGAGAATATCCCCCCAAATGAGGGTTCACTTTCCAAGAATATATACAGAGTTCAGCATAAGGTGGAATCAAGCTTAGAGAGGGCATGTGCCAAAAGAGGGGTAGCTCAAAGTTTCTAGTTCTTTTTTCTGGAAATCTTTTTCTTCCAATGGCAGGGTCTTCATGAAGTTACCCTTATGTATTGTATAGCATTCTGCTGGGGCCCTTTGAGAATCCTGAAGCTGCTTTTCCTCTATGTGCCTAGATTGTGCTCACTTTACATTGTGGACACGGTCACCCACTCTTTGGGGACACTGCTAGGAGGCTGATGGTGTAATGTTAATTATGTTATTGAGAGTTAAAGATCTTCCCCACCTATTAATGGAACTGCCCATTAAGGGAAGCTTGATTAGTGGAGATTTGTTTCTATTAATTTCTAATAAGGCACTAATTCTTAAGGGTTGTGATGTCCTCTGGCTCTGAAAAGTATATAAATACTCTGATGTGAGGTTTTACTTTGGGACTTACTTATTGGAAGTGTTTGGCCAGACAAGACTCCGGGCAGCCACTGAAGAGTCTTCCTGGTTTTGAAAACCCAGATGTTGATACTTCTCTCTCTGGTAACTACGTATGTATGTAATGGTCAGACAGTTGGATCTGTTGATCTGTGATGTACGTACTGCTTATGGTCAGACAGTGGAAGCCCTGTCTGTTGGTCTTTATTTCTCTGTATTTCCTCTGACGTTCAGGGTGCTTTTCCCCCTGATATATGTGTTTGATTAAAGTGATTGTTGACTCTTCAAAAGTTGTTTTCCTTTTAGAAAAGTAGATCTAAGAACCTGTACAGCAGGCCCTCCCGTGTATGCCAGGATTCTTGCTATTACAGATAGGAAGTCCAAAAACTTCCACATCTTTCAAAGTTTGCCAGGTCTCCCTCTAGGGGAGAAAGTTTGGGAGAAAAGGAAAAAACAAAACCTCTTCTCTTCCCTCTCCCTCCCCCAAGCAATTTTCTCTCAGAGACTTAGCTAGAACTGTTCTCTCCTCTATGATGGTCAAAGAGTAGACATTCTCAATTAGAAACTAGCTTTTTATTTTTATAAAGCCTCAATGAGGTGATGAAGTCTTCTTTTAATTATTGAGGTTGCTCTTTAGTTTAATGCCTTCTATGAAATGAATGATTGATTAACTCAATAGAGATGTCTAGGCTTTGTTGATACACAAGTCATACCTCTGATTGGCTGATTCCATTGAGAAGTCTGTAATTATTGAAGGAAGGGTATGGACAAATCCTTACACTATGATGCTGGGGTTCTAGATGGGGAATCTCGGGTTTGATATATCCTCAGAGGCTTCATAACATGAAAATTGTGGCTTGAAGAAGCATTGCATTGATCAACCAAGAAACATGAGCTATGATGCCAGGTCTCTTGCCCTCTAGAAAACTCGCCTCCCCATTTTATGACTCAGTTTTCTACTCCATTAAGAGAGAGATTTAGGCTAGATAGTATCCAAGGCTCCTTCTAGCTCCAATGTTCTGTGAACTCATGACTGAAATTAGATAATAAATACTTCTTTCCACCTCCTCTATAACTGGGGTTCCTAACCTGGGATCTATAGACTTAAAAAATTTTTTATAACTATTTCAACAAAGGTAGTTTCCATTGTAATCCTATATATTTTATTTTATGCATCTAAAAACAGTATTCTGCTAAAAATAAACCTAGGTTTTATAGGACTGCCAAAGGGGTCAATAATACAAGAAAGTTATAAACTCCTCAAAAGCAAATGAATATAAGTACCTTGAAGGAAGGGGCTGTTACAGTTTTGTCTTTGTATTCTCATGCCTAGCAGTGATAGATACATGGTTGGTTGGTTGGTTGGTTGTTCTCCTTTGTCTTCGAAGAGGACTGAAATGACATGAGCATGATAAAGTGAAATTTCAGTGTGTCCAATCGTGGCTGATCAGACCAATATGAGTTCAGAATGTTCTACCATAAGTTGGGCACAGATAGTCCATGTGAATATTTGGGGTGGATATCTCAAATCTGCACATCCCGTGTTTACTTTGTGCTGTCTCAATTCTGCTTTGCTCAAAGAACACAGCACCCTTTCTGATGTGGGCATATCATGCTGAGTGGTCCTGTGCCAATGTCTCCCATGTTGTACAGTTAAATACAAAGTTCTTGAGAGAGACCTTGAGAGTGTCCGTACATCACTTCTTCTGACCACTATGTGATCAACCGCCTGCTCCATGCAAGTTCTCCATAAAATAGTCTTTTTGGCCAGTGTACATTTTGCATTCGAGCAATGTGGCCAGCCCATCAGAGTTACACTCTCTGAAGTATAGTTTAAATACTTGGCAGTTTAGCTCAAACAAGGACTTCAGTGTCTGATACCTTATCCTGCCAGGTGATCCTCAGAATCTTCCTAAGACAGTTCAAATGGAAGCAATTCAGTTACTCAGGTTCCTGGCATGGCTCTGGTAGACTGTCCATGCTTCACAAGCATATAACAATGATGTCAGTACAATGGCTCTGCAGACCTTCAGTTTGGTAGTCATTCTAATACCTCTTCTCTCCCAAACTTTTCTTTGGAGCCTCCCAAACACTGAGATAACTCTGGCAATGCATGTATCAACCTCATTGTCAATGTGTACATCCTTGGAAAGTACACTACCAAGGTAAATGAACTTATCCACAGCATTCAAAACTTCTCCATTTGTTGTAACTGATGATTCCACATATGGATGGTGTGGTGGTGGCTGATGGAGCACCTGTGTTTTCTTGATGTTAATTATTAGGTCAAAATTAGAACAGGTAGCAGAGAACTGATCCACACTTGGTTGCATCTCAGCTTCAGAGGCTGCATTGAGTGTACAGTCATCTGTAAACAGAAAATTATGCACCAACACTCCCTCCACTTTGGTCTTGGCTTGTAGCCTTTTCAAAGTGGGGTGTAGGGTGTGTTCAGGGAGGACCAGAACCTTGGTGTTATGGCTGACGAACCCTTCTAGGGGCTCTTTCCACCTTTGGTGTTCACCTGTTCCACCTAACTCTCACCTATGGCTCCAAGAAGCAGTGGCACGTACAGGACCACACCCCAGTAAACCATTTCAGCAGATGGTCCAAACTAGGTTGAGGGTAACCAAGGGGTCTCAAACTCATTGGTGAGTTGGGGGGGTGTCTACCCAAGCATGTGAAGACTTCCTCTGGTATAATGGGCAGATGAGAACAATTTGTTCCAACAGCCATGACAGAAGATGAAGCAGGCCATGTGGAGTGCTTAGAGCTTGTTTAGAAGCTCTAACTGAAGATGCCAAGGTCATCCACTGTATACTGAGTCATCACCAGCCATCTTGACTCTTTCCTGCCACTGGACTATGATGACTCCGAAGGAGAGAGTGAGGCTGACAACTTTGTGCAACTCTGCCTCACTTAAATCAAATTTACACACACATCAAAAGATATCACCCATACCATTTCACTATTATGCCTCAAAGTCCTGTGGCAACAGACAAGTGATGTAGCAACAGGTGCGGATACACTGGAAGCTGTAGTCACAACTCTGCACACAGGCGGCCCAGGTCATAGGGTCGTTTCTCACTGGAAGCAGCAATGGGACTTGGCAGCCCCCTGGGTGTCTGAGCAGCCTTTTAAGGATCGCACTCCTCACCTCCTGGTGTGAGGAAGGAGGCTAGAAAAGGTGCCCTAAGGATTGTCTGCCTACCCAACCCCAGCCCGATTACCAAGGCAGGTGGGGAATCCCACTATGCTGTTGAAACACAAAAACATGTGCAAAATGTACAAAAACATCTACAAAGATGATTCCACTCACCATTGGCACATGGAACGTGTGCACACTAATACACAACACAAAATCCAGTAGACCTGAAAGAAGAACTGCTCTTGTTGCAAGAGAACTCAACAGGTATTGCATCCAAATAGCAGCCTTGAGTGAAACAAGGTTGGCAAACGAAGGCTAGCTTACTGAAGTTGGAGCTGGATACACATTTTTCTGGAGTGGGTACAGTGAAGGGGAGTGCCGTGAAGCTGGCATGGGTTTTGCAATCAAAACTAATCTAATCAGCAAGCTGGTATGCCTGCCAAAAGGAGTGAATGACAGGCTCATGACAATATGATTGCCACTCACAGGAAAACGCCATGCCACCATCATCAGTGCCTATGCTCCCACCATGACAAACCCTGATGAAGTCAAAGAAAAATTTTATGAAGACCTAGAGACCCTTATCATCAATGTGCCTAAAGAGGACAAGCTTATATTTCTGGGTCACTTTAATGCTAGAGTAGGCTCAGACGACCAGACTTGGCAGGGAGTCCTAGGGAGGAATGGAGTTGGAAACAGCAACAGCAATGGCCATTTCCTGCTGAAGACTTGTGCATCTCATGACCTTCTCATCACCAACACTGTTTTCCATTTACCTAAACACAATAAAATTTCATGGATGCATCCTTGCAGAAAACACTGGCATCTACTAGACTATATGACTGTAAAGACAGACAAGATGTGAGAGTGACAAAGGCAATGGGTGATGCAGAGTGCTGGAATGATCATAGACACACTTTCCAAGCTAAATATTCACATTCATCAAATGTGCCACCCCAATGCAAAATGACTACCAGAAGAATTAATGTCAACAAATTAGAGCTCTTCTCTGAACATGAACAGTTTGTTGCTAACTTGGAGGGAAAAGTTGAGCTAACACACAGTTGGCAACAATGGAGCAGAAAAGGAGTGGGCAGCTTTTAGAGATTTGGTGTACAGCACTGCATTTGCTCATCTGGGTCAGAACACTTGCAAACACCAACACTGGTTTGATGCGGAATGATGGGAAAATTCAGAAGCTGCTAAATGAAAAACAAGAACTCCATAGGATTTACCAGCAGGATAGTTCACCCACCTCTAAGAAGGCAGCATTTAATTCCATCAAAAGCAAAAGTACAAGCAAAACTTAAGAGAGATGCAGGATTCCTGGCTCAGTAAGAAGGCAGATGAAATTCAGTTTTATGCTGATAGTAACAATCCAAAGCACTTTTATGATTCCCTGAAAACTCTTTATGGACCAAAAACCTATGGTGCATCACAACTACTCAGTGCTGATGGAGCCACATTGATTAGTGATAAGGATATGATCCTAAAGAGATGGACTGAACATTTCCATAGTGTTCTCAACAGACCATCATCAATCAGTACTGAGGTCACTGACCGTTTACCTCAGGTTGAAGTCAATCCCTCCTTAGCTGAACTTCCAACTGAAGAAGAGGTTTTGAGGGCCATTAGGCTCCTTTTACGTGGCAAAGCACCTGGTCCTGATTCTATTCCAGCTGAGATTTACAAGGTAGGGGGACCATTGCTCATACAAAAGCTGACTGAAATTTTCCAGGTTATATGGCAAGAGGAGGTTATCCCCCAGGAGTTCAAGGATGTCTCCATTGTCCATCTCTATAAAGGTAAGGGGAATAGATTGTCCTGTGACAATCACAGGGAAGTCTCTCTCTTAATCACTGATGACAAAATTCTTGCTAGAGTCCTCCATAATAGGCTGATCCTTCACCTGAAAGATGGCCATATACCTGAGAGCTGGTGTGGCTTCAGAAAGGGCCAAGGAACAGTCGATATGTTGTTTGCTGCCTGACAACTCCAGGAGAAATACCAGGAGCAGAACAGAGGTCTGCACACAATGTTTGTAGATCTGACCAAGGCCTTTGACACTGTTAGTCTTGAGGGCTTATGGAAAATAATGTCAACATTTGGTTGCCCAGAGAAGTTCATTGGCATTGTATGTCAATTTCATGATGGCATGTTTGCCTTTTTAGCATGATGTTTTCAGTCATGTTGTCAAATGTTTTCAATAAGGATGAACATGGCACCAAGATTGACTGAAATAGAGCTTTTCTCTCTTATCCTCATGCACTGCCTGGCTAATCTCTTCCTTGATGGTAACTGGACATTGTTCAGCCTGAGAAAATGTACAACATAACACAGGGAGCAAGGGAAAGAGGTAATGTATCTGTAAGCACCCCAACATACACAGGGGGGCCTGCCATCACAGGTTCTTTGATCTGCTTCTCTAAAAGGAAAGGCAACTTTTGAGGGGTTTAACAATCACTTTAATCAAGCACATTTATCATTCCTTCAACCAAGTACATATATCATTCAGTTAGTTTAGGGAATCAGCACCCTGAATTTCAAAGAAAATACAGAGAAATCAAAAGATCAATAGACACGACTTCCTCTGCCTGAATTCAACAGACAATTGAACCCCAACTGTCTGATCATATCTAACAGAGGGAAGCACAACATCTGGGTTCTCAAAGCCAAGGTGTGTGGCAGGGAGGGCTCCTTAGTGGCTTCCCAGAGTCCTCATCTGGCACTCAAACCTTGCAAAAACTAAGCCCCAAAATAAAACCTCACCCTCAGCATATTTACACCATTTTTAGAGGCAGAGGGCAAACCAACCCTTGAGAACCAGTGCCTCATTAACAAAAGCTGTGCTATTCCTGCTAATCTTCCCTAATCAAACTCCCCTTAATGGGCAAGCCCATTAATGGGTGGGGAAGATCTTTAATCACATTAATAATACAAATACTTATACAGTTCTAATTAAAGAAACTCTTGTTTCTGTACTTTACTCTTAGTAAAGACTCTTGATTGATAAAGGCAAGATTCAATCAAGCACTTGATTATACTAAAAAACCAGCAAAAGATCCTATTTTGATTGCCATCACAGACAGCTATAATTTCTCTTAAATTGACTCATGGAGATGAAGAGCTCTTCTTCACACTTACCTTGAGCCAGCCATGTAAACTCTTTGCCTCACTTTCTTCATCTATAAAATGGGGATAACAATAATAACACCTCCTAGGGTTGTTGTGAGATCACCCTGGCCTCAGACATCTACTAGCTGTGTGACTCTGGGCAAGTCACTTAATCCTGCCTGCCTTGGTTTCTTTATCTGTAAAATGAGCTGGAGAAGAAAATGGCAAACCACTCCAGGATCTTTGCTAAGAAAACTCCAAATGGGGTCACAAAGAATCTGAAACGATTGAAAATGACAACAACAAATTCAGAGAAGAGGTACCAGTTCTGATTTAGGCTCTCTAGGAATCCAAGAGTAGCACGAGTCCCATACTATTCTGGAACCTGTCCCTGACCAGGTTCAGCATGAGATGTTTTGGTAAAGGCGTACTCTAAGTCTCCAGTGGACTTCTTACCATATAACAACAACAATGATTAACATTAACAATAGCTAGTATTTATATGGCACTTGACTATTTGCAAAGCACTTTACAAATATTTGGTCTCATTTGATCTTTACAACAACCTAGGAGATGGGCACGATTATTATCCCCATTTTATAAATGTGGCACCGAAGCAAACAAACCTTAAGTGACTTGCCCATGGTCACACAGCTAGGCTGTGTCTGAATCTGGGTTTGAACTCAGGTCTTGCTGACTTTTGGTCTATCCACTATGCCACCTGGCGGCCAGATGTAGGTAGGTATTCCTCCAACAGTGTGGATAGCCATTTGGTCTGGTGTAACTTATATTAGTCTAGTTCATGTTCTTCCACAAATCCATTATAGTGGTTCCATTCAAACGGCTAGAGGTCTTCCTTTCATTCATTTCACTTTATGTGAGCCCCAGTGGATCACAAAAACTCTTCATGTTATTACTCTGTCTGTCTGTCTCTCCTCTCTCTCTCTTCGTCTTTTTGTATCTTCCCCCCCCCTCTCTCTTTCTCTGTCTGTCTCTGTCTCTCTCTCTTCTCTTGAGCAGCTCATCCTCTTTTGGTCATACATTTCCATGGTGTCATCCTTTATACCATTTCTCTTGTGCAGATCCTCATTTATGTTGCATCATAGCCTGCTCATACCATGTACCTCTACACTGTCCTTGAGGTGATTCTCAACTTCATTTCTTTGGAGATAAGAAGTGTCATCTTGAACCAGAGGACCCAGATTCAAGTGCCAGTTCTGCTACTTAGAATCTATGTGATCTTGATAAAGAATTTAACCTTGATGGGCCTCAGTTTCCTTATCTGTAAAGTGGAGGAGGAAGGGGGAAGTGATTTGAACTAGATGACCTCTAAAATTCCTTCTAGATTTAAATATATGATCTTATCAAATTGTATTCCATGACTCACTGCTAGAAAATATTACCTGAAGAAAATATGGCCTCAGATATTTAATAGCTGTGTGAACCTGGAAAAGCCATTTAACCCAGTTTGCCTCAGTTTCTTCATCTGTAAAATGAGCTGAAGAAGGAAATGGCAAACCATTCCAGTATCTTTGCCATGAATACCCCAGATGGAGTCACTAAGAATTTGACACAACTGGAAACGACTCAGTTAACCACAATGACAACACAGCCAATAAAACTCATCTGATGGAGACTGCCAGCTCTTCTCATGCCAGTTTTTTGCCCTGGAGTCTTTTCCTTCAGAACCTGAAGTGGGGTTGGCTGCTTTCATCTTCTCTCTCAAAGTTGGAAGCCAAAGCATCAAAAATCTGAAGAGACCCATCAACCTGAAGAAGGTTCAAAAAAAACTGAAAAGCTCTCCTCTGCCACTCTCACCAACTTTTCCCTGCCCCTCCCACAAGTGCAGGGCATTGTTCTCCACCAATAAGCATAGACTCCTACACCAATGGGCTCTGGGACTAGGGTTACATTCCTCCCCTGCCCCAACTCTTTGCAGTCCCTTGCAAAGATGAGCTAAGGCAAGGCTGTAAATATACAATATAAAGAGAAACACCAGCACTTTGGAGCACCAGGTCACCATCCTTTGGTACCATTGAAACTTAAATAAAACAAATGAAAAAACATTAGCAATACATGCAGCAGACATGGAGGGCAGTATACAGAGCATCACCTGGGAGGATACTCCTGTGATAACATGCTAACTACATACAGGACACAACACAAGCACATTCTGAAAGTACATGCCTGTGCATAGTACGCAGCAATTAATCAAAGCAATAAGCTTGGCCAACCAGCAAAGCAAAGCTACAATAACACTATCAATATGTCTATGTAAAAATACAACTTAATTAGAACCAATGGAATATACATGAGACAATAAATAGACTTTGCTATAGCATGAACATAACACTAAACACAGTCAAGTGAACACGACAGCAAAACAAAACAGGCTTAGTCAAACACGCAGTAATTGACATGCGTAGCAATAAACATATAATTCCATTCAAGGCACATTTCACATGGGCAGTCTCTAGTACTGCCACCTAGGTACATGTGTAATCATATCTTCAGGTTGACCTGTACCATCATAACTTAACCTAGTTTCTGGGCTTCTAGGCCCAGTTCTTTTGTCACTGATTTCTATGCTCTTATCAGAGCTAGTAGTTATTAACAGGATGGTCATTATAATGGGCAGCAGTAAGTAGAATGCCTGACCTGAGTCAAGAAAACTCTTCTTGCTGAGTTCAAATCTGGTCTCAGACATACTAGTTATGTGACCCTGGACAAGTCACTTAACCCTGTTTGCCTCAGTTTCCTCATCTGTAAAAGAGAAGGAAATGGCAAACCACTCCAGTATCTTTGCCAAGAAAACTCCAAATGGGGTCACAAAGAATCAAACACAACTGAAAAAATGACTGAGCCACAACCATATATACCAGAATCATTATAGATTTGTGTGTCTACACCTGGGTTGGCCACCATGTCATGTTGGCTATCAATATGTTACTGTTCTATGGGTTGAAGCTGTACTCAATGAGTCTCTGTAGAAGTTTTGGGCAGGAATGGAATTTTCTCTGGGTTCAGTTGTCCTGCCCAGCTTCCGTCACTGAAGTGTCCATATATGAGTGAGTTAGCAGACAGTCTCTTTTCCTCAGACGTTGGGGAGGTGAGTATCCATCAGTTCTCTCCACCTGCCTATTATAAAGTCTAGCTAATTTTGCTATGAGGAATGGGTAATTGTTGTGAATAGTTTTCACAGGTTCTCCTTCATTCTCCGGTGCTATTTTATAAACAGGCAAGTTGCCCAGTCTTTCAATTACTTTGTAAGAGTTAGCTTTCCATTGGTCAGTGAGCTTGTGAGTTCCCTGGACAGATGAAAACGATC
This sequence comes from Bettongia penicillata ogilbyi, assembly GCA_023548195.1. Classification (NCBI taxonomy): domain Eukaryota; kingdom Metazoa; phylum Chordata; class Mammalia; order Diprotodontia; family Potoroidae; genus Bettongia; species Bettongia penicillata. The sequence continues at coordinate 686,094 of JAJHZJ010000583.1, forward strand.
CTTTCTTTATCTTTTTCAAATGTGGGAATCTGGTAGTATCTTCAGTACAAATCCAAGATTGAAAACTGTTGGCTGCCTAGCAGACAATGGAGGGCATCTTGCGCCCACAGCACCCATGGCATACTGTACTGGTTCCCTTTAGTCCTTTGGTTCAAAGTTCAGTAATCAACACACATGCACATCTTTTCAATTTTCTTAGGCACCACCCCTATGGCTCATGCATACAGGCTGCTGGAGTCAGTGATTATGCCACTTACCAGCATTTCTCTGAGATGGTTTCTTAGTTCTTCCATCATAGAGAGAAGAATCCTTCTAGATCTTTCTATGAATGGTCTGGAATCAGTGGACTAGGTACTAGAGCACAACCCATTCATGTACTGAGAACATGTCTGTTCTCATCTGAGTTCCAGCCTCAACACATCCTTCTACTCTTGTGGTGTGGGGAAGTGCCCAAAGTCAGATACCTTGCGTTCTAGCTGTGAACCGTTAAGGCTCATGTGTTGTTTGGCACAGTCTGCATGGATGGTCAAAAAGGACATGTATTGGGCCCCACCTTGTTGCTTGCTGTATTCTGCTAGAATTTTCAAAAGACTAGAATTAGTTCCAATCAGTGCTGCCACTGCAGTGAGCACTAGAGGGTCTGGACATCTCAGAGTCAGAGCATCAGCTTTTCTCTTGACACCAATAACTTCTTTAGGAAATTTCAAGCTCATCTAAATGTATCCCAGGTATGGATGGATGGTCTTTATCATTCAAACCACTGAGTCCAAACCCTGTCATGGGTTTTAAAGATATTTTTTCTCCAAATACCTGTCATAAAAACATTGTAAAATGATGGTAATTTTAGAGCCACTGTCCAGGACAGCATAGAAGTCCACATTCTCAATTTTTACCATTACCTCTGCATGAGGTCCTATGAGTCCAGGTGGAACAGATCTATATGGAATTGATGATGAGGTCAATGTGACTGTCCTCAGGGCCCACGATGTCCTCTTTCCTTGGCCCTTCTCTGGTTTCCTAAAGCTGGATCAGAACATTTTAACTTCTTTATGACTAATACTGCACTCTCTTTGCTAGTACATCCAACATAAGTGCCGCTATCTAGTCCATAACTATAACAAAAAGTGAATCTATTACTCTGATAAGATTACCTGATAAAGTTGTTCTCATGTCAGTAGGAAGTAATTCCTGGGAATTTCAAACTTGCCCACCCTCTGAGAATGAGGAATTGTTTAAACAAGTAAGAGCCCTTCTAATCAGAGGAGGCATTCCTATTGAATGTCACAGTTTAGACCAGAGAATTCTATTCCACTTACGAATGAATAAAGGCTGTATCTCCTGTGGTAGACAAATATCAGAGGCCCCAGGTTGGCATTTTCTCTCAATGTGAATCATGTTCCCCAGATGAACAATCTTTTATGTCCTCCATTACCTTGTACCTCTACTTCTTCAAAGAGAATGGGAATGTGCATTGCTCCATCTCTTACCTGATGTTGGTTGAGAGTAGACCCCAAAACTGAAAAAAGTATAGAAAGGATTTTGTTGTTGGTTCAATAGAAGAGAGAGCTGGAAAAGAGGAGTGGCTCCCTCTCTCAATCTCTGTTAAATCTCACATCATATAAAGTTCAGCCAAGGTTATCAGCACATAATCTGCTTCACTTATTAGTCAGTTTGCTAGGGAGGTATATGACCAGGTAATTAGTAATATTCAACAAAATTAGGGCAAAGCTAAAACAAGCTATTGGGAAACTCAAAACTCAGGCTTTTTGAGTGGACCCAGAACAAGCTTCCCTAGAGGGTCTCTGAGGTCAGCTTGACTTGTATGGCAAGTTTTGGGTTAGACAATCTCTAGTCACCTAAACAGAATAGATAGCCAGGTGACCCAGTGGATGGAACTCTGGGCCTGGAGTCAGAAAAACCTGAGTTCAATCTGGCCTCAGATACATTCTAGCTGTGTAACTTGGGCAAGTCATTTGATTCTGTTTGCCTCACTTTCCTCATCTGTATAATAGGAAATAACAAACCACTCCAGTATCCTTGTCAAGAAAATACCAAACGGGGTCACAAAGGGTCAGACATAATTGAAATGCCTGAACAACAGTAAATCACATAAAGCTAAATTCAAGGACTGTCTTGAGTTCTGTGATGGCAGCTTAGCTCTTGTGGCACTGTTCCCCTGCTTTGCTTCTGAGACCCACACTCAAGAAGGCCCACAGCCTGCCTGAGCCTTAGCCCTGTGAGCTGTGTTGACCTCTGAGATTCAGGAATGCCCATCTCAATCCAGACAGTGTTGGAAATGGTGTGTGCATCTACATAGCTCTGATGACATTAGGTATGTGAGAGCCATGTATCAGGTACCAGAACAATCTTTTTCATTGCACTTTATAATATTAGAGACGACATTGGCACAGGGGTCTTCTGATCTGCCCCCCTCAAACAATACAGCTGAATTTTATACACATTCATGCCAGGTAACATTTGGCTTAGCCCCTGTGAAGGCATCTACTATCCTTGTAGCTGTCTCCCTTAGGCTATGTGTCAGTCACATCACTTTGTTTGAGGGACCTTCCAGTGTGACAGGCACACTCTTGCCTGTGCAATCCAAGTCTGCCATGATTGTTCTTCTGGGAGACATGGTGCATGCCCAGAGAAAATGTCAAATTTGGGCCAATGGTATTTATAGGCCATAGAGGAGGGAAAGGAGGGAACCTCTACATCATTCATAGATAGAATGGAGTTCTTGGGTATAACTGTGACATTCAGTAGGAATGCCTCCTCTGATTAGAAGGGCTCTTACTTCTTTAAACAATTCTTCATCCTCAGAGGGTGGGCAAGTCTGAAATCTCTAGGAACAACTTCATACTGTTAATTTCTCTGTGGTGGGTCTCCATGGTAAAAATTCTCATCTAGGATTAGAAAAACTCCCTGAATTGCCTCATATACCTTAATAGCGGTGGCCTTATGCATATGCTCTTCCAGTCCTTTCACTTTTCTACCTCAAATCTGAAAATATCTACTTCTGATGTTAGGAGACCTCGATGCTTTTCAAACACAAAAACAAGACAGTACCACTCAATTCCCTTAGCTTCCATCTTTTCTAGAGATTGCTCCACATGTGCCTGCATTAATACATAAATATTAATGCAATTAATTAATGTACAGTATTGCAGCAACAAATGATCTATTGGATTAACATGCCATGCTTAAACAATACAACAGTCTACAAAAGACATGAATTCAAATTATGAAAATGGTACTAATGACTTTTTCATATATTAGCATATAGCAAGTAATTTTACACACAGCAGGATTTTGACTTTTAATACATCATATCAATAAATACAACAATTATATAATAATAGGATGAGGCAAAGCCAGTTTGTATAAGCTTGTTACACCTCCAAAAACCAATAAAACAAAATTAAAAGTACATCAAAAAATTCCAGGATATAGATATAGATATATAGATATAGATATAAAACAAGGAAGAAACAAAATTGTGGCTCTGGAAAAAAACCCTACTTCCTATAAAGAGAAAAATTAAAAAATGTAAACAAAAACTGTTTTCAGGATCAGGAAGACAAAATTTCACTTCTGAAACAAAACTAAACAGAGAAATAAAAATGATGGAATTTAAGTCAAGGGAGTTTCCAAATCTCAATATTGCAGATCTGAGGTAAATGTCATTTAAATTCAAAGGGTGAGGTAAGAAATGAGATGACTTTTAGGCTTCAGCATCACAAAAGAATTCATTTGGGAAAAAAACCTCCCTCCAAAATTTCAGACAAAACTTTGTTAGCATTCAAAGTTTATTTGGTAGAAAGCACTCATTCCAGGCCAGCAGAAATATTAACAAGCTCCAAACAACAGGCCTTATAGAATTGGGAACGGAGGCATTTATGTACCATTCCATAAAAACCCAAGACAATCTGGGTTAAAAGAAGCCCCATTTAAAACACTGTGGACTGTTCTTAAGAAAAGTTACCGAAGGAGAACAAGACTTAAGAGTTATCCCAGTTTTTAGAAAAAAAGAATAGCCCCCAATCTCACAATATCTTGCAAAAATAAGCCACCGAATCCTAATTTCTTTGGAGTGAACTCCCATGAGTGGCAAGGCTCTATGTGTTATAAGGGGATGGCACTGTGTAGTTGGAAAGGAGTCAAAAAAGGCATCTCTAGCCTTTTTCTCCCACACCCTTCTCCAAGGGAGACTTCAATTCTTGTCAGGAGAGGCATCAGGAAGCTGGAGCCAGACAGTGAAGCACTAGGCTCTCTTCAGAACGAGGATCCTGAAGGACCAGGGCTGGTTTTGCCCTTCTCTGTCCCTCCAGCCTGCATCTCCAGAGCCTGGCAACAAATGCTTGTTGACTCGACTTCTGGTTCATCCTCATTCTCCCCGCTACCCCCACTCCCACGCCAATCTGGGGATTCCTCCAGAGCAGGGGCGCCTGGAGAGGAAGATGCCATTCACTACCTAACCCTTTCCTGGGAAGGGATGAGGGGCAGAGCCTCGGAGTCCGTGCCCGCTGCTGACTTCCTGGACAGCTGGCTACGAAGCGCTGGGGAGCAAAGTGGAGCCCACCAGGGACCGCAGCTTTCTCTCTCGCAGGAGACCAGGGCTGGATCTGGCAGCGGGGGAGTCTCCCGAGGTTTCAAAAGCTCTCCAGCCTCCTTGTGCACGAGCTTTCTCTTTAGCTCAAATGCTAAATTAGAGTGGATTGCACTCTCCCCACTTTAGTAATTGAGAGAAAAGTAAAATTTTGTCTGAGAGCAGAAGCAATTATACCCCGGGTTTTGTGATTAACTTCATTAAGACTGTTTCACTCTAAAAATGCTCCCCCCCCCACCTGCCCCTCCCCCAAACTTCCCGGTATACTGTAATCAGAGCCTCGGCTTTCAACTCTGCCACAGCTGCTAATTCCCCCCAAAAAGGGTTTTGACATAAATACTTATTAGGAGGACTATAGTCTTTTGGATGGAGCAGTTTAGCAGAAGAAAAATGTATCTCTATGCATTAGAGTCTGTATCACATTAAAAAGCTGTCACTGGGCCGCCCTAGATACTGAGGAAGATTCCAATTATACAGCGATGAAATATACATACACGGTGCGGAAGGGTTTATACATTTTTAATTTTTTTTCAAAGGGAAACTGCTCAGAGAAAACTCTAATTAGCGATTTCGTGTCTTTAAGAGGAAAATGATACACAGAATCAAGAAAGATTATTGGGGGTTATTATTGAGCAATTGTGAATATTTCAAGGCCTGTGTTTCTTTTAGCTCGGGCAGGGATTGGTGTTGACTTCTCCTAAGGAAGCCCGAGGCCTCTATTCTCCCTCACCGGACCGTCCCGCCTGGCCCAGGAACTTTCAAACCCGCTTAAACTGAGATAGAGCAACTCCCTCAGGCCCGCTCCCGGCAGTGGGGAAGCCAGAGGTTTTTCCTGGGGACCCTCCCACCTTCTCTTTCTGGATCTCTCTTTACTCTCTTTCCCTCTCATCCCTCCTCCCCTTCCTCTCCCTTTTCCTCCCTTCTTCTTTCTTCTGTTTCTTTCTATAAATGTTTATTAAATAGCTGCTTGTCCCCAACAAAGACAAAAATGAAGCATCGCCACTTACCCTGAAGGAACTTACATTCTACTGGAGGAGGCGTCCTAACAGTGAAAATAAAGGCAAGCCCATTGGAGGATGGCAGCAGCACCAAGGTCTAGAAGTACTAGAAAAGGCGTTATGGAGGAAGGTATACCTGGTCTGAGGCCGGAAGAAAGTGATCTGAGCCTGGAAGGATCCTAAAGATTCTAAAAGACTGAAGTGAGGACGGCATGCATAGCAAGCATGATTGGTTGAGGGAAGTCAGTTTGGTTGGAAAGCAGAAGAGTGTGGAACCTGGGCTGGTGGCTGAGCCTGGAAATTGCTTCCCCAGAGACTGGGACTTGTGGATCCCTTGAGCTCAGGAGTTCTGGGTTGCAGAAAGCTAAGCCATTGGGTGCCTGAAGTCAAGAGCCAATATGGTGAGCCCCACCCCACCTCTCCTTCCCTTCCCCCACTTCAATAGAGAGGCCACCAGGCTGCCTAAGGAGGGGAGGAGTGAACCAGTTTGGAAAAGTAGCAAGTTAAAGTTCCCCACTTGATCAGCAGTGGAATCTGGCCCATCAGTGGCTGCTTCCTCCCTGGGTGAGATAGGGAGACATTCTCTCTCTGTCTCTGTCTCTCTCTCTCACACATGTGTTAAAAAGATATACATACATATGTGTATAGATAGATACTTTTTTGGCAACTTTATGGATGTTGGGTTAGAATGGGAAGAGATTAAAAGCAGAGAGATGAATTAGAAGGCTATTATGGTAGTTCAGGGAAGAAATGAAAAGAGGCTGACCTAGGGCTGTGGCCATGCCAATTGAGACAAGGGGAGGGATTCAAGAGAGGTTTTCAGGTACAATCTGCAAGATTTAATGGCTGATTGGATATGGGAGTAATGGAGAGAAAAGAGACAAAGCTGGCTTCAAGGTTTTAAACCTGAGAGACTGGAGACATGGCAATGCCTTGAACGGAAATAGGGAAATTAGGAGGAAAAGACAGTTTAGGAATTCCAGCTTGGAAAAACTGAATTTCAAGTTCAGACAAGAGATCCAAGAGGAGCCATTCTGAAGACTTTGGGTAAAATGAGAAAGAGATTAGGACCAGAGAGAGATTTTGGAGTCATCTCCATAGTGATGCACCTGTGGGCATTAAAGAGTTCACAAGCCAGAGGGGATGGAGAGAGAAAAGAACCTTGAAGTGCACAGACTGACCCTTGAATCTCCAAGGTCCTTTTCTGCTTTAACAGTATTTTATAATGTGTTCCCAAATTCTATGCTCTAAAATTTCTCTCAGTACCAAAATACTCTTAATAATACTCGTATTATGCTGTAAGGCTTGCAAAGCACTTTATGTAAATAATATTTCATTTGATCCTCAAAACAACTTTATGAAGTAGATGGCATTTCCAACCCCATTTTACAGAAGAGGAAAGTGAGGCTGAGAGAAGTTAAGTAAGATTTGCTCAGTGTCACTCAGTAAGTGACTGAAACAGGGTAACTCAAGTCCTTCTGACTCCGTCTATTATTCAGTCTATTGAACCATCTAACTAGATCTGTACACATAGTGGTTAATTAAGTAGTTCTTTAATAGATTTCTGTTGAATTGGAAATGTTTGGTCTGTAGTATTTAAGAATTCCTCGTGGGGTTAAGACAGGGTAAATATGCATGCTTTCTGTGGACATAATAGCCTTCTGAGTGGCTCTGAGATATGAGATTAGGCTACCTTTTTCCTTGTGTACTTCTTGGTCTTATCGCTTAGTTATTAGGAATTTCAATCTATCCACTTCATTTTATTGCTTTTTCATCATAATAAAGGTATGGCTTTTTCTCACAGTGTGGCTCCAACTCCCACTCACTCAGCTGGCCAGATTTCTTGACCTCACCCTGGCCTTGGAGCCAGAAAAGTTTGCGCTGAGTGTGAATTCCACTAAAGACTGCTACTAGCCAGTGACCTGGAGCAAAAACCTCCCTACTTTGGAGCCTGACTCTGTTTCCTCATCTCTATGTGGAACCCAGGGCTCCCCTCACTCAAAGGTCCCCAGAAAACCTCTAGGCACTTCTTGCATCAGAATTCCCTCAAAAGTATAGCTTCTGAGTCCTAGCTCATATATTTCATTTTCCTAGGCTAATTAGAAGACATGTTAGTTCAAAGCAAAATCAAACAGCATTGTGAAATAAACGATAGAAAACTTGTTCTTCCCTCCTTTCAAACATAGTACACCACTTTCTCTCAAGTTACCATCCTCCAAGAAGGGAGAAAGAATGATTGGGGAATATGTACAGAAAAGTACACATATAGGCTTCATGGGATTATAGATTTGAAACTGGACATCATCTATCCATAGGATCACAGGATATATTTAGCGCTTAAAGAAACCTTAGGGCCATCTGCTCTCATTTTACGGATGAGGAAACTGAGGTTCAGAGAAGTTGTCCAGCTACTGTAGCAAGTGACAGAGCTAAAATTTGAATTCAGGTCCTCTGAAGAGATACATGAGTAGGGAATACACGTGGCTTGGGCAACCCATGCAATCGATGATGCCCTCTGGGCATGACATCAAATCCATTTCCCTGATGTCAATGTGAACCACAGGGAATGGATGGAGAAGACTTTACCTAGTCCTGTTATATGTTTCCATGAAGACCCCCACCCCTCCACACACACCTTGTTCTTTTCTACCTCTGCCCCTTTGCTCATGCTTTCCATGCTTCCTGGAATGCCCTTTCTCTGTTCTCCACCTATCCAACCCCTCCCTGATTGCTGATGTCCAGGTTACCGCCACCCCTGAGGTAGCCTTCCCAGACTGCCTTGTCTTATTTCCTGTACTGTTCCCTGGACCCTCAGCTCTTACTTCACTATATCTTTTCTCCCAGAGATGAAGACCTAAAGAACAGGAAAATAGGGTTGTGCCTCAGTTTATTCTCTTATTCCTCTAAGTACGTAGTCTAGAATGAATGGGTTGGGAAGTGAGAAGAGGAAAGTCTGAACCTAAAAGCTTCATTCTCTCTCCTTTTCTATCTGAATAATACCAAACTGCCATGGGGAGGGCGAGACTGATTCCAGGCAGGCTGAAACTAGGGGCCTCCAGCTTCATTTCCCCTGTCCTGCCATCCAAAGGCTCACCAGGGGCCTTCCGGAGACGCCAGGACTCTCTCCCCTAATCTGCCCCCTCCCATCTCGCACGGGGCCAGGGCCCCTGATTGCCCATCCTGAGACTACTAACACTCCTTCCTGCCTTTCCTGAGCCTCCTTTCTGGCACTGCTCCAGGATGGTTTAATCAAAATAAATCCCGAGAATGCACATGTATTATTTATTCCGGCAAAGGTTAAATAATTTGATGAATTTCCCAGGACGCTCCTTGAATGCTGATGGCCTCTCTGCTGAGACCCGCTCCCACTCCCGTTGACACCCCAGGCTCAAGCCAAGAGTCCTGGCCTCCCAGCCAGCCCCGCTGAAAGGAAGCGGGCACTGCCTGCTGTAGAGGCTGAGACTCAGGGGAGGACATAGATTTTCCTTGTTGCTTGCTGGAGATGACAGCACTTGGTCCCCTCGGGCCTCTCCAAAGTGATGCATGACTGGGAGCTGATATTCCTCTTCAGATTCCATAAATGGCCATGAGCAGGCCTATTGATTCACAAGCTAGAATGATAGAATTGCATTTAATACAGGATTAATTTGTTTATAGTGACCCCCAGACTGATTACTCGCTGATCCGTTATGAATCATGTAATGGATGGTGTAATTATAATGTGTAAATGGACATTCAATGTGCTTCCTTCAGTGCATGCATCATCTCCATATGTACGAGAGTCTCAGAGTTCCTGGGAAGGTATAAACAACAGTGGAGAGTTAAACCCTGGACTGGATTTGGCGAAAGGACTGGATAGTGAGGGTCACTACTGTGCTTTCTGGGACCTCTTCATGAATCTTATCTTTCCTTCCTGTTCTGTGAGGACAGGAACCAGAGCTGTAACTAGCACAGAGTTACTGACAGCATTGCTTCAGAGCACAGACATGGGGAGCACTTGCTTTCACAAAAAATGTGACCACCTGGGAGGAGCCATTCTGACCTGGGAGCTTCTGACAGCCTAGGCTGGTCTTCACTAGCTACCCGACCCCAATCTCCCACATCTGTGGTCTCCCCCTGCATTACTATACCTGCTGTCTATCCCCTCTTCCCACCTCCCCAGCTTCACACACCCTCCCCCCTCCCCCAAAGTCTGCACTAAAAGACTGCTTGAGCTGGGAAGAGGCCTGACAGGCCATGTACAGGTGGGCTCACCCGTTCCTCAGCAGAAATTTCTTCCAAAATTCCTGACAAGGAATAATCCTGTCTCCACATATGACAAACTCACTCTCTTGAAGTTGCCCATTTCGCTTTTGGACAGCTCCAGTTGGTATGAGGTTCTTTATTATATTGGAGAAATGTGGCCCTGCTGGCACCAAATCTGACTTTCCAGCTCCCCTTTGTATGATGACAAATATAAGCTCCTTAAAGCGAGGGGCTGTCTTATTTTTTTGTATTTGTATTATCAGTGTGTAGCACACTGACTGGCACATAGTAAGTATTTAGTAAATTTCTGTCTAATCTGTCTTTATCTACCTGTCTGTCCATCTATCTGTCTCTGTATCTATCTATTCATAGGTCTGTCATTCTACCTCTAATCTGTCTCTAATTTATCTGTCTGTCTGTCTCTCTAACCCATCTCTATTTATCTGTCTTCAATCCTTTTTATCTATTGATCTATCATATGTCCATCTATCAATTAATCTATAATCTGTCTCTATCTCTTATCTATTATTGGTTTATCCCATCTATCAATCTATCTCTAATCTGTCTCTAATTTATCTCTGTCTCTAATCTAGTTATCTCTCTCCAATTTCTTACCTATCAATTGATCTATCTATTATGTGTCTATCAATCAATCTATCTCCAATCTATCTGGCTCCAATTTAGCTATCTGTATGTCTAAGCTATCCCTAATCTATCTGTCTCTGATCTCTCTCCCCAAGTTCAATCACTGCCCTGAAGACCATGCAGAACATTTTGTAATACGTAATGTCTAATATGGGACAATCCTTCAAATACTTGAAAACAGTTTACATCCTGGCTCTGCTCACTCCCAGGTCCGGTGATTACAGTTCTGGGCATTAAGTCAGGAAGACTTGAGTTTAAATCCACCTCTAGACACTTACTAGCTGTGTGATTCTGAGCAAGTCACTTAACCTCTCCCTGCCTCAATTTCCTCATCTGTAAAATGTGGATATTAGCACCTACCCCTCAAGGTTGTTTTGAGGATAAAATGAGATAATTTTTATAAAGTGCTTGGCAAACCTTAATATAAATGCTACATACTACTATCATTATTATTAATTACTAATTGTGTCAACCTAGGGAAGTGACTTCATCCCTCTGAGCTTGTTTCTCCATGAGTAAAATAAGCAATATGGTATAAGAGAAAGAACATGGAATTAGGAGTCAGAGGACCTGGGATTATATCCCAGTTCTGTATGACCTTGGGCAAGTCAGTTCTACCCTCAAATGTTTTTGCTCTCTTTGAAAATATTCCTGATTATGATTCTGCAAGGAAAGCAGTGTTGTGAAAGTACGCTAGACCTAAGACCACGAGATTAGTTTCAAGTCAGACTCTCTGAGCCTCTGGTTGCTCTTCTATATATGGATATGCCAATAATTTTTAGTTCTGACTTGTGACTGCATTGGTGTGGGGAACTCTCAATGAGGAAATTTGCTCTGCAACTTCATATCCTTAGAAAGTTGTCATCTTTCCCACATCTGGAAGTCAGAAGACTAGGATCTCTCTTATCTCAAGTTCTAGCCAACTTTTCCCCTCCTGAAGACAGGAGCATTGAGTAATCAATCTCCACCAATGAAGAGAGTCTTGTGCAAATAGACTTTGAGTTTTCGGTTACATGTGTTTGCTGAATGATTGAATGATCAATTAAGGTTCTGGATCTTCAGTTCCCCATTCTTCTGAGTCTGGATCTGATGCAGTTGTACCAATGTTTCAACTTGAGGGAATGGTATTATCCAGTTTGCATTTATCTTTTCCAAACCTTTTCTCAGCTGTTATTTTATTTTATTCTCACTGCATATTTGTAGGGTAGATAAAACTGATCTTATAACCTCCATTTATCATGGAGGTTAAACTGAGGCCCAGGAAGATGAAGTGACTCAACTTGTTCAATTTATTCATATAACAAGCTAGTGGCAGAGCCTGGATGAGAACAAAAGGCTTCTCATTTCCAGACAAGTCCTCTAATATCCTCCTCAAACCCTGACCTTTCTAAATCACTCACTGCATCCTGGGCCATCACCAGCCATCCTGACTTTTATCTTGATGACTCTGGAGGAGGGATTGAGGCTGATGACCTTGCACAGCTCTGTCTCACTTAAATCCAATGCACTGGAAAGTGAAGGCATCAACCCTTGATGTCATCGATATTCCTTGAGTATGAAGGATGTAACAACTGCAACAAGTCCCCAAACTATTTATCTATACAATTCTTGCTACCTAAAGGTACTTGAATCTTGAAGTCTATAATTGTGGAAAACTGATTTTCTCCAAATTCTGACTACTACTCCATCTCTAACATCTGAATAACTGTGCTAAAGCTACCAGGGGTAGAGTAACCTACTCTAGAGAATACATCCATTCAAACATTTATTGTGCTAGGCACTACAAAGACAAAAACTGAATTCATGCCTGCCCTCAAGTACATTCTATCATTGAAGGTAGGGAGTGGGAGGGAACTAGTATATTAACACAGCTACAGTATAAAAAAGAACAATGAGAGATTAAAGTATGAGAACCCTAGACAAAATACTCTAGCAGAATCTGAAGAGGGAAAGAACAGTTTCACCTGGGGGATCAGGGAAGTCTTCACAGAAACTGACACCTGAGCTGAGTCTTGAAAGAGGAGGATTCTGAAAAGAGATGGAGTACATTCCAGGCAGAGCACATTCTACTTGAATGCAGAAGTTGGAGACAGCGAGTTAAGTTCAAGGAGTCCAATTTGGTTCGAACTTAAGAATGTGTGGAAAGTAATAATATGAAATGAAGCTAGAAAAAGTAGCTGAAGGTAGATTGTAGACAGCCTTAAATGCCAACCCAAGTAATTTACATTTATCCTGGAGTCAATAGGGAGCTATTGAAGATTTTGGGGGTAGGGGAATGACATGTTCAGATTCTTTTCTTAGGAAGATGATTTTGGCAGATATGTAAAGGTTGGTTTGGAGTGGGGAGGGCTTGATTATAAGAAGACCACTTAGGAAGATATTACAGTGATCCAGACAAGAGGAGAACCAAAGGATAATAGGTTTAGGGCTCAAAAGGTCCTTTGAAGCCATGAATCTCAGTCTGCTCATTTTGTAGATAAGGAAACTGAGGTTTAGAGAAGTTGAGAATGCACCCAAAGTCACTTAGGTCTCTTTGTCCAATAGGAGGAGATTTTTCTGGGTCCAAACACAATGCTCTGTCTGCTGCATTGGATAGGTCTCCTTTGAAGAAGGCCTGAACTAGGGCAGCAGAACTAGGAGTGGAGAAAAGGATATGGATTCAAAAAGATGTCTCCCTACCGGTGTTTTTGCCTCTAGCCAATCTTCTCTCTTCACACCTCTGCTCCAGTGATCTTCCTACTGGACCAGCATGAGGAGTGTTGGTCTTTAATCCTAAACCTTCAGGGACTTCCCATTTCCTATTTAAAAAATCAATTCCTGACTCTGGCATTCAAGGTTTCAACTTTCCTTTCCAGGGCTTTATCTCATAAGGCTTCCATTTATGGATTCCTGGTTCCAGTCAAACCATACCTTTACTTCCCTGTTTGTGTCATGACCCCTCTTTTCTCAGTGCTTTTGGTTCATGTTGTTGAGCAGCTAGGTGGTGCTGTGGATAGAGCCCCAGCGCAGGAGTCAGGAGGACCTGAGTTCAAATGTTACCTCAGATACTTGACACTCACTAGCTTTGTGACCTTGGGCAAGTCACTTAACCCCAACTGCCTCGTCCTGGGTCATCTCCAGTCATCCTGATGAATATCTGGTCACTGGATTCAGATGGCTCTGGAGGAGAAGTGAGGCTGGTGACCTGCACAGGTTGCTCAAAACAAAGTCAAGTGCAAGTCTTGTCATTATTTTTTTGATGGCATGGTCTTCTTAGGCAACGAAGGATGAACACACAATTGTTAAGACTGAGTCAATATTGTACAGTGATAAATTGTGAATAACTTAGCTATTCTCAGGAATACAATGATCCAAGTCAATTCTGAAGGACTTATGAAAAATGCTCTCCACCTCCAGAGAAAGATCTGATGAAGTCTGAAGGCAGATCCAAGCATATTTGTTCTCACTTTATTTTTTTCCATGTTTTTTTGTCTGCATTTTCTTTTACAACATGACTAATATGTTTTGCGTGATTGCACATGTGTAACTGATATCAAATTGCTTACCATGGCAGGGGGAAGGGTAGGGCAGGGGACAGAGGAAGGAAAAGAATTTAGAATTCAACATTTAAAAAAAAATGAATGTTAAAATTGTTTTTACATGTAATTGGAAAAAATAAAATATTACTTAAAAAAAAGACAGTCAACACTTCCATCTCCATCTCTTCAAGTCCTTCCATTCCAGCAAGCCCCAACTCAACTCATACCTTCTCCCTGATGCCCAGGTATGAGTTGGCTCCTGAAAATTTCTCATGGCACTTTTTCTGCTTCTTTCCCCTCTCCTCTCTCCTGTCCCTCTTCTCTGTCTTTCCCTCTCTTCTGTGTCTCTCTTCTTTCCTCTCTTTTTCTCTGACTTTGCTCTCTCATACCCCATCCCAGAGAGCTATCTCATGTTACATAACTTTTTAAAGGAAAAGGAGAAGAAAAGAAGAAAAAAAGCACCAATGACTAGTTCTTCTTTGCTCCATTTGCATTCTATATCTCAAACTTATTTGTGTAGATATCCACCCTGACCATGGTCCCACCCCATCATTGTACTCCTTACCAGAAGATATTGTGGTATTTTCATCTTCGGATTTCCAGAACCTAGTACTGTATAGGGCCTTGCATGTAATAGGTGCTTCATTAATGTTCTTTGAATTGGTGAAATGAATTTTATTGCTTATCAGTTTCTTTTCCCTCACTTCACTCCCAGGAGCACAATGTGGTGGATGGAGAGTCAGCCTCAAGTCCGGAAGAACAAGGTTTGAATCCTGCCTCTGACTGGACAGTGTGATCATGACCACATCACCCATCCTTAGACAACTCTCTTAAGACCATAAATTACAGATCAGATGCATCACACCTCCATATAAAGAGCTTCCTCCTCAGGAGTTCCCTAAATCAGTAGATTAATAAAACAAAGAAACAAACCATCACCTTTCAAGAGAAAAGAGGACAAAGGCTTTATAAATTTCAGTTAGAGCAAAAACATTTCGAGGGAGCTACCTGAAGAAAAGAACATATCACCTGTGAGATTTGTCCCTTGCTCATGTGAAAAGTTTAGACCCCAAGGCTGGTATTTTTTCTACCCTAAAGGGTGTAAACAGGACACTCCCTTCTCCATTGGTTCTGACTAGAATATATCCCAGTAAGCATGCTTCTCCCTCCCAAGCCTGGGACCCATCCAGTGCTACACTTGGGTGTCCTTGAAGCTCTCCTGCTTTCGGTAACATTTTTGCCCTGGCCCTTTCTAATGAGGTCCTTGCTAAAAGACATGCAGTCAGAGATAATCTGGTTAGGTTTTACATGTTGCCTTACTCTTTTCTCCTCGTAACCCCACTGTATCCCAAGTTTCATCAAAGTTGAGGCCTCAGGAAGAACCCCATACCCACACCCTGCTCAGTAGACCTTAAAAGACTCTTGGGTAAGAATATGAAAGAAATTACTGCCTTCTGGTGCTCTCTTCCTTCCTTCCTAGCTTCTGGTTTTCTCTGGGTCTCCTTGGAAGGGCTGAGAAAAGGGTACTCTGCCCTAGCCTGGGAGAGATGGCACCTGACATTGTGGCCGATTGAACAGACATTATCCTCTGAGCAGAGCATAAAAGGAGATATAAGGAATGGCTTCATGTTTAAGTCTTTGACAATGCATCTCTGTGTTAAGCATTTATCTTGCTGGAGGAAATAAATAGCTGTCCTATACCTGATCTAAACTGTACGTTGATTACCTTCCTACCACCCTTTTTGGGGGGACCCTAGACATAAGCCAAATCTAAACTTTAAGTCATTCTTCTCAGGGCTCTGGGGTAGGGCTATAAAGAGCCAGGGAGTTCAAAAGAAAGAGCCTGAGCTCTTCTATTTAGGGGCTAGCCTTCCGCAGGAAGAGATCTAGACAATGTTCATGAGTCCAGAGCTAGTGACCCCTTTAGAAGGAAAGGGCTTAAGGATGCCAACCCTTCTGGTCCCAGTAGCAGTTTTATATTATTAATGGCCATTTATTCATCCTTTCTATATTACAAAAATAGATAAATATGTAATAAAGGTCCCGAGGTAAATCAAGGAGCTTCCTCATAACATGAATAAGGAAGTCTCTGCAATGTGAGTGATGATGAAGCTTTTTCCATGTCCCTATCGCTCAAGTATTGGTTCCTTCCTGGTTCAAGAATTAATGAGTTGAAAAGCATTATTAAGTGCATACTGTGTGCCAGGCACTATAATGACTGTTAAGAACACAAGTACAAAAAGCAAGATAGTCTCTGCCCACAAGGAGCTTCCATTCCAATGGGGGAATCATGGTCAGGGAGGGGTGTTTTGGGTTGAGAAGTCATTGTATAGTCATTTCAGTTGTGTCCAACTCTTTTTCTCAGCAAAGATCCTGGAGTGATTTGCCATTTCCTTCTCCAACTCATTTTACAGATGAGGAAACTGAGGCAAACAGAGTGAAATGACTTGCCCAGGGTCACAAGCTATAAGTGTCTGAGGCTAGATTTGAACCCAGGAAGATGTCTTGTGCTCTATCTACCTGCACCACCTAGCTGCGCTTCATAAATCAAAGGAATAGTATATTTCTTATAGAACCTAGCACTGTAAAGTATATAATCTGTAAAGACTTGTAGATTGACTAATCTTACACTGTATCCCAAACACTATATGTGTGTGTATGTGGCATAGAGAAGAGAACACGGGATTTGGAATCAGAGGATCTCTGTTCAAATCCTGGTTCTGATACTTGCTACTTGTGTGACTTTGTACGCGTAATTTCTCTGGGCCTCAGTTTCTTCTTCTGTAAAATAACAGGGTTAGATTAAATGGTAGTTTTATATCCACAACTAGATCATCTCTAGGGTTCTTAACCCTAAATGCTATTATAACATTGGGATAATCCCAATTGGTACATGCACTGCGTTGGGCAGCTAGGTGGTGCTGTGGATAGAGCACCAGTGCAGGAGTGAGGAGGACTTGAGTTCAAACCTCACCTCACGCACTTGACACTCACTAGCTGTGTGACTTTGGGCAAGTCACTTAACCCCAATTGCCTCATCCTGGGTCATCTCTAGTCATCCTGATGAATATCTGGTCACTGAATTCAGATGGCTCTGGAGGAGAAGTGAGGCTGGTGACCTGCACAGCCCTCCCTCACTCAGAAAACAAAGTCAAATGCAAGTCTTGTCATTATTTCTCTGATGGCATGGTCTTCTTCAGCAAAGAATAACGAACACACACACACACACACACACACACATGCACTGGGTCACCAGAGAATAATTACTGCTTCTAAATATGAGGGTCTCATCTGTGGGTTTGTGCTTCTAAAACTATAGTCTGTAAGCCCCCTACCAGTGTGCTTTTCGTGAAGTCAACCAATAGACACAAATAACTCAAAGCAAAGGAATTGTAAAAACATTAGCTACAAAACATTCACTGCGTAAACCTAGGGCACACTTTTCAATTAATTCTCACAGTACCTGTGGGAGGAACTGGCACAAACAATGAACAATGGTAGTGAGGCACACACGTAGGGAATACATGTGGCCAAGACCACTTGTTCCTCTGGTATCACCAAACCTCAAAGTTCAAACCTCAAACTTTCCATGGAGTCCTCTTTGCAAAACACTCTCAATTATCAAGATTAGTTTTTTCTTAATCTCTGTCTGTCTGTCCATCTCTCTCTCTCCCTCTCTCTCTCTCTCTCTCTCTTACATACACACACACACACACACATCCACAGCCAGCTCTTTACTTTTTGTCCATATCTGTTTAGCATATGTGCCTCTGTTTCCTTAACTTGGCCTCAAAAGCTCAAATTAAATCTCTGACTACCAGATGAGTTGTGTCCTCCTGAGCTAGAAACAAATAACATAACCCAAAAAAATGGTGAAGAGGGGGAGAATTCCTTTTTCCTCTTCAAGAAATGAAGAACTGGGTTCTTCCCGAGCTGCTGGTTCCCTTTCTCCAGCTAAATTCAAACTGCTGAAGTCCTGAATGGTTGACAGTCTATAGATTTAAACTATTTAGTCCCAAAGGTTGTGGTCAATTTTCAGCCCAACCAATAATGTTGTCCATTTTGACTTAATCTAGACAGGTTTTCTTTCTTCATAAAAGTATCACTTTGTGACCACATCCACATATTCTTATTTGTGACTACATCAGCTGAATCAAGTCTCCCTTCCTATGTATGCATGATAGCAAGCCTCGGTGTGTGTGAGACACACACACAAAGGTGGGGGGAGAGGGAGGAATGGAGAGAGGGAAGGGAGGGCACAGACAGAGACAAAGAGAGAGCAAGAAAGAGTGAATGAACTAAAACTGGAATGTAATACAACCCTGGTGTATGCAGTTGCGCCTTCCTCTCTTCTGAAGACCAGATCTCCATCACCACCTTGGTGTTCCACGAGCAGATCTCAAAACTAACCCACGTCCAAAGTAAAGCTTGTCACCTTTTCTCTTAAACTTATTCTTGTTTTTTACTTTACTATTTTCATCAGTCATACCAGTGATACGCCACACAACCCTTTCATGTTGGAAAGCTGTGCTATCTTTGACTTCTGTCTTCCTCTCTTCTCAGAGTTATTTAGGTGACCAAATCCTATCAGTTCTCTCTGTACAATATTTGCACAGCTACTATGCTAGGGCCTCTTGACCACTAAGGCTACTGTAAAAGGCACCCAACAAGTTTTTCTGTCTCTAAGACTCCCAACCCCCTCCATCCTACATTTGTCTTCCAGAATAATCTTTCTTACTTGGTTTTACTCTCTAATGAAAGAGAGGGAGGGAGGGAGGGAGAGAAGACAGAGAGAGAGAGAGAGAGACAGAGACAGACAGAGAGAGACAGAGAGAGAGAGAGTTGGATGAACAGATGGATAGATAGATAGGTAGATAGATAGATAGATAGATAGATAGATAGATAGATAGATAGATAGATAGATGGGGCATTTATTAAACACTTACTGAGTCCCAGACTCTGCACTAAGTGCTGGGGATACAAATACAAGCACATTAAGATGCTTAAAGTCCAATGGAGTATAACAGCAAGCACCTGTCATACACAGGAGGGCCTGCTATATAGATTCTTAGATCTGCTTTTCTAAAAGGAAAGTAATTTTAAGGATTCAACAATTTAATTGCGTTCACCAACAGAGAAAATACAAGAAGAGAAATAATGACCAACAGACAGGGTTTCTAACTGTCTGACCACAAGCAATACGTACATCACAGATCAACAGACAGATCCACCTGTCTGATCATTATGTACATATGTAGTTACCAGAGAGAGAAGGATCAACATCTGGGTTTTCCCCAGGGGTGGAGGGGGTGCAAGAGCAGCACATGGCCACCCAGAGTCTCATCTCACATATGAATCTTCTTCCAAGCCCCCAAAGCAAAACCTCACCACAGAATACATATACACTTTTCAGAGCCAGAAGGCATCATGACTCTCCTGGCCCAGTGTCTCATTAACAATAAATAAAAGCTGTGGGCCTTCCTACAAAACAAGCCTCCCCCAATCAAGCTTCCCCTAATGGGCTCTGCCTGAGGCCTATTAATGGGCAGGGAAGATCTTTCATTAACATAAATCTCATTAACATTACATGGGGGAAGATATTCCAAAAAAGGAACTGGATATTGCTGGGTGGGGGAGAAAACAAAGACAACATGGCTGGATGTGCCCAGTACATGCTGTGAAGCCCTGGAACTGGTCAAGATAAGGCCCAAACTGGCCTATCAAAGCCCACGTGGTTTCAGGGGCAAAGTCCAACTTTTCAATGGGGAGTGTCTTGTGTAGCTTGTGCCTTGAATGGCATCAATAGAGATTTCCTGGCTGGAGATATCTGAGGAGTCACTTGCACCCTCATCCCAATGACCATTCCTCCCCTGCTTCCAGTCTGGAACCATAATCAAATCATGACTACTGGAAAGGGTGTATTGGTATACTTTCAAATGGCTCTACTCCCTATTTCTGTAATTTTCCAGCTCACAATATTCCAGTCTGAACATCACTCCCTCTTATGTGTTATCTCCTCCTATTAAAATATAGTTTCTGTGAGGACAAGGATGGCTTTAGCCTTGGTATTTGTATCTTCAGTGACTAGACCAGTGTTTGGCACACACTAAGCACTTTTAACAAATACTTTTCCCCCCTTTCAAAGCATCTGGGTAGTACTGTGGATAGAGTACCAGCCCTGGAGTCAGGAAGAACTAAGTTCAAATTTGGCTTCAGGCATTTACTAGCTGTGTGACTCTTCACCTTGTTTGCCTCAGTTTTCTCATCTGTAAAAGGAGAAGGAAATGACAAACCACTCCAGTATCTTTGCCAGGAAAACCCCACATGGGGTCACGGAGAGTCAGGGACATAACTGAACAACTTTTCCTTCCCTCCATTTATTCTTTAATTCATAGATCTGTTCATGCCACTGTTCTGTTCAAAAAATATGGAGTGATTCCCAATCACTTGTTGAGTAAAGTTGAAGTTCTTTTGTCTGGCGTTCAAGGCACCTTTTCCTTTCAGTGTTATTCCTCTCTACACTCTCCAAGCTAAAAACTGGACCATTCGTTGCTCAGTCTCACTGCCCCCCCAACTACTTTTTGCCTACCTCTATAATACATAGAAAATGCAGAGTATAAAAGAGGAGAAGACACTTTCAGTTCCTGATCTCAGGGAGCTACTTACAGAAATAAAATTAACCTACTCAAAACACTTAGAGAACAAGACAACTTTCTAATTCCAAAGGTATAGAGCAGCAAGGTGATTTCCACACCCCCCCCACACCCCCCACACACACCAACTAAGTAGCAGAGCCAGGCCTGAAACCCATCTTCTCTAAGTCTAATGCTTTTTTTCTTTAGAAGAGGCAGACAGCATGAGGTAAATGGTAGCTTTAAGTATGATCTTGGGCAAGACATTTAACTTCTCTAAGCCTTTGTTTTCTCATCTATAAAATGGGAATAATAACTAATATTTATGCTAAGAAAGCACTTTACAGATATCATATTATTTCATCTTTACAACAGTCCTGCAAGATAGGTATTATTATTTCCCCCACTTTTGCTGTCATTCAATTGCTCAGTCATGTCTGACTCTTTGTGACCCCATGGACCATATCATATCAATATTGTCCGTGGGGTTTTCTTGGCAAAGATACTGGACTGGTTTGCCATTTCCTTCTCCAATGCATTCAAGCAAACAGAGGTTAAGTGACTTTCCCATGGTCACACATGTGTAACTTAGACACTAGTAAATGTCTAACTCAGGTCTTCCTGACTCCAGGCCCAGAGCTCCATCCACTGAATCACCTAGCAGCTTCCTACACCCATTTCACAGATGTGGAAACTGAAATTGTGACTTGCTAAGATCACACAGCTAGGAAGTATCTGAGGTCAAATTTGAACTCAAGTCTTCTTGATTCCTGGACTCAGCACTCTATCCACTGAGCTACATTGCTGCCAATATTATCTTTATTATTCTTTTCCAAGTTGTGTGAAGCTCATAAAAACTCTTAAAAAATAAAGCTCTTAAAAGAGTTGTGCAAATGTCAGTTATTAGACTGCAACCCCAGGTTGTGCTAGAAAAGAGACAAAATTTGAGGCAGATTTTACTGCTGTAGGAAGTTAGTTAAGGAGGGAAAGAGGAAAGAAGGAAGGAACAGAGGAAGGGAGGGAGGGAGAGAAGGAGGGAGGGAAAAAGAAAAGAAAAAAGGAAGGAAAGAAGGATGGGATAGAGAGAGGGAAGGAGGAAGGAAATAAGCATTTCTTAAATGCTTAGGGCAGTCAGGAAAGGCTTCCAAAAACAGAAAGGACCTAAAGGCTATGTAGGACCCTAGGAGACAGGGAGGAGACAATGCCAAGTGAGGGGAAATAGACATAACCAAAATGAGGGAAATCAGATAGATGTCCTTTAGGTCTCTCTTGGGGCAGCTCAGTGGCATATTGGATAGAGCCCTGGGCCTGGAGTCAGGAAGACATGAGTACAAATCCAGGCCCTCAAAATTACTAGCTGTGTGACCCTGGGTAAGTCATTTAACCCTGCCTGCATAAAACTGGAGAAGGAAAAGACAAATCATTCCCATATCTTTGCTAAGAAAATCCCATGAACAGTTGGTCTACTAGGTCATGAAGAGTCAGACGCAATTGAACAGAAGTCTTCTCTAGCTCCCAATCTATGATCCTTAAGTCTAGTTACTTGTCCAGGGCATTCTCGAGTCCCCTGCTCCTCATAAATACCATTATTGTATTAACTATGCCAGATGAGAACCCTAGAGAACACCCACACCCAATCACACCCCAGTAGCTTCCACTTACTTTTTTTTTAGTTTATGAAAAGATAATTCTGGAGATATTATTCCAATCAGCCCCCGCACAGTTTAGGAATGTTAATGTTGCCTCTATTAAGTGGATGTGGAATAATTAGGGTGCTGATGAAGAATTGTGGCAAACTTTGGAGACATTCATTACCAAATACTTGATGTTTTTACCATTAGATTCTTTATCCCCAATCGACAAATTAAGTCAAATTTAACTCTTATTGGATTCCAGTTTGCCCCAAATGGAGGATTTTTCCCCCCTGGCAGAATATTAAAACAATTGAAACTATCCAAAGAAGTGTGTGTGTGTTGTGTGTGTGTATGTGTGCTCATGCACATGTGTGCATGCACATATTCACATACAAAAATATGGATATTCTTTGGGAGAGGAGATAGAAAGAAACTGGAGTCAGTCACAGCCACCCTCTCCCAAATTGTAACCTGGCACAATTTATTTTGGACCCATGGAAGAAAGGCTGGATTCGAATCATCTCCAGCTTGCACTCCTTACTCTCCGGTATTCTCTTTACAATGCCCCAGAAACCTCTTCAACCTATAAACTACTCCTGCCTCTGAACCTGACACATAGACACTATCATTCTCCCTGTAACCTCTCCCTCTGATGGGCTGGTTCCTCCTGGAGCCTCCATTTTAAGGAGGAGGCCCCAGGCCAGACACATGTTCCTTCCTTCTTCTTGGAGCTACATTCCTGATTCTCCTAGACTTTCTCTATAAATGCCCCTTTTCAGGGTCTCGTCCCTCCTCACCCTTCAGTTCTCTTTTATGTGCTGACTCCTCCCATTGGAAAGTAAGCTTCTTGAGAACAAGGATTATCCTTCTACTTCAGTATGTATTCCCAGTGCTTAGCACACAGTACCTGACTTGTAGTAAGTACTTAAATACTTCTTGAAGTATTTAGACTTGGAGCTAGCAGATCTGAGTCTGAGTCTTGGCCCAGTCACCTTTTACCTATGTAATAATCAATAAGGTATTTTTTTTTTGAATAGCTTTCTCGTCATTAGTTAGGGTCTTCCTCAATTGTTAAGATGAAGTTAGACAAGGGATGTATATAAACATGAATTGGATCCAGAAATTCTGACTCTTGACACTTTATCAGCTGTGGAACCACTGAAATATTAATTTTTTGGATCCTCAGTTTCTTCATCTGTAAAATGGGGATGAGGGTGACAATTAGGACAGCAACACTTGACATTAAAGAATACATTAAAATTTGCAAAGCACTTTCCATTGGGGAAAAGGCAGGATTAAGTAGTAGTTAGAATGCTGGATTTGGAGTCAGACAGAGGTGAGTTCCAATCCTACCTCCAAAGCTTTCAAGTGTGGGTCAGGCACCTTGGGTCATCTGTTACATCACAGACAACTTTAAACTGAAATTGGTGGAGGAAGAGACCCCAGCAGATGTTCCCTGTGCTGGTGAAATCACAGATTACTCTCATTACATGTATTTTCTTACTAAAATCTCACAGCCTGTGGGGCACTACTGTAAATACGATGACATTTGCATTGTCTACCTCATGAGGTTCCTGTAAGGAAGAGCGCCTGTAAACCTAAAAGTGATGTTGAAATCTGAGTTATTAGCTTAGCTATTGTCCATTTGCTCTGGTGCACATCTTTCTGTGACCAGTCCCACTCTCCTAGACTCCTAGTGCTCTCAAACAGAACCCTGAATGTCTATGTATGGCTTGGACAGTTCTTCTGCCTTGAAGTAACTCTGCTTGGGCGTAGACTGTAGGCAAAACCTTTGCAGCATCTGGAACATGTATTATTCTGTCTGTGCTACTGTTTTTTTCAATTCAGTTTAACAATTTTAAAAAGTATTAGTGCATCTTGGTTTTTATATCACCTTTATTTCTGAGCATTTCCCTCATAGCCTGTGTATCCTATCTTGTAAGAAAAAAAAAATTAAAATTCAAGACAAAGGGAAAAAAAGCAGTTTGGCAAAACACATCAATGGGGTCTGACAGTGTATATAATGTTACGTAAACTCCCTATTTGTGCAAAGAGGGAAAGAGGTACTGTCTTAATGCAGGCTCACAAAGATTTGGAATAACAAGATCCAGAACAAAGGAACACAGCATACAAGATAGTAAAGAAAGCAGCTCTATTGAGGGGTCATATTTACGACAGGAAGGGCAGCCAGGGATGATGCTGGAAACAGGTCCCATCCTCTGGGGCACTGGGTGGAATTGGGGAGGTGGTACTCCATGAAGGCATCAGGGGGAATGGGACACTCCACCAGTAAAGCCTGGTGGATTTGTAGAGAGTTCTTATCTGACTCTAGCAGGACCAGGGCATTGGGGGAAGGAAACAAAAAACCTGAATGTGAGGGTCAGTGCTGATTCAAGCTAGTGGATGGAAGAAAGGGTCCTACAGAATTGATGGCTAGCTGATATTCAAACTCCAGGTTGGTGAAAAAGGGCCTTTGGACCATCATTGCTAGTCTTACTCTGACAGGGAGACTCAGGAGTTCTGTGTTCCTGCCACCTCTTTGTTATCATAACTCAGACACAACTACAGGGGTCATTATAGGTATATTTTCCCATCTCTTTTTCTAGTAGTTATCAGAAGTAAGTAAAAATATTGGTGTCTAGCAGCGGGGGCCCAGCCAATAGCATAGAATTAGTAGAAAACATGAATTTGCGATGCAGTTGGCATGCTTTTGCGGATTCCTTTCCCAGCATTCAGTGGCTTGGGATTGGGAGTAGAAAAAGTTGATGGTTGGGATTGCCAAGGAATGAAGTTTGGCAAGACTTGAACAACAGAAGTGCAGGGGACAGGGGATTAAAGAATGGGAGGATGGTTTCTTATTGAACTGGAAGAATGTAATGCAAAGAAAATAAACCTAGAACAGAGGAGATGGTCAGGGAGAACCGGGAGAAATTGAGGGACTGGCAAAGAGCTATATTAGCAGTAAGGCAATGGGAAGAAGGGCAGGAGCCCATGATTATTGAGGGGACTTTCAGGTTTCAAGATTGGGGAGGTGGAAGTTTTTTGGTGATAGTAAGTGACCAGGACGTGACTGCCCCTGAGTGCCTGAGGCTGAGTGGAGATGGAGGTAGTGGAAGTAGGGAATGTTGAGGAATTGGGAGGCCACAGTATTCAAAGAGTGATCAAAGAATGAATACTGAGGTCACAGAGCCATTTTGCACTCAGAGCAAGCCCTTTGGATTTTACAAAGATGAAGCAGTGCAGGAATTCAATTTTATATGACTCCAAACCCAGCACTCCAACCATTATGGGATTCTGTCTCTTCTCCTTTGTAAAGTGCTGGAAAACTTTAAAGTACTATGTATAAAGTCAGGCATTACTGTCACCATCATCATCACCCCCATTTTACAGATGAAGAGACTGAGGCTCAGAAAAATTAAGTACCATGCCAATGTTTTCATCACTAATAAAGTGTCAAAGTTCCTCGATCCAACACACTTTTATATGCACTCCTTTGTCTAACTTGATCTTATAAACTGAGGGAGACACTGGCTGATGGGGAGAAGGTTGTTTGTAGAGAGGAAGTGCCTTGTTGATGATCAGGTTTGATAATTAAGGTGAGGCCAGTTATGGTTAGCCTTGAAAGACAAGCAGAGGAAGCATGACTTCATGAAGTCAACAATGGGGAGTTCTTCTAAGTTTTTGACAACTGTCTATTAAGTGTGACGCTATGGGAGTGATAAGATGTCTAGTCTTCTAGGCAAGCAGGTAAGTCAGACAGACTATGTAAGAAAGATTGGGGCAGGTGGCACAGTGGATGGAACTCTGGGCCTGGAGTCAGGAAGACCTGAGTTCAAATCCAGCCTTCAATACTTACTAGCTGTGTGAGCCTGGGCAAGTCACTGAACTCTGTTTGCTCAGTTTCCTCATTTGTAAAATGAGCTGGAGAAGGAAATGATAAACCATTTCTTTGCCAAGAAAACCCCAAATGGGTTCACAAAGAGTTGGGCACAACTGAAAACAACTAAACAAATAGGGAAGATTGCTATGGAGAAAACTGGAATCCAGGAGACCTGTCAGGATTTTGTTGCTGCAGTGGGGCTAAGTGTAAGGTGACAAGAAGACATTTATTCATTCATGTGCTCAATGAGCATTTTAAAAACACTTATTATGTGCCAGGCACTGTGCTAAATATGGGGAAATTGAGGTCAAAAGAGGTTTAATGACTTGTCCAAGATCACACAGGCTATAAGTAGAACTGGGATTTGAATCTTCATTGTGTGACTCCAAGTACAGTGCTTTTCCTACTGTCCTTTACCAGAGAAAACTTAGAGATGGAGGACATTTGGAGGTGTCTGGATCAGGAATTTCCTCTTTGTGATGGATATGCTCCTAGTCCAGAAGACCTGGATGCAAATCTTGCCTCAGGTACTTACTAGCTATGTGACCCTGGGCAAGTCACTTAATCCCAGTAATCCAGATCTATAAAATGAGGAGGTTGGACCAGATGTCTTCGAAAGAATTCCTTTAGCTCTAACCCTGTGGTCACATGAATCCCAGCATGGAAACCCCTTTCGCTGACATGTACCAATGATTCAACTATACCCTTGGATCTGAGACATTTGCTTGGGGGCACTGATAAGTTAGGTGATTTTCCCAAGCTTAGGATCTAGCAAGTATCAGAGATAGGATGTATATCTTCCTGACTCCAAGGCCGTCTTGCTATGTATTAAAGCAGGCATATTCTCAGAGGGAATAGTAGGATGAAATAGCTCCCCTTTCCCCAATCTGAAGGAAGAGAACTGTTATAAGATTTATGTATGTACATATATGCATATACACATACATACACCCATATACATGCATACATATACATTTATGCATATGGGGTTATATGAAATAACTTTCCAGACCTGCCAGTTATGAACTATGTATATAAAACACATTTGGAAAGGGGAGTGGAGAGGGAGAAGATACATACATACATACACATATAATGTATATGAATGTGTATGTGTATGTAGAAGTAGGTAGGTGGCTCAGTGGATGGAGCCCTGGGCCTGGAATAAGGAAGATCCAGCCTCAGATACTACTAGATGTGTGATCTTGGGGAAGCCACTTAACCTATTTGTCTTAATCAACTAGAGAAGAGAATGGCAAACGATTCCAGTATCTCTGCCAAGAAAACTCCCTGGACAGGATGGTCCATGGGTCACAAAGATTTGAACGTGACTGAATGACTCAACAACCACCACAACAACATGTATATATGTTTATATATAGTTGTAAGTTTATATTTATGCGTAATATTTAAATAAATATAGGAAAGAGGAAGGAGGGGAATGGGAGGGGAGGAAAGGAAAAGAAGAGAAGAGAGGAGAGAAGGGGATTGTGAAGGGGAGGAGGAGAGATGGGGAGAAAAGGAGAGAAAGGAAAAAAGAGGTGGAGAGACAGAGAGAGAAAGAAGAGGTAGGGGGGAGGAGGGAAAGAAGTAGATGGAAAGGGAAGAGGGAGATCGAGACAGAGACAGAAACAGAAGAGAGAGACTTCAAGGATCAAATAGCTGCTTTGGTCAAAGACAGGATTATTCCGGCATTGGAAACATGCACGCTTTTGCCTGGCTTCTTTTAGTCTGTATGAATGAGGCTCCTAAGTAAATTCAGACTCTTTCTCCTAATGCTCAGAGGAGCACAAAGGTCCTTTCCCAGCAGAACGAAAAACGAGCGAGGTCACTAAGTAGGGCTTCTCCCATGAGAGGATTCATGTTGTTTTCCTAGAAAGGTTGCACTTGTGTAAATAGGGCTTAAATTTCCTTTTAAATTAGAAATCTAAAGGTGAAATCTAGGATAAATGAACATTCAAGTCCATTGCTTAAGGAATAATGCTAAGTTTTTCTAGATAAATAATTCTGGAAGCTCAAGAAACCAATCTAATGAATTCTTTCTATATAAGTATCCCTCACTTCATAAATACATATATAACATTAGAATAACAGTAACCTATACATTTCTGTGAAGCAAATTCCATTCCTCAGTGATATTTAGCGCAAAGTTGGAGATTTAGAATTTTGTAAGATTTGGGATCTAAAACATTATAAATACAAATATCCAGACCCACCCCAACATTTTGTTCCTTAGAAGGAAAAGCTTACTAACAATGAGGATTGTACAGTAATGACGACTGTATGACAATGGAACAGACTTCCCTGTGAAGTAGCTTGTTGCCTGTAGTTGGTGGTTCCTAAGCAGAAACAGGGTAATCGCTTGTCAATGATGTTGTAGAGAGTATTTATCCATCAGGCAGGAGGCAGGACTAGGCTGAGATTTGTTATAATTATGAGATTCCACATAGGACTCCACTAATATGAGAGACTAGCAGTGGATACTTTAACTCTTGCAAACACCAATTTATTTATAGTGAAATAAACTTTCCCACTTTCAAGGCTGCTTTTCTATTGACTTCATAAAATGCCACCAATGCATGATCACTAAGCCCATTAACTTGGACCCCACCAATTCAGAAATGAAGGTAACTTAGAAAAATACTAAGGCACTAAGATGTTAAGTGACTTGCCCAGGGTCTCACAGACAAAGTGTGTTAGAAGCAGGAGTCCAATCCAGTTCTTCCTGGCTCCAAGTCCATATCTACCATTAGCCACAGACATCAAAGTGGCATGGTGCATGATTCATTCTAACACAGGACCCCCCAATACTCCTGAGTGTGACCCGAGCCAGATTAAAATGTAATTGGGAAATATTTAACAAAATAATAAAAATAAAACAAAACATAGATAATATTTCATTTTAAAACTAGGTCAATATGTAGGAACCCTTATGTATGAATTAGTGGCCCCCATTTGTTTTTGGCAGCTAGGTGGTCCAGTGGATAGAGTCCTATGCCTAGAGTCAGGAAGACTCATCTTCCTAAGCTCAAATCTGGCCTCAGACACTTACTAGCTGTGTGGCCGTGGGCAACTCACTTAACCCTGTTTGAATCACTTTCCTCATCTGTAAAATGAGCTATAGAAGGAAATGGCCAAACCACTCCAGTATCTTTGCCAAGAAAACCCCGAATGGGGTGAGGAAGAATCAGACACAACTGAAACCACTGAACAACAATACAAAGTCCATTTGAATTTGACACCTTTGGCACAGTGGGTAGAGTCTAGGTCTTATGGTTATATCTTGCCTCTGATATTAGCTGTGTGACCCTGGACAAGTCACTTAACCTCTGTTTGCCTCAGCTTCCTCATCCACAAAATGGGGGAAATGGTAGCACTCACCTCACAGGGTTGTTCTAAAGATTAAATAAGATAACATGAAATGTTTTGCAAACCTTTACCTTAAACTCTCTAAGGGCTAACTATTACTGCTACTACTACTACTACTACTACTACTACTACTACCACTACTACTACTACTACTACTACTACCACTACTGCTACTATTGCTGCTACTACTACTGCTGCTACTGCTGCTACTACTGCCACTACTACTACTGCTACTACTGCTACTGCTACTGCTGCTACTGCTTCTACTGCTGCTACTGCTACTACTGATACTGCTGCTACTGCTACTACTGCTGCTACTGCTACTACTGCTACTACTGCTATTACTACTACTACTACTACTACTACTGCCACTGCTGCTGCTATTACTGCTACTGCTACTACTATTACTACAACACCATGATGCCTCCCAGAATGAGAATTTAGCCTCCTTTTTAATATCAAAAATTCCACAGACAACTCCCTCCCCCTATGATAACAGTTGTACTGTTAATCTCCATTGAGCCATCCTATGCATATGGAGTTAGAGACTCCTTGAAATAACTTCCCAGACCTACCAATTATGAACTATTTACATAAAACACATTTGAGAAAGGAAGTGGAGAGGGAGATGTTTAAACTACTTCAAAGGAATAATTGTACTGAAACACCTTAGTAGGATCTAGAAGTTTCCATTACAAAGCGTACCAATGACCCTCCTCGCGCCTACCTCCATCTGTTCCTTAGAGCCCTGAAACTAGTACTGTTTAGGGAAAATGCAGATTCCCCAGGATTCTGTGTGGAAAGCAGAATAAGTTGCATTGACAGAGTTTAGAAGTAGACTTTGGGGTTTGCTGAAGAATTTTTTCCTCTTCCAAAATCTAAAGTTCATTTCTAGACCTTTCCTAATTACAGTTATCTTTGCTTCTGTCATTTGGAAATTATAATTTGTATTAAAGAGACTAAGGCAGGAAACTTTTAATTAATTTGGTCTAGTCTTATGTGTGGGTTTTTTTTCCTTCCAAGAAAAATGAAGACAAGAAGCCAAAATTCAAAAGCTTTAAAACCAGGGTAGAAATAATCCCCTTTCTTGCATATCTGGTCTGGTTTATAGGAGGTTATATCTCTTTCTTCTCAGTTGTCACACCAGTGTAGGCTCCTAGAGGTTCTGGATACTGACCACCTCATTAGTAGTGTCAGTTTCTCTGGCCTCATAGAGATGTTCCCAGAATCCTTGAGTGGTAAGTAGTGTATGTAGGATGAAATTGTTCATTCATATTTTACACTGTGGTCACCATGCATTCTCCTGGAAGAGGATAAGCCCAATATACCTGGCCCACCTAGTTAGCCATTTCATCTCTAGGGGTGTAAAGGGTGAGGTGGAACATTAATACCTTTGGTTATTCATAAATGTTTGCACTGGGAAACTGGGAAAACGCCAGGCACACATCTCTGGCTTTTGCAGACCCCACGAAAAACATCTGCCAAGAAGCTGAATTCAGAGAGGTCTCATTTTTAGTTCATGCTATAAAATTCAGTAATGCTTTGAATGAAAGTTGGAAGGAAGTTTAGAGGCATCTCATCCAGCTCTCTGATTTTCCTGATAAAGAAATGAAAGACAGAAAGGGAAAGTGATTTGCTCACCCAAGTGACTGGCCCAGAGCTAGAACTTCATTCTTCAGACTCTGAGGGTAGGTTTGTGTCTTACAATCCTATTGAAAGTGGTTCAAGGAATCAGAAATATTAGCCACCAATCAAGGCAATTTCCAAAACCCACTTGCAAAGATAACAAAGTCATAATGTGAATATTAAAAGTTAAATTCCTCTCCTGGTTCAGTTCAAAATGAGGCTAAGAACCAGAGACCAGACTTTCTCAACACACTGAAGAAAGAGAGAGAGAGAGAGAGAGAGAGAGAGAGAGAGAGAGAGAGAGAGAGAGAGACAGAGACAGAGAGAGACAGAGAGACAGAGAGAGACAGAAAGAGATAGAGACAGAGAGACAGAGAGAGACAGAAAGAGATAGAGACAGAGAGAGAGAGAGACAGAGAGAGAGAGATTTCTGGCAACTCAGATGCGTCAGGGAGCTAGTACCATGGTACTAGACCATACAGACTTCTGAACAAACTCTATTACAACAGCTGGTTTGGGGATGTTCCTTCAATAAAAATTACCACTGGGCAAATACAAATAAACTTAAAGGATTTAACTGACAGAGTTAAACAAGCAGAAGATAGGATTTCTTTTAATGAGGATAAACTACTTGCATATGAAAAAGATTTGAAACTGAGAATACAATAGCCCACTAGAAACTTGGACCAGACTTGAGGAAAAAAACAAACCCAGAGCAAAATAAACTTCCCCCAGACACTGGATGTTGCTGAAGAGGAAAAGATGAGGAAGCTATGGATGAGCTTTGGATCTCCCTCTCAGGACAGTCATGCTGTGGTGTAATGTGAGTGTCCTCCCAAACATGGATTCTTATGCTCATTTCAACTGTCATAGAATGTTATAGCTGGAAGGGAAAGAAGGAGGACCTATCATAAATCATTGTAACCTATTATAACAAAGCGCTATGCTAAGCACTCTTACAAATATTTCATTTGATGAGGGGCAGGGGGTAAAGTGCTCTTATTTTCCCCATTTTACAGTCAAAGAAACTGAGGCAGATAGTGGTTAAGTGACTTCCCCAGAGGTCACACAGCTAGTAATGGTCTGAGGCTGAATTTGAATGCAGGTCTTTCTATCTCCAGACCCAGCACCTTGCTCACTATACCATCTAGCTACCTCTAGGGAAAGGAAGGAAACAGCAATCATTTAGTACAGGAGTGGGCAACCGGCAGCCTTGAGGACTTCTAGGTCCTTGGATGCAGCTTTTTGACTGAGTTCAAGTTTTACAGAACAAATTCTTTTATTAAGGGGATTTGTTTTGTGAAGTTTGGATTTAGTCAAAGGACTGCACTTGAGGACTTATAGGGCCACATGTGGCCTCAAGGCCACAGGTTCTCCACCCCTGGTTAGTCCAACATTCTCATCTTACGGATGAGAAAACCAAAGTCCAGAGAATAAAACCAACTTGCCCAAGACCAGATAATTAGTGCCAGAGCCAGAACTGGGACCATGTTGAAACATTCTGTATTCTATGTTGTAATACTCTATGTTTTAAAGTTCCTCCAGCTCTAACATTCTGAGATTCCAAGAGTCTCGATGGAGACAAGGTGTCCCCTTCCAAAAGTAGAAAAAGATGTTTTCATGCACATCCTTAGTAACCATACCAACAACAAAAAGGTTAAAGCTTTCAGAGCTCTGAGCCGTTGTTCTCAAATTTGGTTTGAATTTCTGTACCCTCTGTGGCGTCTGTAATTCTGCCAGATTCAAAATGTATAGCTCTCTCCATGCTTGGGTTGTGAGGACACAAATGTGTGAGGTCAACTCTTGGGGGAAATTATGCTTTCCTTTCCTGCCTTGCATAATTCAAAGACGATTCAACATTTTAGTTCCAGAACTTTTTAAAAACCCTTCACCTTTGGATTAAGATCAAACACAGGCTGTTTCAGTCTTTGAGCATTTTAAAAGAAAAAGTCTTGGTGACTCTAAGTTGGAGTCCTTGACAGAAGCACAGGGAGAATTCAGCAGTGTGAGTCCAATCACACTTAATTGATACTTTGTACTTCTATTGTGCCTCTATCTGAGGATCTCCAAGGGTTCCTAAATTTAATTCAAATTTTGGACCAGATTTCCTACAGTTCTATTCATTTGTCAATGCTGTGGTTTACTTTCTAGGGTACAAGCTGCCAAGACAATAAAGTACCAGCCCTCGCTGGGGCTGAGAAACTTGTAAAATGAGAAAGGATTTCTGAGGATAAATGGATGAATACCACGGCCTGAGGTAAGTGGGGAAAGGTCTGGACTGGGAGTCAGGAGATCTTGGTTCTAATTCCAATTATGTCACTAACTTGTTGCATGATGCATCCCTATATCTGGCCCTCAGTAAGCCTATCTATTGGGACAGCCAGGTGACACAGTGGATAAGGTGCCAGTCCTGGAGTCAGGAGGACCTGAGTTCAAATTTGACCTCAGACAGTTACTAGCTGTGTAATCCTGGGCAAGTCACTTAACCTTGACTTCTCCAAAAAAAGAAAAAAGAAAAGAAAAGACACTAATGAACAACATGGACAAACTTAACTATTAAGAGGAAAGTTGGAATGTAGCATAGTACAGTAGGAGATGCCCTGGATCTATAGTGGGATGACTTGGGTTCAAATCCTAAATCTGTCACTTTGGTTAAGTCACTGATCCTCCCTGGTCCTCAGTTACTTTATCTGTAAAATGATGTGGTTGAATTCCATGGCCTTCAAGGTTCCTCCCAGCCCTTGTTCTATGATTCTGTAGCTAGATCATCTCCAAGGTCCTTTCAATAGCACTTAATAAAACAGTCATTTGCCTCACGGAGCTGACATTCTAAAGGGGGAGACATGCACTCCCTGTGTAACCCAGCTCCTCCCTCCTTTTCCAGTCATCTTATGCCTTCATTTTTAGTCACATCCAACATGAAGAGTTGGGGTTTTCTCAGCAAGATGCTGGAGTACTTTGTCATTTCCTTCTCTGGCCCATTTTATAGATGAGGAAATTGAGCCAAACAGAGTTAAGTGACTTACTTAGAATCCCATGGCTGGTAAGTGTCTGAGGCTAGATTTGAACTCACGAAAATAAATACTCCTGACGCCAGGCCCAGCATTCTATCCACTGCATCCCTTCGCTGCTCTTCTTATGCCTTACTGCCTTCCATGCATTCAGTGATCCGGTGACAGCGGCCTTCTTGCTGTACTTAGTATAAGACACCCTGTGCCCTGACTCTGGACTTTTTCTCTAGCTTCCCCAGGCCTGCAATGCTCTCCCTCCTCCTCCCCACCTCCTGCTTCTCTGGCTTCTTTCAAGTCCTAACTAAAACCCCACCTGGTACAGGAAGCTTTTGCCCAATTGTTGATTAGCCCTCTGTTGATTAACTGCAATTTATCCTATGTATCGTTTGTACGTAATTGTTTGCGTATTGTCTCCTCCATTAGACTGCTCTTTAAGAGCAAGGACTTTTAAAAATAAACAAACCGTTCCCCTGTGATTAGCATAATGCTCGGCACATAGTGGGTGTTTTATAAATACTTATTAATTTGACTTGGCATACATAAAAACTACATGGAAGGCAGACTTCAGAGAGGATGACACTGGCAGACAGAGGACCAGGGAAAGGATTCTCCCAGGAGGTAACCCTTGAGCTGAGTCTGGAAGACCAGAGATTTCCAGAGGCAGAGATGAGAAGGGAAAGAAATTCCAGGCCTAAGGAGCAGCCAGACTCTCCAGGCAGAGAGACCAGAACTAGACCATCATGTGTGAGAGAAAAGTCAGCCGGTGTGACTGGATTGTAGGTGGTGTAGAGGGAAACTGGAAAGGTGGGAAGGGTCCAGATTGTAAAAAGCTTTAAGTGACAGACAGAGGAGTTTGCATCTGATCCTGGAGGTAAAAGGAAGCTACTGGATTTTATTGATTAAGGGGTTGATAATGTTCACACCCACACAAAAGAAAACCTACTCTGGCAGCTGTGTGCAGGATAGACTGGAGTGAGAGGCAGTGAGACCAATTAGGAGGCTTTTATCATAGTCCAATCAAGAGATGATAGGGGCCTGAGTAAGAGTGGAGGCTGTTTGATGGGACAGGAAGGCACAGAGAGATGTTGTGGAGAAAAAAACATCAAGATTTGGAAAGAGATTGGACATAGAGGGTGAGGGAGAGTGTGGAGTCGAGTTTGACACTGAGACTGGGAATCTGAGTAACTGGAAAGATGTGGTACCCTTAGCAGTGAGAGGGAAATTCAAAAGAGGGGTAGATTTATCGGGAAAGATAATCAGTCCCTTTTTTAAACCTGTTGATTTTGAGGTGCCTATAGGACATCTGGTTCAAAATGTGCAATAGGCAGTTGGTGATGTGAGACTGGAACTCAGGAGAGCCTAGAGTAGATATAGAAATTTAGGAGTCATTTGTTAAGAGAAAATAATGCAATGTCATGAAAAACCAGAAAATAAGGTGGATCTAGGAGGTAGTCAGCACCATCTAATGCTGCAGAGCCCAAGAAGAACAAAGACTGAGAAGAGTCCATTAAATCAGACTATGAAGAGATTATGGGTAACTTTAGAGAGGGCAGCTTCAGTTGATTGACAAGATCGGAAACCAGACTGAAGAGTGTCCAGACCAGAATTTAAAAAGAGAGAAAGAGGTGGCACCTGGTGCAGACAACTTTTTCTCTGAGTTTAGCTGAGGACAGACACAGAATGACCGTAAGAAGGGATGGGGCAATGGGACTTTTTTTCTTAAGCTTTGGAGTTCTTGGTTGGCCATGTTTGTAAGGAAGCAAGGAAGGAATTAGTAGCTAGGAACAGATGGAAGATTAGAATGTGGTGGACGGATGTTCTGCTGGAGAAGAGGGGGATGGGCTCAAGGCTAGGGTGCTGGGGTTGGAAGCACAAAGATCTGGACTTGGATCCTGCCTCTGATCCTTGCTGGCTATGTTACTCTGCTCAAGTCACTTAACTGTTGTCAACCTCAATGTCCTCATCTGTAAGATGGATATAATAATTGTAACCACCTCATCTGGTTGTTGCGAGGACCAAGGGAAATAACATGTGCAAAGCACTTTGCTAACCTTAGAGTGTTTTTAAAGCACATGCTATTGTTGTGTTGAAATAATTTTTATTATTACATATAAATGGATTGACCATGTTAGAAGTCTTCTCTTCTTTAGACATTAGAGTGGAAGAAGAAAGGGTGCATAAAACGCCCAGTGGTCCTTTATTGTTCAGTTCTGTTCAACTCTTTGTGACCCTGTGGACCACAGCATGCCAGTACTGTTCTTAAGATGCATTAAGGAGGAAGACAGTCTGGGGGAGGGGGTGGCATGATGACAGGGCAGATTATAAGGCCTAGTGGTCTTTAGGGCATAATGACAGACTACATGATCTTCCATTTTACCTAAAAGATTTTAATTGATATGAGCAGCTATGTTCACTCTTCAGCCAGAATCCATGAGGGGCCCAGACCTTCAGCTGTTGGGAAGGGGAGATGCCAGTGGGATATGAGCAGGGGGTGGTCTGGGGTGTTAGGGAAGGGATACCTTGAGACCCAGTCAGCTACATCCTCTGAGCAGGCTGGAACCTTAGAATCCTGTTTCCTTCACAACACATCTCAGTCAACATCTAAATGAGGTCTTTGCTGATCTACTCCCCAGTTATTAATGCTCCTTATCTCTTGAAATTACTTTGCATTTTCTTATCTGTGGACCCATTATATATCTTCAGTAGGATGAAAGTTCTTTGAGGACTGGGTTGTTGTTGTTTTTCCTTTGTCTTTGGACTCCTAACATGGTTAGCACATAGCAGGTGTTTAATAATCAACTTAGATTTGGAGAAGATTCTATTTAATGCGGTGAAAAAGTGAAATGTTAGTGAAAGCTTTTATCATTCACAGTGTGAAGCAATCAATTTCCCTGCAATAATTATTAACCCAAGAATAGGTTCTTCACAGAAAGGAGTCTCCCTCTTTATCCTTTCCTTTTCAGTCTTTTTAATTTTTTACCATTTTGTCTCACTTACACCAAAAACTGTCAAGTAGTGATAAGACAAGGTCTGATCTTTAGAACTCCATCTCCAGGAGGATCCATATCTCTCTGGCTGTTTTACCCCATCCAGAGTTAATTCAAGAAAATCTCCTTATTAAAAGTTCTAGGTTTCCCCAAATGTGGGAAACAGGGTTCCTAACTCCTACATAAGCACTCCATGTACATAATACAAATATTGTTGTCAGGGACAGTCTAGACTTCACCCATGGAAAATACATAAGAAAAGATGCAAAGGAACTCATGAGCAAATGTAGAAACTGAAAACATTAAAATAGCCCATCAGCTCCTCTTTTTCCACCCATCCCAAGAGATTGTAGTTGGGGCAAACTCTCTCCTTCCATAGGGTCCCCTTTCTCTGAAGATTCCTTAAATAGTCTCTGCAAGACTTATACTACCACCCTGTAGTTTAGATTAGACTCACCCTGGAAGCTAAACATATTTTACAGCTTGCCAAGCAATCAAAGTCCTTCTCATTAGACCTGCCCTGTGCTAGTGACTCACTGGCTTTTCTCCAAGGAGTGTGCAGCCATTAGGAAATCTCATCTCACTTTAGAAGGTCAGGTGTCTGATCTTTAACTTGAGAACTCTGGAAATTGGGGGTTGTGGCAACTCCCAAAGTTGTCCAAAATATGTCCCTTCTCTCGCTGGAAGGTTAGATTCAGAATCAGTTGCCTAGAGAGTTCAATATTCAACACCATTTGTCTTTTTCCTCCTTTCCTCTTAGACCTGTACAACAGATTGGGTTTCAGAAATAGTGTTTTTGAACTTCCCTCTTGGGTTGCATGCAAACATAGGGCCTCACATTGCATCCTGGGCCAACTCCAGTCGTCCTGATGAATATCAGGCCACTGCACCCAGATGGCTCAGGAGAAGAAAGTGAGGTTGGTGACCGTACACAGCCCTCCTTCACTCAAGTCAAAGTCAACTGCAAGTCATGTCATCATCTTAATGTCAAGGTCCTCTTTGAGAACAAAGGACAAACACAAGCATGCAAGCATATACCTACCACTGCCATGCGCTTCTGCTGTAGGTCGAGATTACTACTGCCGTGCAGGGCATCAGAATCTTCTCCTTGCCCTCCTGAATTTTGGAAGGGAAAGGAGGAAGAGGGAGGGCTGTACTATGGAGGCAATTGATGATGAGTCAGCTGGTTGTTAGGAGTTGTCTGTGTGCCTTAGTTGCCTACAGACCTTCTAATTTCACTGGTTTTATTGGAGAACTCCTTGATTTGGTCAGGGACTCCCCTAATCTGTGCCCTCCCTTTATAGAAGTTTTGTTCTCCCCTGAGGTCCAGAAACATAGTGACTTCTTTGTTATAGCATCTCTATCCTCTGAACCCCATTGCCTTCCAGTTATTTAGACACATCTGCAGTGTGCAGTTTCTTCTTTATCCCCAGCTGAACAAATCCCCTAGGTTCTAGAATATAATAAGCCTTCCTTCCAAATTAAGAAAACCCACAAACAAGTTTCTCTTCTGAATTTCAAATGTCACTTGTCTCTGAACATCTTGAATTTGCATTTTTTTTGGTGTTTTAGGATTTGAAAATTCAGGCACTGTTCCAAATGATCTCTTCACCTAATTGTAGAATTAGCATTTAAGCAGCTCTGAGGTCAGTCAGATGCGAGTGGAACAGTGGGGGGAATGCTGTGTTGAGAACCTGTGCTCCCCCATTCCGCCCCACTCCCTCACCCCTTTATAGAACTCTCAGATGCAAGGAAGGTAGAGACAATGCTGAAGAGCCATCTCTAAGTGGGGGAGGGGAGGTTTTTGGATAAACACAAGGAATCTGATGCTAAGAGCATCACTGGAAAAGACAATAGGTTCAATTAAACCCCGAGATTGCAAAATAATGCAAGACTCCCAAATAGAACATAATTGAGCAGAGATATGAGACCTGATCCCATAAATAACCGACCATAATTAGAAAATACCAACAGTTCCTATTAAAGAAACATCAGGCAGTCAAGTACTGGAAGTCTGGGAAAATTGAGTTCTTAATTAAATCCTCATCAGACTCACTAGTCCCCGTATCCACCACATCCCATTTCCCCAAGTCTCAAGTGTGGGCACGTTAAGAAATGTCTTGGTTCAATGTAATCATAAGAAACATATTCTTCCTCCATTTAATGCCACTTAAATCTGTGCAGGTAATAACGCTGTGAACCTTGCCTTCTAATGCAGAAAGCCTAGATTTTCAAGAAGTCACTCTTATTCTGCTTTCTCTGAGTATCCCAACTCACACTTGGTCAGGCAATAGGTAAAGATTTCTACTCAAAATAACATTATATTTTCTCTGTCCCCTCTTCTTCAGAAGGACTAAATCTGTATTAATCACATAAGCAAATGTTTTGATTAAAAAGGACAGATGACTCATCTACCCACTGCTCACACTCATGGAGTTTTCCCATCACTGAAGACAGTGTGGGTAGATGTGGAACATACACGGATCTGTTTACTAAAAGGATACTCAAGGAGAGATATTTTTGTCTCCAAGCTGATGCTAATCATGGTAATCTATTTCTTGGTAGGCAATCCTCATATGTCCCTTTCATGAAGCTACAACAACTGGTTGTAAAGTGGAAAAAATATTTAAACCAATAAACAACTGTTTGAGAACCTACTAGATGCAGGATGCTCTGGGAGGCCCCGAAGAAGATTAATGATCACAATTCACATTTCTGTAAAGCCCTTTCCTCCCAGTAATCCAAAGGTACTCCAAGTATGATTATCCCCATTTTAACTGTGAGGAAACTGAAGCTCAGGGAGATTAAGTGATTTTTCCATGGTCACACAGCTCTGAAGTGGTAGAATTTAAGAAGAATTGAGATTCAAACTCAGATCTCCTGACTTCAAATCAAGTGTTATTTCCACTATCTCCCACTGACTCCTGTCTAGGGAGACATACAGATGAGGAAGGTGTAGACTAGAAGGGCTAAGGCAATTCAAGTTCAAAAACATTAATCAAGAACATTCTGGAAGGAATGTGTCAAGCTTAAATGACTTGTCCAAGATAGAGTCAGGAAGAGAACCCAGGTCTCCTGATACCATGTCTCAAGTGCTTTGCTCTAGCCCAGTGGTTCCCAACCTTCCTGTCACAAGCCCTGGGGGGGAGGAAGTGTATGTGTGTATGTGTGTGTGTGTGTGTGTGTGTGTGTGTGTGTGTGTGTATGAGTGTGTGTGTGGTGGAGTATTTGTGAGGGATCTGGAATCTAGAGCAAAAATATATTCTCATTAAATATAATTTAATGACTCCCTATTGCCTCCAGGAGTATATAAATTAAATATAATTTGCCATTAAATATAATTTTGTCATCTGAAAAATGAGGGACTTAAACTTTTAAGGTCTCCTCCAGCTGTAAATCTACGATTCTATGAGACTATATTGTATATCTATGTGACATTAAAAGGTCCCTTTGGGCAGTGTCCTTCTATTCAATATCAAGAACCAGGACATGTGCTGTCAAGTAAGTGATCTCCCCAGTTGTTCTGGATACCATCCAACTCGGAAAACATTGTGGGAATTTTAGCCCCAGCTCCTGGGGCCTCTCCCAGGCTCAGTAGCTGGTTCTGTGACTCCATGGTCTCCACATTCATGGATGCTTGCCCTGATTTGAGTGTGGATTTGCTCAATAAGATTCTTGGCTTATAAGACCCCCACCTAGTCTGCTGGTGAGTCAACTGGACTTTATTAAGCACCTTCTATGTATCAGGTGTTGTGATAAGCACTAGGGATATAAAGGAAGGCAAAAGACAGTCCTTGTTCTCTAGCAGCTACTGATCTAATGGGGGAGACAAAGTTCAAATTACATATAAACTATACATATTATATATTCTAATATACAGTACTCTTTATAATATTGCACATATATGTACTACATATATACATATAAATACATACACGTATAAAATCTATAATTGGAAAAAATCAACAGAAGGAAGATTATGGGAGATTTGGAAAGTTTTTGTATAGAAAGTGGGATTTTAACTGGGACGTGTAGGAAGCCAGGAGGCAGAGATGAGGAGGGAGAGCATTCCAGGCCTGGGGGACAGCCAGAGAGATTGCCCAGAGCTGAGACATGGAGTGACTTGTATGAAGAACAGTCAGTGCCACTAGGTAGAAAGCAGGAGTGTGTGTGTGGAGGGGGGGGGGGTGTAATGAGATGGGAAAGATAGGAAAGGAGCGTGGTTGTGGGGGGCTTGTAAGCAAAATAGGGAATTTTATATTTGATCCTAGAGGCAGCAGAAAGCCATTGGAATTGCCTGAATAAGGGGGGTGACATGGTTAGACTTGTACTTCAAGAAGATTAATTTGACAGCGCAGAGGAGGAGGAACTGCAGTGGGGGGTAACTCTAGGCAGGAGGTTCACCAGTAGACTTCTGCAGTAGCCTAAGCACGAGGCGATGAGGGTCTACACCTGAGTGGTGGCAGGGGCAGGGGAGAAAGGACAGTGTATGTGAGAAATGTTATGAAGGTAGAAACAACAGCATTTGGCAACTGAAACTCCACCCCTTATCCCAGCTCTGCTGTATTTTAATTGAAGGAGCTCATTATTTCCCCCAAATCTAATTTCTTCCCAACCTCCTTATCTGTAAAAGGCACCACTATTCAAATCATGTAGGGTCTCAACGTTGACATCATCCTTGACTCTTCCCTTTTCTTAATTCCACATAGTCAATCAGTCACCAAACCTGATGGGTTCTACCTTGACAACATCTCATAATTTCATTCCCTCCTTTCTACTCACTAGGCCCTCACCCTAGTTCAGGCCTTTATCTCTTACCTGGACCATGACAAGAGCCTCCTACTTGGTCTCCCTGCCTCAAGTCTCTCCCCTATCCAGTCCCTTCTCCATACGGTCAAAATGATATCCCTAAAGGACATGTCTGACCAAATCACTCCCCTGCCCAATAAACTTTCATGGCTCCCTATTGTTTTTAGGATCAAATACAAACTCCTGTGGTTAGTACTTAAAGCATGAAAGTCATCCAACATACTTTTCATGCTGTTCTTCGCATGTGACATCTCCCATCTCTATGTCTTTGCACAGACTGCTTCTCTTGCCTAGAATGTGGGAAAAGTACTTCTTACTTGTCCCTGCCTCTTGGGATGCCTTTCTTCCTCCAAAGTTCCCCTCAGGTGATACCTCCTGCATGAGGCATTTTCCGAGACCCTATTCGTTAATCACATCACCACCAAATTACCTTGTATTTATTTTGTATGTATTTGCACATACTTATATGTGTACATGTTGTTCCCCTCAATAAAATGTGATCTCGAGAGTAAGAACTATTTCATTTTTGTTGTTGTATCCCCAGCACTTAGGGTGCTTAGCAATTGCATGTTGATTGAGTTGATACTTAAATTATAATATTACTATGGATAAAAACCAAATACATCAAATCTCCAAACAATGAAGGGCATCTACTTCCCACATAGACATAAAAGATCAGGCAGCCAATCCCTCTTTGTCTGTAAATAAGCCAAAACTCGAGAGTAATATAGTATTACTCTTGAAAACTCAGCCATCTATGATTGCTAGCGGATATCTACCTGGAGTTATCCAACTCATGGCAAAATCTTCTGGATAGTTGATACTTTAGCTGGTAGAGGTGACTCAAGAACTCAGGACTCACTGGTTGGTCTCTCTTTCGCTGAAGGTGATCTGTACTTACCTCTACTGATGGTCTGAGTCAGGCACTAATTCCCTCATCAGTATGACTCACCTCTATCTCTGCTCTTGGCTCAACTCAGCATGCATTCATCACCTGCCCTTGCGTCTGGTTCCTGCACAAAGAGTGGGCAACCTTGCTATTAAAACTTTATTGCAAGAAAATAGCAGAAGGGTTAAAGTCAGGCTGATTCTATGCTGCCCATCATTTGGTTTCTCTCCCTATTCATCCTCACGATCTGACACATTATGTCTCTTGTGGTGTTTTGGTCTTCTACTCGTGAATCAATCAAGAAGGAGGTTGGCAGGTAGAAGATATGCTCCCATCAATGAAGAATTTGCAGTCCTGGTAAATTACACAGGTTGTACTTGAACATCTGTGAAGATTCATCTCAAGCAACATAAATTCCATCTAATATAATAGCCTGTGATTAGCTTAGCGGCACAATACAATGTACATGCAAGTATCTAAAACACATCATTGTAGAATTGCATGTAACTAGCATCAGTGCATATGAGAAATAATAGTCAACATAGAACCATTATATGTGTCAATCATTAATCACACACTTATTAAATGCCTTATTTAAAGAACTTTTTAAACTTATTAAACAGGTATGTTATATATATATATTCCTCATATTAAAGGACACAAATTTCATGCAGCACTGAATATATAATATGATAAATAAAATTACATGTGGTGATATACATATATGCACACACATATGTATGCATACATGTATGCTTATTAAAGTTTATAACTACACTAAGACTTTGGAGATATTGTATACACACAGAGGTTATTCCACATACATACATATTATATATCTTTTGGAACATCTTGTATAGATGTGATAACCTGTATATATACATATATATGAATATATATTATAAATATTTACATGTCAAAACATACTACATGAACATATACCAATAGGATGTGTATAATATTGCAAATGGGTTTGTTAAATTAGGGTCACTCATTATAGCAATTGCAATGAGAGCATTCCATGAAAGACTGTGGAATTTTAAAGTGAGAGACCTGTCCATTTTTTCCCTACCCATTTCAATACTGACTTTTGGTAGCAAATGTCTCTTCAAAAGAGTGATTATGTGATAATCCAACATCCACACTAAAGAGGGGAAAAGGAAGAAGCCTGTACATAATACTTACTGATCCAAAAGAGATTTATTAAAGGATATTCTTTGCAGCTGTCCAGAGATAGGAAAGGGGTGCTGTGGACCTCTGGATCTGTATCCAAATTGGGGTGATTATATGGCAACTTTTTCAAGATGCCTTCCCACCTTTCTCCTTTGTAGAAGGAAAAAAATTCCATCTCTAAAGTTGTTGATTGGGTTGATACTTTAATTGTAATATTACAATGGACAAAAGTCAAATACATCAAATCCCCCAACAATGAAGGGCATCTACCTCCCACATGGACAGTCCACATCAGACAGCCATCCTTCTTTGTATGTAGGTAAGTCAAATCTCGAGAGTAATATAATATTACTTTTGAGAAGTCAGCCATTCCTATGGGTGCTAGCAGATATCTGCCCTGGAGTTTCCCTACGCAAGGCAAAATCTTCTGGATAGTTGATATTTAAGCCAGTAGAGGTGACTCAAGAACTCAGAACTCAAGGGTTAGTTTCTCCTTCTCTGAAGGTGATATGGACTTAACTCTACTGATAGTCTGAATCAAGTACTTTTGGGGAGTCCCAGGGTACTGGTTAGTGAGAAAGTATTATCTTTTGTCTCTGTTTCCAGGTCTACACTTTGGGATCTTTGAGCCCAGTAATCAATTAGGGAGTGGGAATGATCATGAGAATCTGGGATTGGAATATTTATTTATTTAGGGTCAGCTAACAA
Source organism: Bettongia penicillata ogilbyi (assembly GCA_023548195.1). Lineage (NCBI taxonomy): Eukaryota > Metazoa > Chordata > Mammalia > Diprotodontia > Potoroidae > Bettongia > Bettongia penicillata. The sequence goes on from JAJHZJ010000583.1 coordinate 730,827, forward strand.
GGGAGATGTGGAGCATCTTATCCACTGTGATCCCAGGTGCTCGGGGGTTAATGGGACCCAAATAGAGATTTAACTATGAAGTTATGATTGGAAAAACAGGGGAGAACTTCCTGGTGAGTTTCAGGGGATAAAAACAAAAGCCAGTAATGAGTAGCTAAAATGACATGGATGATCAGCAGTCCATTACCATGAACATAGGCCTTCTCAGGAGTTTTGCTTTTTAAATCATCTGATGAGACAAGAGGATGGCCTTGGAGTCTCTTAAATGAGACCTGGCTTCCATAACACTTCCTGGTTATCATACCATGCGGCCTCCCCACCTCGTTCTTTTCCAGCACCCTTTAATGTGCTGTTTTTTATGAGTTTATGTAAACCATCTCCATGAAGGCAGGCAGTGTCTTCCTTGCTTGCATTTCTATCCCTAGTACTTAGCACAGTATGTGGTACATAATAGATACTTGTTAAATGTTTTATCTACACTGGCCTATCTAATTAATATCTCTATGTGCAAATAAGTTGTCATGCATTTATTTTCTAGCAAGCATTATCAATTCGTTCATATTCCCCAGAGGAAATATAGCTCTTACAGATATACAATTCTAAGGAAAGGTAATAGAAACCATTAAGAACTTAACTGTCAGGTCATAGTTTCATAAGCACTACAACACATGTGGCAAAGAAGCGTAACAGCAATAAAAAATATATCGCCTAGGAAAGTGATTAAAATGTCCACATCCTTTGACCAAGAAATTGCATAGCTAGATGTAGACTCCAAAGAGGTCATTGAAAAAATAAAGCTTCTATATAGACCAAAATATTTACAGCAATTCTTTCTTGTGGTAGCAAGGACCTGGCAACAAAGTAGATGACCATTGAATGGGGAACAACTGAACAATTTGTGGTATATGAATGCAATGTACCACAAAATGAGATACCAAACGAGTTACCAAATGAGATCATGTATATAAAGTGTTTTGCCAACCTTAAAGCAGTATACAAATGTTAGTTATCATTGTTGCTGTTGCTGTTTATAGTTATTATTAATGAAATCTTATTGTGCTATAACTAATAAGAAGCATGATGAATGCAGAAAAGCTTGGACAAACCTATATAAACAGTTGCAAAGTAAAAAGTGTATGCACAATGACTACAATAGTTTAAATGGAAAGAACAACCACCAAAAAAAAACTAAAAATGAATGTTACAAAATCAAAATAACCAAGTTGGACCTCAAAGAAGAGATAGGAGAAGACACTGGCCCCTGCTTCTTTGTGGAGATGGAGATCTTCCAATGTGGAACATTTCATATGAAGCCATTTATGATTTTGAATTCTTTGTAATGAGCAATAGGCCTCTGGGAGGGAATGGGGTGGTAAATGTAGGGAGAAACCTAAGTGAGGTAAAATAAAAAAATATTGATAAAAAGCTACTAAAACATTGTATGAAAAATGCATAGGTTATTTACAACACATTACAGTGTTGGTTGTGCTTATATATAAACCATAAATTGCTTATAATCTAACAGTGTACTTCATTTAGCTGTACTACAGTTCTTTTTCTATTCTTTTCCTATTTCATCTTCCTCATAAGGTATCATAAGCAACCTTGGTAGGGGCAGCTAGGTGGTGCAGTGGATAGAGCACCAGTGCAAGAGAAGGGAAGACCTGAGTTCAAATCTCATCTCAGACACTTGACACTCACTAACTGTGTGACCTTGGGCAAGTCACTTAACCCCAATTGCCTCATCTTCAGTCATCCTGATGGTCACTGGATTCAGATGGCTCTGGAGGAGAAGTGAGACTGGTGACCTGCACAGCCCTCCATCACTCAAAACAAAGTCAAGTGCGAGTCATGTCATCATTTCTCTGATGACAAGGTCTTCTTTGGCAACAAAGGACAAATACACACACACACAGGCAACTTTGGTCACAGTTTTAATAGGGTTGGTACTTCTACTGTGACCCAGCTTGTGAGTGGCCCAAGCTTGCTATCAGCACTCACACGTCTACTCACCCACAGTCTCAATCCTAAACTAATTTTCACTGACTCCCTCTGTGGGTACCTTTTATTTTCTAGAGATCTCCAAAATAGCAATATTAAGTAAGAAAGGAACAGTTTTTGTGTTCAGCCCTACTCTTTATTCGAACATATTACTTTCTGGAGTCATGACAGTCTTGGTTAATTTCCTTGACTCTCTGCTAGGAATCAAAACTCAGTGTCTTCTATATTGAAATCATTATCAGTTGGATTATTATCTAGCTTAGGCCATCTTTCTGTAACTGATAAACCAGCTCACCTTAGAGTTTGTATAGCTGATTTCCCTTAACTCTTCTCCTCTTACTCACCAGGGAGTTGGACTCATTTCCTTATAAGCAATAGGAAGGAAGACCATGATCACTCTTTGGAGCTAGTTTTTAGACTGGTAAATTGCCTAATCTCTTAACTACTTGGTAGAGAATAGTTTTCCATTGGTCCAATATCTTGTGTGTTTTCTATACACCAATATTTCTTCTCAGAATTCTATCAAATTGTAGAAGATCTTGAAGATGGACTCGAGCAACATACTTGAGCTTACTTTAGTACTAGGTTTTCTGAGCTGAGGCCATAGCTAGGTGTTAGCATTCTTATAGTTGTATTCTCAACCAAGACATCTCCTGATTGTGAACTTCTACAACTTCTCCTTCTTCTGAGACTCTAGAGGACAAGAAAATGTGTAAACATTGCTCTCACCTGACCAACAAAAGGTTGGATTAGAAAGCCTATGACATTATTCTTGGTATCATTGCATGCATGCATGTATAGAAATGCCATATAATGACTCCATTGAACTTTCTGTTCAGAGAGAGTAAACCTCTGCTGTCTGGGGACCTCTGGCTTCCCAGTATATGCAGTGGTCTATGATAGAGTACAAGTCTCATACTTCTTATAAACATCTGATAGAATTTGGGGCTAATAAAATCTCCTTCTTATTATCTCAGATGTCCTTTCTTGACCCAAATTTCCAAAGTCATTGTATACATGTCCTCAGCAGACCAACTGCTTCTTTGTACCACATGTGGACTTGGAGCCCAACACAGAACTCCACTCCGCCATAGCCTCAGCAGCAAGCTGCTCTTCAGAGAACAAAGTATTAATTCTCAAGGTTTGCTCTCTCACTTCCTGGATTATATCACTTCTTATAAATTTTTATTACACAGTTGTTCCTATTCCTTCCTATTGGTCATGGAAGAATATGGAAGGACACTCACACTCACCTCAGGTAATGTAATCACAGAAGGCACTTCAGTTGAAGCAGTCACAGAATCAGTTAATCAATGAACATGATTAGATTTTTTTAAAAATAAATTTTTATGCTTTTTGATGCTTTACTTTACCAAAATTTCACCCAGTATCCCTCTCCTGTTCCCTTCATACAGAGTGATTCCATGTAATAAATAATATTTCTTAGGAAAAAAAGGAGAGAAAAAAATCAGCAAAATTGATCAATACATTGAAAAAGTCTAGAAATAGGTGCAAAGTACCACATTTGTGGACTTTCCAATTCTGCAAAGGACTGGAGGGGCAGGGTTTTCTTTTTGTAGCTCTTCTTTGGAACTATTCTTGTTCTTTGTAATTTCATAATATTCACTCTAATTTTTTATAGTTGTTCCTTCTACATAAATTGTTGTATTTATTGAGTATCCTGATTTGGTTTTAATATTTAGATTAATTTTTTTTAACTTTTTCAGTCAATGAAAATTCACTTCCTCTTTCTCTCACTTCTTTCCTACCCCTCCCCCAATGAGTAAAAAAAAAAAAAGAAACTCAAACCCTTATTATAAACACATTTAGTCAAGCAAAACAAATTTTCCCACTGGCCATGTTTTTTTTTTTTTTTAAAGTCTCAATCTTTCTCAGAGGAGGGAAATTCCATGTTTTACGAGCCCTCTTGATCCATGTCTGTTCATTGCATTGGTCAGAACTCTAAAGTCTTTCAAATTGTTTGTCTTCACAATAACCTCATTGTTGTATAAATTCACTTCCTAGTTCTGAACACTTCATTCTTCATAAGTTCACTCTAGTCTTCCTAGGTTTCTTTGAAACTGTCCCCATCTTCTTTTCTTACAGCACAGTAGTATTCTGTCACATTTGTAACCATAACTTGTGAAAGATGCCTCTTCAACTTCCAACCTTTGCCACCACAAAAAGAGCTGCTGTAAATATTTTGTACATATGGGCCCTTCCTTCTTTCTTTTGTCTCTGAGATATCCACCTAATATTGGGATAACTGAGTCAATGTTTATCCATAGTGTAATAATTTGGGGGGGAGCATAGTTCCAAATTGCTCTCCATAATGTCAGGACCACTCCCTACTCTACCAACAGTGCATTAATATATGAGCAAGAGTAATATATATATTTTGTTCCCTTTATTATGTACAACTTCCTCTCTAATTGAATCAAGAAGGGTACATTGTGATTGACTGAGAGAATCATTCATGCCCCTTGGGTTTGTGCATTAAACAAAAGCAAGTCAATTTGAGAGATCATCAAGCTCCCAAGGAGAAAGTGAGGCTGGTGACCTTGCACAGCCCTCCCTCACTTCAATCCAATTAATTTGCATGTCATGGCATCACCTCCCTGATGTCACAGTCCTCTTTGAGAGCAAAGGACGAAACAGCAAAGCAGTGATCTGGCTGTAGAAGAAAGAATTCCAAGTCAGAATTTATCAGTTTGAGAATTGGAGCTAGAAGTAAAGGAAACACCAGACCCTGAGAGAGAAGGGGCAAGGAGGGCATTTTCGGACTTTTCTCATTCCTTCCTTCCCCCCTCACCATCATAATGACTCAACAGTATAAACAATATATCCACCTGGGACCAAAGAGGTATACTGAGGACAGACAGATTTGGAGACAGTGATTCGAGGAAGAAGGAAATTTCAAGGAGAAGGACTCTTTGCAACAGAGAAGAGTTCTGGCTATGGACTCAAGAAAGGACTTCTAAGCTATAAAATACCAGGAGCTGTGGACCACCCTTTGCCATGCATGTATCATGGATGTCTGCCTCACTTTCTTCGTACTCTGTTTGACCACACTCTTCCCATGGATGCTGTGTGTATTTATGGTAATGTACATCTCAGTTTTGAGGAATGAGGAAATGAGAATTTATTAAACTCTTACTATGTACCAGGATAGGCAGCTAGCTGGTACAGTGGATAGAATACTGGGCCTGGAGCTAGGAAGATCTAAGTTCAAATCTGACCCAGTTGTGTGACCCTGGGTAAGTCATTTAACCCTGTTTGTCTCAGGGTTAAATCCTATAAAAGGAGCTGAAGAAAGAAATGGCCAACCACTCCAGTATCTTTGCCAAAAATATCCCAAAAGGAATCACAAAGAATCGGACACAAATGAAAAATGACTCAGCAACAACCACGATGCACCAGTCACTAATACTAAGTGCTAGGAATTCAAATACAAGCAAAAAGAAAGATAGTCCATCAAGGAGCTTGTATTTTAATGGAGGAAGCAACACTCAAAAGGCAGCTGAAAATCAGGGCAAGGGGGAAAGAAGGAAAAGATACCTGGTGTGGTGTTTGGGAGTCAGGAACACGACTGGGAGGGGAATGAAGGCCAGCCTGGGCCCCTCCACAACATGGAAACTCCAGGAGGAATTCACCAATGGAAGAAGGAGATATACTTTGCACAGGGATTTTCCAGGTTGAGTAGGTCACAAAGTTGTTGGGTCTTCCAGGGTGATGAGGTCCTAGGCTGTAATGGAATTTCCAGGATGGGAAGGCATGATTTGGAAGTCCAAGGTCTAAGGATGCTGCCAGGAGAGGAAATATACTGTATACTAATTATCCTTCCTATACTATATGGTATGTATATATGTCTGTGTGTGTATGTATATATATATATCCTATATTATATATATATATTATATATATCCTATATTATATAGCAAGTTCCCTTGATAAAAATCCAATTTTCTATTCTGTAGTTGTTCATGGTAAGCACCTGTATTGGGGCTCAAGAGCTATGGTAACTCAAGTAGTCCTCTACTGGGTTATCCCCGAACCTCTGAGAATAGTTAGATGATCTCTAAGGAACCTAACATGTTGGTTTGAGTGCAAAGTTGGGCAATAACCCCCAAAAGTTGTCATACATAGGGCTATGAGAATTGGTTTGATGCAAGAAATTTCACAAATACTCATAACTCACCCTTTGGTGGAAGACTCTGACCTTCAGTTGTACTTTTCCATGACAAAGACACAATGCCTTGCTTATCGCAAGTCACTTTCACCACTTTGGGTAAACTATATTGAAAGCTTCTATGGCTTAGGGGACAGGTCTTTTGTGTCAGTATTTGCCTTCCATGACCTAGTGCACACTGAAGAACTCCCGGTGGACCAATCTCTTATTTGAAGTGCCATTGGTCAAAATGTATAAGTATATTTTTGTTAGTTCATATTTAAAAATGATCATCCTACATATGTTTTTTCCATTTAGGAATGTTTGGAGAGCACTGATTAGGATTTCCATTCTCACACCTGAACTGCACCTGTTTCTATGATGGCCACTCCAAAAGCTCTTAAACCTTCTATACAGGGCTTAATGGCAATTGAAGTGAGTGAATGAGGAGGACAGGAGCTTAGCAAGAGAAGGGATTCCATGTTTGAATGAGGAGGATTTGTCTGAGTACAGTATTAGGGATGAGTGGGAACTGAATTGGTTTGGCTCTGTGCCTATCCAAAAGGACAGTCCCAAAAATGGAGATGTCGCAGAGAGCTTGGACTGAACACTCAGGACTGAAAAAAGTTGTTGAAAAGGATGACAGCGTACTGATTCCACATTCCTCAAGGGTCCATGATTTCATCCATTTCATGATCTTCTTGATCAAGGCAGCCTGTGACCTCACTAAGCCTCAGGAGACAGTTTTATGAGGTGTTTTGGCTGAAAATGTTGAACACCTTGTGTCCAATCTTCTGACAAGAAGCCTCTCCGAACTTAACATTTGGTTCCTGTGACAACAGGCATTTCTAGGTCTGTTTGCAATGCTTTTCCAGCTTGGCACGATCTTGGAATTGTAGAATTTTAGAGTTGGAAGACATGCCTCAGTGGTTACTCATCCCAACCTGTGTCTGAAAAGGAATTCCTTCTACCACATGCCCAACAAATGGTTATCATATTCTTCATGGGTTCATAGGTTCAGAGCTGGAAGGGATGCTAGAAGTCAGTTCAACTTTCTAGTTTTAACAGATGAGGAAACTGCAAATTGGAGAAGCATACCATCTCTGCCTTTATACACATCACTGATGAAAATATGAAAGAGGGGGAGGAGCCAAGATGAGAGACTTGTAGATGAGATGAGAGACAAGTAGAAAGACTCACGTATACTGGCTCCGAATCCACAGCCCATAAATTTCCTGTAAAAAGAACTCCCCACAAATTCTGGAGCACTGCAAGCCATGCAGAAACACAGTGGAAGAGATTTCCGTTCCAGAGAGCCCTGGAAATCCGTCCCCAGGGGTCCATCGTGCTCCGCACAGCGGAGCCCACCCCTGTGCTGCCCTGGCCACACGGCCCCAGAGGAGCAGATCCGAGCAGGCTTCAGGGACAGAAACTCCGGCGGGCGAGAAGGTCGCTCCACCCACAGGCGCTCTAGGTCAGTGAGAGAGACTTCTGGGCTGGCCAAGAGGGGAGCGGGGTGTCTCCATGACTCGGGCCCCCTCGGAAGGCAGCGGCAGAGGCAGCGGCAGCAGCAGAGGCAGTGGCGGCCAGGGACTCCCAGAGCAGGCAGGAGCTCCATTACCGAAGGTCTCTGCATAAACCCCCTGAGGGAACTGAGCCTGGGAGGCAGCCCTGCCCCCACTCAAGCACCAGAACTTAAGCTCACATTGAATAGCAGCCACATCTCAGAAGTCAAGTAACTGGCTGGGGAAATGCCCAGAAAAAGGAAGCAAAATAAGACCATAGAGAGCTTTCTTGGAGAAGAGATGTTCCTTCCTTCCTTCATTTCTGATGAGGAAGTACAATGCTTTCCATCAGGGAAAGACGTGGAGGTTGGGACCTCTCTATCTCAGATATCTGAGGTGGATGTCCGGTGGGCTCAGGCCATGGAAGAGCTCAAAAAGGATTTTGAAAATCAAGTTAGACAGGTGGAGGAAAAATTGGGAAGAGAAATGAGAGAGATGCAAGAAAAGCATAAAAAATGGGTCAATACCTTGCTAAAGGAGACCCAAAAAAATGCTGAAGAAAATAACACCTTGAAGAATAGGCTCACTCAATTGGCAAAAGAGGTTCAAAAAGCCAATGAGGAGAAGAATGCTTTCAAAAGCAAAATTAGACAAATTGAAAAAGAGGTTCAAAAGCTCACTGAAGAAAATAGTTCTCTCAAGATTCAAATGTAACAGATGGAGTCTAATGACTTTGTGAGAAACCAAGAAATCCCCAAACAAAACCAAAAGAATGAAAAAATGGAAGAGAATGTGAAATATCTCATTGGAAAAACAACTGACCTGGAAAATAGATCCAGGAGAGACAATTAAAATATTATGGGACTACCTGAAAGCCATGATCAAAAAAAGAGCCTACACATCATCTTTTATGAAATTATCAAGGAAAACTGCCCTGATATTCTAGAACCAGAGGGAAAAATAAGTATTGAAGGAATCCATTGATCACCACCTGAAAGAGATCCAAAAAGAGAAACTCCTAGGAACATGGTGGCCAAATTCCAGAATTCCCAGGCCAAGGAGAAAATATTGCAAGAAGCCAGAAAGAAACAATTCCAGTATTGTGGAAATACAATCAGGATAACACAAGATCTAGCAGCTTCTACATTAAGGGATCAAAGGGCATGGAATAGGATATTCCAGAAGTCAAAGGAACTAGGACTCAAACCAAGAATCACCTACCCAGCAAAACTGAGTATAATACTTCAGGGGAAAATATGGTCTTTCAGTAAAACAGAGGACTTTCAAACATTCTTGATGAAAAGACCAGAGCTGAAAAGAAAATTTGACTTTCAAACACAAGAATGAGAAGAAGCATGAAAAAGTAAACAGCAAAGAGAAGTCTTAAGGGACTTACCAAAGGTGAACTGTTTACATTCCTATATGGAAAGACAATATTTGTAACTCTTAAAACTTTTCAGTAACTGGGTAGTTGGTGGGACCACACACAGATGTACACACACACACACACACACATGTACATGCGTGCACACACACACACATACACACATGCATGCACACACAGAGACAGAGAGCAAAGAGTGAATTGAATAGGAGGGGACCATATCTTAAAAGAAATTAAGGTAAATGGTGAGAGAGAAATGTAGTGGGAGGAGAGAGGGTGAAATGGAATGGGGTAAATTATATCTCATTCAAGAGGCAAGCAGGAGACTTTTTAGTGGAGGGAAAAAGAGGAGAGCTGAGAAAAAAACATGAAGTTTACCTTCATCACATTCAACTAAAGGAAGGAGTAAAATGCACACTCATTTTGGTATGAAAACCTATCCTACAGTACAGGAAAGTGGGGGAGAAGGAGATAAGCAGGGAGGGAGGGATGATGGAAGGGAGGGCAATGGGAGGAGGGAGCAATTTGAAGTCAACACTCAGGGAGGGACAGGATCAAAAGACAGAATAGAAACAATGGGGGGCAGGATAGGATGGAGGGAAATACAGTTAGTCTTACACAACACGACTATTATGGAAGTCATTTGCAAAACTACACAGATAGGGCCTATATTGAATTGCCTGCCTTCCCAAAGGGAATGGGTGGGGAGGGAGGGATGGGGAGAATTTGGAACTCAAAGTTTTAGGAACGACTGTTGAGTATTGTTCTTGCTACTAGGAAATAAGAAATACAGTTAATGGGGAATAGAAAGTCATCTGGCCCTACAGGACAAAAGAGAAGATGGGGACAAGAAAAGGGAGGGATGATAGAAGAGAGGGCAGATTGGTGACAGGGAAAATTAGATTGCTCGGTGTATTGGGGTGGGGGCAGGGTATAAATGGGGAGAAAATTTGGAACCCAAAATTTTGTGAAAATGAATGTAAAAAGTTAAATAAAAACATTGATATTTAAAAAAAAAAAAGAAAGAAAATATGAAAGAGCATAGTCCAAGAATAGATCCTTGCATACTCTTCTTCCAAGTTTATATAAAACCATTACTGGCTACTCTTTGAGTCTAGTCGTTCAACCAGTTTTAAATTCACCTAATTTAAAAGCCATAGCAAGCTGTATATAGTAGATTTGCAGCTTCTTGTACGATCATCTGTTTTATTATACTATGTTAGGGAAATGCTTGTTTTATTTCATAAATTTAAAATAAAATAAATTTTAAAAATAAATTCACTTAGTTGCACTCTTGTCTAGCCCATTTTTTTTTCTTTTCTTTCACAAGAACCTATGAGATACTTCATCATTTCTCCCCTCTGCCTGGGAATGCTCTTCCTCCTTATTTCTGCCTCTCAGCTTCCCTGGTTTCCTTCAAATCTCAGCTAACACCCTATCTTCTACAGAAAGCCTTTCCCCATCCAGCTTAATTCTAGGGTCTTCCCTCTGTCAACTAGTCCAATTTATCCTGTCCATAGCTTATTTGTACATATCTTTTTGCTTTTTGTTTCCTTTGTTAGATTGTAAGCTTACGCAGAGTAAGGATGGTCTTTTGCCCAGTGCTCAGCACAGTTCTTGGCACATAGTAGGTACTTATTAAATGCTTATTGACTAAATCCATCCTTCACTCAGCTGCCAAATTGGTCTTTCTAAAGTGCAAGTCTGACCACGTACACCTCGTATTCAATAATGCTATGATACTACAATAATCAATACTACAGCATCTCTGTAGTACTTCCAGGATCAAATATTAATCTTCTCGTTGGCATTTTAAAGCTCTTCACCACCTTTAAAGCCTTCCTACCTTTCCAGTCTTGGGCTTTATTTTCCTCCATACTCTACAACCCAGTGACTCTGGCCTTTTGGTTTTTCTCACCAGATATCCCATCTCCAGACTCCACATTTTCACTGCATCTCCCCTATGCCTGGAATATCTTTCCTTTTCAACTCTGCCTCCAGGGTGCCCTGACTTCTTTTGACACTCAACCCAAATCCTCCCTTCTGCAAGGGGTCTTTCCGGGACTTCTCCCCAGTCCCTGCACACACATACACACACACACACACACACACACACACACACACACACACACACACACACACACACACACCCCATCCACAATTACTGCCTTCTATCTGAGATCACATCCACCATTTGCACTGTATATCTATATTTATATCCAATCTATGTCTATCTATAAATATCGTACGTACATAGTTGTTTGCTCTTCGTCTCCCCCATAGAATGTGAGCACTTGGAAGGTAGTGACCATGCTTTTGTCTTTCTTTGTGTCCTCAGCAGTAAGCGCAGTGGCAGAGTTGGTTTAATTATTGTCTATGAAATGGAGAAGGGGATGGGACGAGAGGCAAAGAAGAGGAGTGGGTATTTGCCCATTGAAGAGATTGTTAGCAAGGAGGTTGTAGAAGAGACGAGAGTGAAATGAAGCTTATCTGGGAATTTCTATCAAGGAGAAATAGCCACCAATCTGGAAAGTGGGGCCCAGGGAAGAGATTCCTCCAGAGCATGAATTCTGGTGTCAGCGTTTTCACTGAGGGTGGTGGTATAAACTCAAGTGTGTAAGAAAACTGCACGCTGTGAGTGAGTAGTGAAGGAGCCCACTGGGTCTAGATCTCAGAGGAATTTGGGGCTATAGATCCCTGAATGTTTGTGGATATCTTCAAGAGTGGATTTCTGAAGGGTTCAGCTTGGCTCCTATGGTGAAGGGGAGAGGGAAAATCAAGGTAGTGAGGAAAGGCAAGCACTCCCAACTTATTCATCCAACCAGTAATATTGAATGTACACTAGACCCTTGTGCTAATTCCCAGAAATGAATTCCATTTGGGGGAACTGGTGATGACAGAACCTTATCAGTCATGAGATCTCTGAGAGGCATGGTTCTGAGCCCTTGTGAGAAAAGGGAGGGCTCAAGTATATACACACATGGAGACCCAGAGCCAAGCTGACCAAGGGTGAGTCTAGAGGAAAGTAACCCCTTCAACAGAATCTTCTTTGTCTCTCATATTTTTACTTAGAAATTCACCTTTTGCTTCTTCCAGAGGTTTTAAACCTTAGCTCCTTCCTACTTAACTCCCCACTCTTGGGAACATCCAATTCTTTTAGGAAAATATGCAAACTGCATTGTTTTACTTGAATTTTTTTTCCAGATTCAGTGAGATATTTTGGGTCCAATGAGACATATTGTAATGCAAATTTCTTTGATTTTTTTCGTGCATCTTTTCAGATTTCTCTTCCCTGTGAGTTTCAGTTAGCAGTATCTCCTGAAGAATTATAGGTCCCTTCAGCTCTTGAAAATGTCTGTGTCCTATGCAACCCAAGATAGGGACACCTAGGTGAATCTGATGCCAGGGCAAAGGTTGTCTGATGGTCTCAGAATATAGGCCTGGCATTCTGACATTCCCACAGCTACCAGTGGATTAGGACAGGGGTATGAGAAAGGATTCTGATAATTGCAAACAAAACTTGTAAAATTTAAGTGAGCAAGGGAACTGGGGTGCCTCTCAGATATCATAATCAGGTGAGATTGACCAGTCCTGAATTGTTGCTAACACTGAATTGTTACCTCACAAGCATGTGCCGTTGGTTGTGGTGGGACAGATAGGGGGAAGGGAAAACTGAGAGGATCAATGACTCAGGGCTGAATCCCCTTTCTGGAAACACAGACCAGAACCTGGACCATCCATACATGAAGGATAAGAGTAATAATATTTCTGTAGTACTTTAAGATTTACAAAATACTTTCTTTTCTATAAAAGCATTATTCTCCTTATTTTATGGGTGAGGAAATTACTACTACTACTACTACTACTACTACTATTACTACATTTTCCCATGTAGGCCTAGAGCTTTAAACTAAAAAGATACTATTACTACCACCACCACTACTACTACTACAACTACTACTACTAGCATCACTACTATTACTACCACTACTACCACTGCCAACAACTATTACTATTACCACCACTACCACTACTACTATTACTATTACTAATACTCCATAGATGTGGGAGCTAGGAGTCCCTTTTTATTTCTCAGACTTAAGGATGTACTACTTCTGTGGTATGATCCAGTGGAAAGATCATGGGCACTGGAATAAGAGAATGTAGGTTTAAATCTTGACACCAACAAAACACCGACCACTTGACTGGCTTTGGATAAACCACTTAACTTTTCTAGGTTTCTTTCTCGGCAAAATGAGAGTGATGGACCAGATCATCTGTGAGATCCCTTCCAACTCTAAATCTCTGTGATCTCATGATCTCTGTAGACTTAAGAACCAGTATCATTTCACTTTTGTCTTTGCATTCTTAGCTCCTAGCATTGTCCCTGATACATAGTAGGCTCTTTGTAAACACCTGATTGACTAATAGGTCCACAGTTCTGCTTCCATTGAGTTCAGTCACAGACTCTTAGGGGTTAGGCTCATGCTTATCCTTAATCTGAAGAACTGTTTATAAAGTATCTGAATGGGAGCAGAAGTTCTTTTGGCCAGACAGAGACAAAAGAAAAACAACCTCTAACTCTCTGTCTTTTCTTCTATGTGGATATAATTACACAAGCAATTCAGGTGCTGGTTAACCTAGTCATCTCTCCTCTCTTTCTCCAGAACAGATCATCCTCAAGAAAACTTGGAGAAGGAAATGGAATAGAAACTTTAAGAAAATGTTTTATTTATGAGCTGAACGCTGGTCAAGTGAAAAAAAACCCCTTAAAGATATGAAAAATTGATGCATGAAGAACCACTCAGCAGTCTGTCCATAAACCTTTAGGATTTGTATGTATATGTTGGGGGTGGGGGGAAGAAATGAAAACCATTTCATGAAAATTTGAAACCTTGATGTAAGCAAGTTTTTTGAATAGGCCAATGGGTTGGTTAGGTACGGTAATTTTAGAAGGAAATGCAGTATTTTCCAAAAAGGAGTGGCCTCATAAGGAAGTTGATCGTTGGCTTATAGGGTCACTTGCTCTTTTCAAAGGTCAAGGTTGGAGAAATAGCCGTGGTTAATTTCCAAGCTTGGGATCAACGCTGCTGCCCTTCAGCCATGTGACTTAGGACAGACACTGTCCTCTTAGGTTCCCTGAGTCTCTGAAGTGACTTTCTCTATTAAGCCCTTACAATGTGTCAGGCTTTGCGTTAAGTGCTAGTGATACCAAGAAAAGCAAAAACAACAGCAAAACATAGTCCCTGCCTTCAAGGAGCTTGCATACTAATGGAAGAAGTAACATGTAGAGAAGAACACACAGGAACATATATGAACATATATAGGAAAACACACAAATATATAGGAACATATGTAAACAGGAACTTAAGTGATAGATACAGCATTAATCTGTTGATAAGCATTTATTAAGCTCTTTCCACATCCCGGGCACTATGTATAGGTGCTGGGGATACAAAGAAAAGTGAAAACATGGTCTCCCACCTTCAGATGCTCACGTTCTGTTGGAAGAGACAATCTATAGACACCATGTACATACAAAGTATATGTGTTGTGAGTGGGAGGTGATCTCAGGAAGAAGACAGAAGCAGTGGGCAGGGGCCCAAGGAGCTCCACCTCTTGCTTCTGCCTGATACAGTGAGAAGAACCAAGGTTCTGGTGCTACTGGACATGGGTTCAAATCCCAGCTCTGCTACTAACTTCTCATGTGACCTTGAGCAAATCGTTTCACCTTCTTCAGTCTCTTTCTTCATGTGTAGCTTCTGAAGGCCCTTGAAGCTCTAGATCCGTGATCTTCAATTAGCTAAGGTTGTCCAGAGGTCAGGCAAGAAAGCCAGCCCATTGACCCTCCAAGAGCAAGGCATGACTTTGGAACCATGGTCAAGTTGTTTGAGGCAGGGGTTCCCTTTGCACTATTGCTATTGTGGCTACCAAAAAAAAAAATGTAAGATAGGGTTACTTCCCTACAGTGCAGTGCTTTAAGACAAACCATTTGTATGTAAGAAGGAAACCAAGGTTACATGATAATAAATTGTAGAATCTTGGAATTAAACGAAGGAAGAAAGGAGGGAAAGAATGAGGGAAGAAAAGAAAGGAAGGAAGGAAAAATAATTTATTAAACACTTAATATATGCCAAGCACTGTGTTAAATGCTTTATAAATATTATGTCACTTAACCCTCACAATTCTGTCAGGCTATTAATATCTCCAATAAACTTTAAAATACAAAGCCTAGAGTGGGAAGGAATCTTAGAACCTAGAGCATAAAATGTTCTCTCTAGAAGGGATTTCATAGACCATCTAAATTCCTCTATCTCACAGATTAGGAATTTAGGATTTCAATTTTTTTGTATTTTTTTTGTTTTTCATTTTAACATAGTTCGTATCACATAAAACAATTCCAACCTTGATCAGGTGATATTTCTTTTAAAGCATTTACAATATAGACCACAAATGAATTTTTTTAACATTATCCAACTGAGACACAAATAATGACTACGTATGCTAACTTCATAAGCCCTTGACCTAATTGTCTCTACACTATTACTGAGAATTAGAGTGCCCTAACTTATTGTGTTGGTCTAAAGTCCTAAGTTTAATAGCTTAATTTTAGACTTCACCTAACATGTTCCCCTACCAACAATATGTAATTTAATTGATCTGGTATTTTGACTATAGGAAATTGCCACTAAGAGTAGGGACATTGCAGGGAAAAAAATATCTCCCCAACTTCATGTCAGTTCCAGGCAGGAGTAGATTATCAACTTGCTTTCAGTGAGGCTTAGAGTCTGCCAGGTGTCAGTGGGAAAATTGAGTCAGGAGAATCCTACCTCACCCCAGGCTGAACAGCCGCTCTTCCACCCTTCCCATGAGATCACCTTTTTCAGTTCCTAGCAACATCTCACAGGTTACTGGCATCATGGATTGGAGGCTCAGACCACCTTTCTTGCTATCCATTCTGAGTTAGACTCAGAAAAGCAGTCACTTAATAGTCCCATAGTGTAAGATTTCAATTTTGGGGAAGTGACTTGCCCAAGGTCACACTACAAATCATTGGCAGAATGAGGAATAGAACCCAGGCCAGCTTTCTCCCTTCCCATGCTGCTGCCATTTCATGCTATCAGCTCATCTCTACTAGGTCCTGATCCCAAGGTGACCTGCTCCCCACAAATTGAAGCCATTTCCTGCCCAGTGAGTGCAGTATTAAGGAAGAAATGGAGAGAACTGCTCTGTGATTACAGCCTTAAATTTTCTCTGATTCAACACAGCTCTCCCCTACGGCATGATTAGTCAGGTACGATTACCATTTCATAATGAGATTAATGAGAGAATTCATTCAGAAGTCATTATCTTTCCTAATAATGACCTTACTGATTACTGTATCTCCTTCAACTAGGTTACTGATTTTGATGAAAATATAATAAATATAGCTTTGCAGCACCTGGAAATTTGTTCTCTGCCTGGAATAGTTCTGAGGTGAAGACTTATTTTTAAGAATTTCTTGAAAGTGATTAAATATTTTGGTTCTCCTGAGGCAGTATTTCTGTGTTTTCACAGATGACATTTTTGAAATGTATGAAATATTTGATGATAAAATATTTAATAAGCCCAGCATTTATATTTTTCAGACATCTGTTTCTACTTTGAGACTGGCTGAATATGATTTTACATAAAATTTCTATTTGCATGTTGTGTTGGTTTAAGGAAATGTCTTTGCTATGTATCACATATGCACTTCATAAAATAATGAACACCCCCAGAGAAGGAGTGCAGACTTCATCCTCCAGGAAACTAGCAGGGTCCATGGCAAGATGCAGTTAAACAAATCAGGAGACCACAGAGTGATGGATGGGTTTCCTTCTAAGGACCTGGCAAACTGTACCACTAGGCATCAGTCAATTGTTAAATTTTTGTGCCTGTACCTGTCAATCAATTAATCATTCATTACTTATTTCTTGAACCTGTGGTATGTCCAACTCTATATCTTCTACTATGTGCCAGGTGCTATGCTAAGTGCTTTACAAGTATCTCATTTCATTCTCACAACAACTGTGGGAGGTAGGTGCTGTTATTATTCTCATTTTTTCAGGAAACTGAGCAAATAGGGATTAAGTGACTTGCCCAAGGTCACATGGATAGTAAACATGTGAGGCTGAATTTGCACTCAGATCTTCCTAACTCCAGGCCCAGTGCTCAATTCAAGGAATCACCTAACTGCTGAGACTGTGAACTACAAGACAATCTTTACTCTCAGGAGGATCCTGATTTATATGGGGCGTTACACACACACACACACACACACACACACACACACACACGTAACACAAGACAGGCCACAGTGTGATGCAGTGGGAAAAGGACAAGTCTGGGAGTCCAGGAGGCTCCTAGCTTGGACTGTAGGTGAGCCCTGCTGCTTAGCATCACCAGAAAGCATTTGGGTAACTTACCGCATCTATGGACCTTGATTTCTACATCTGTAAAATGAAGGTATGGGTCAGATCCATACAGAGAAGGGATCTTGGATTTTAGGGCTGGAAGAAAGCTTAGGGCCATTTGATCCACCTCCCTCATTTTACAGTGCTTAAGGGACTTGCCCAAGGTCCCAACCATAGTAAAGGACAAAGCAGACCTTGACTTTAGGACCTGGGATTCTAAATCCAGTGGTCTTTGCATTACCTCAAAGCTGTCTCTGATCGGACATTGTCTATCTTAGGTACACTCAGCCAGTGCTCTCTGCAACCCCATGTTCTAATGGTCCATATTCAATATTCTGATATTCCTTGATTCTTGCTGTTCGCACATCATTTTTCTGCTGTAAAATCTGAAGACTGACCTTTCTGTGCAAAGCCAGCTACTGTGATTTCTTTTTTTTTGCCTTGGTGGAAGCTTTGAGGCTCTTTTCATACATATAAATAGCTATTACAATAGGGCAGGTTTGCTTACTTTCAGTACTACCGTTCATCTTCATCCTTATGTCACCTGCAGGGATTTATGAATAAATTTGGGGTGTGATAGAGTGGGGTTTCTCAGTGTGACTTTCCTTGATGTTAATGGGAGTTGGAAGCACTCTGCCCATGAATCACACCTGCTGCAAGTAAAACTGCTGCAAGAAACAAAGGGAGCAGAAAACAGCTAAGCCTAGTGGGGAGCTTCTGCATTTGGGAGAGTGAACTGATCGATCGCTTGTGCTTGAGAGTGAGCAGGAAGGGACCCTAGAGATCACTTAGGCCAAGGGTCTTAACCTTGCTTTGTGTTATGGACCCCTTGGGCAGTCCAGCACAGGCTATGGGTTCCTTAGAATAATGTTTTCCAATGTGTAAAATAAAACACATAGGATTACAAAGAAAGCCAATTATTCTGAAGTACATACAGTTGTCAAAATATTGGGAAAAAGTTCATGGACCCCAGGTTAGGAACCCCAGATCTAGTCCAACACTTTCCTTTTATAGATGAGGAAGTTGGCATGTGTGGAGGTGACATAGTGTGCCCTATGTCAGCCACACAGTTACAAGACTTGGAAGCCACATCTGGTTTATCCAGTGCCATTTTCATTACACCACATGTTAGCCTGTGGGAGAAGGCAGCCTGACTGAGCGGATGGGACAGGCCAAGGAACTAACTGGCCAGTGAACTGTTCAGAGGCAAATGGTGAGTCTTAGGATGACCAGCTTAAACAGTGGAGACAAGTCCCTCACATTTCCTCAGCAGGGAACAGAAGTAGAGGTGATAAAGATAAAGGCAAGGGAGAGAGCCTCAGATGAGCAACTTGGCAAATGAAAGAGACAGTGTCCAAGGGAGACACCAACATGCTCAAGTGTACTAGACAACACAACTATGCTCAAATTGTGGATTTCCACTCCTGCAGAGAGAGGGTCCAGATAAAGTTTCCAGGTCTGACGGAGTAGGACTGGGGATATCCCTGTAGGCTGAGAGAGAAAAATTACAATGACTCAGAAAACAAGGTCAAGTTAAGAAATACCACGTCTCTGATTTCTGGAAGACAAAGGATGCGAACAGGAAACAAAATGAGATCCAATACAGAGGGTGGAAGCTAATATATCTGCAGTGGGGAGGAAGGTTAAAGGAGGCCGAGGAAATAAATTCATCACAGACATATAGTAGTTAATGGAGATGTACAAACGAGTAAGGTCAGAATATTTGGTTATAGTAGTATGCTTTTTGTAAAAGGTATTCAACTAAGTTTTAGAACACCTGTATTCTTAACCTGACTCCCAAGAATTTTCTATGTGGCCTTGGGTGAGTAATTTTTTTCTTTTTATACTTTAGCTTCTCCTTTAGGAGGGAAATTTGATAAGATGCCTATCAACTGGGTGATAGATTAATGGAATGGAATATTACTGTGCTATAATAAACAATGAATTTGATGAATACAGAGAAGCATGGAAAGATATTAATTGATGCAAAATGAAGTAGGCAGAACCAGGAAAACAATATGCATGATAATGAAGAAGAGAAAGAAAAGAAGGAAAAAGAAGAGGAGGGGAAGGAGAAGAAAACTGTTTCTGCTTAACAATTGGTTCTTGAATCAATTCCAATTGGCTCCAACACACCCCTGGAAGTGGGGTACATATGATGACTGTCACAAAGGTAAAATTGACAAGACTTAGCAACTGATTGGTTATGAAGGGTGAGAGTCAAGAGTGATTCCTCAAGGTTGTAAACCTGGCTGACTGGGAGGATAGTGATGCCCTAAACAGTGATAGGCAAGTTAGGAAGAAGAGAGGGCAGGGGTGCACTGGGGTGAGGAAGACAATGAATTCAGCTTTGGAAATGTGGGATCTAAAAGGCTATGGGACATCCAACTGGAGATGTCCAACAGTCAGCTGGAGATGCAAGGCTGGAAGTTAGGGCTGGATAAATCTATCTGAAAGTGATTGACATGCCTCTGACCCTGTATGTGCCATGTTCTAAGGTTCCTTTTGGCTCTAATGTTCTTTGTCTCTTCCCACTCTAATATTTTATGCTTTTAGCCTTTCCTGAGCTTTAGCCAATCTGCCCTAGGGTCAGAGCACTGAGTTTAGAGTGCAGAGTGTCCATGAGACTGCTCCCTGCTCTGATTAAGAAGAGTGCCCCATGCAGCTCTCAATTACTAACATAATTACAATAATAATTACTTCATAATCCTCAAGTACCAGGAGCAGGTCAGTTAGCTCCTGCTCTCCAGGAACTTATTACAGACCTAGAAGAACCCACAGGCTGGCCTGCCAGAGGTGTGACCTAGCACTGGCTATTTCTTTCCCAAGTGTTTTTGTAAAGAAACCTGCCTTTCCCAGATCTACACATTGGATTAAATGAATGCCTGCTGTCCCCATAGTCTTCTTGGGAGCAGAGTGGCAGCATCGTTGCTGATTTCTAGGGTGCTGTAGAGTCTCAAAGAAATGGAGGATCAAATTAAAAGCAATAACAATAATTGTTCCCTTCTCCAGGGCTAATGGAGATACCAGAAGGATTTGGTTAATAAACTTGCTGGTATCTCTGTATCTTGTTGGTTTTTACTATTGAACGAAAGGCTATAATCATAGCCACCATTAAAGATCACTTTAAAGTTTGCAAAGGCTTTTTTTATACTGACAAAACCACAGGACCTTGAAAAAGTTTCATTAATATTGGAAAAGTAATTCAAAGTAATAATTTTGATGGAGACTGCATGGTGAGATGGATGGAGATGGAGACATATAGATCTGACTTCAAGTCTTAGCTCAGATATAGACTAGTTATGTGACCCTGGGTAAATCATTTAACCTCTTTGTGCCTCAGGTGACTCTCCAAGATGATGAGTGGCTGGCAAGCAATTTGGTTGCTGGAATTTCTTCTCTTGAAGTTTCCCACCCCGATGAAATAGAAGATTAGATCTGTGTTTAGGGTCTAGACTATCTTCAATTTGATCACTGTGGGGCTTAATGAATACAGAAGTGTCCACTCCCATCCAAACCCTGGGCACACCTTTCCATCTGCAAGCTGTTGCAAGTACTCCAAGAGCCTCTTCTGTTGGAGTGACTGACATGATTGAAAACCGCTCAGGTAATCTCCCAGCCATATCTTGTCTCATAGCTTGCATAAGCTCTCAAGTTTGCCTCAGAGGCTGCCTGCTACAGCTTCTGGCACTGGATTCTGTGATTTGCGGCTCCACTTCTGGGACTTGTGGTATAATAAAATTGGAGAAGATTCTGGAGAGGATGGTAGCAAGAAGAAAACTACCTGTTTCCGTCGCTTTTCTCTCTGGAATACTTGACTGGCTTATTGAAGCTTCACCTCTTAGGGTCAGAGATTCAGAACTGGAAGGAACCTGAGAGATCATCTAATTCAATTTCTTCATTTTACAGTAGAGAAAACTGAGGTCCAGGGAAGTGGGAAATATTTAACAAAATTGATTTAAGTAGTAAGTGGCAGAGACAAAATTTGAGTCCATGTGAGATAGGACTAGATGAGGTTGGCTCAGAATATTCCCTTTTATAAGACTTGTCCTGCCCAGGCTCTTAGACATGTTAGGTGTAGGAGTATATACAGTATGGTATCTGCTATCCTGTTTTGGGGAGACTTCTCTTGAAGTAGGGTTTTGATTTATGGTATGTCTCTTTTGCTAATGGGAAATCCAAATGGAATTAGTAGCTACTTCCCCCCGCCTATAATTGAAGTAGGGATAATATCTCCCATCTCTTTGAAGGGATAAGAATCTGTTTCCAGCCTTCTATCTGCTCTGGCATGAAACACTCAACAAGGGGACAGGTGGTCACCAGAGTTTCTAATTCTATTTGGAGATGGATGTGATCATGCAAAGGGGAACCCAAATGTGAGGTAAATGATATAAATGATCATGACACCATCCAATCTCACCAACTGCCACCAACTCCCCTTGTAAATTCATGGTTCACACCACTGGAAGGTCAAGGAAAACAAATAGAACTTTTCTTGGAATTCATGGACCCCCCACCAACCCTCAACTCTTCCTGAAAGACTCAATCACATATAGTCATATTGCCTCTCTTCATTCCTCTAAAGATGACTACAGCTTTCAGCTGCTGGTATTAGGAGTTCTCTTCCTGGAGAGCTCTCCAAAGCTCCCAGCATCTTCTGTAGCTCCCAACAGGCAGCTCCTGTTCTCCTCTGCACTACCCCAAGCTGAGAACAGAACATTTTTTAATCCTTATTATCTAAGAGAAATTGTGTCACCACAATGGATCCATGTGGAAACATAGATTAAATGAGAATGAAACCTCCTTGGAATTCATAGCCATTCATTAGAAAGGAAGGAGGAAAAGAAAGAAAGGAGGGAAGAAAGAAGGAAAAGAGGAAGAGTGGGGAGGAAGAAGGGAAGAAAGAAGGGAGCGAGAGATGAAGGAAGGAAGGAAAGGAGGGAGGAAAGAAAGAAGGAAAGAAGGAAGGAAATGGAGGGAGGGAAAGAAAGGAGGAAGAGAGAAAAAGAAGAGAAGGAAGGAAAAAAGGAAAGAAGGAAAGGAGAAAAAAGGGAGGGAGGAAGGAAACAAGCATTTATTAAGCTTTTACTATGTCCCAAGCACTACACTAAGTACATTGCAGATATTATCTCATTTGCTCCTTACAACAACCCTGGAAAGTAGTATTATCCCTATTTTACAGTTGAAGAAACTGAGGCAGACAGAGATTAAGTGACTTGCTCAGGGTCATACAATTAGTATGGCCAAATTTGAACTCAGATCTTCCTGACTCCAAGATTCAACACTCTGCCCACTGTGTCAGCCACGTTGAGAGAATTAGCATCTAGCCAAGAAATTCAGGCACTTACCATGTGACCAGTACTGCAGCCTATGCTCTTTAGAGGTAAATTATGAAGGACACAGTGATAGAGATTTTCTCCCTTGACCCTGTTCTGTAGTCTTACTGAATCCTTCTAGTGATATCATAGAGAAAGTCACCAATCCCCAGAAGTACATATGCCAGGAGGCTCTATGGGAATTTGCAGGGTCTTGGGCAAGTGGTTGTCTGACCCTAGTTCTAGGAGACAGTACTGTTCTATCCTGCCAAGTAAGGGATGGTGTCCTGCCAAACCTGCCTGATTAAATGCGCTTGCCAAATACTGAATCTTCATTCTGGGTCCAAAACTCAAAGATCATCAATCAAATGGAAGATGTCACGTCAACAAGACCAGGCAGATTCTGCCTAAAAGTGCACAGTGAGCAAGGAAGATTGTGTATACATTTTGTAAGAGTGATAATGAGGCAGTCCTTTTATAAACAACTACCCAGCCCAAAAACCAGATGAGGGCAATATCTCGCTTGTCTTAGATAAGCAAAATCAAGTCCAAGAGTTACTTCTGTCAGTTTATAAACTGACTGCAATGAAAGCAGTTAAGATCTGAATTCTCACTTAAACATATATAAAGGAGAGAGGCAAGAGGTATAATGAAGTATGGATCTTGAAGAAACAAAGAAAGGAGGGCAAACCTCCCAAGTCTAAAAAGCAAAATCAGTGGTTAACAATCTGATTTAGTCCCCTGAGTCAACCAAGGATAGTTTCATTGAGGATAGTTTCAGTACCTTTTAAGGGAAAACTAGCCTAACTTGCATGGCAGGAGGGGTTAGGATATTGCTCCTACTATACATTCCTTACGTATAACAGTGATTAAGCTTGTTAGTTACATAGTTAGCAAGAGTAATTAATTAGAAATAGGACACCACCCAATACCTCCACGACCTTCCTGGCCCTGCTTCCCCACCCCACCCCAACCCTGTCTCCCTGCTCTTCCTTGTGGTGGTCTTCTCAGAAGCAGCCTCAGGATGTTCTATGGTTTCTTTTTCTCATTCCAACAGAAAAGTGTCTTAAGGTCTCCTCCTCTTCCTCTCAGGCACTCCAACTGAATTGTCCCAGGTGCCAAAATTTCTCCTTAAGGCTCTAATATTTGCCATTGCTTTCATAGATAATTATTTATCTATTTTTCAACTATTCTCTCTTATTTTCTTTTTAAAAATTCATTAGAGTTTTTCTGCTGCTCTAGGATATTTACTTTAAGCCTCAAACAAAATATTTGGCAAAAGTGTAACAAAATCCTCTTTTATGATCATTAGGGTCTCATTTCTGCATTTCCCTGGAATCAGCATTTTCTATAATACCCTCACTGCAGCAAGAATACTTCTGTAAGCACGACTAGACATCCAAGTAGTCACAAAAGTATATAACATTGGATTTAATCACATTGTTGTTTTAAGTTTCTTTATTCCCCCCCAAATGAAAAAATGAACAGACATCCTACTTCCCCCAAAGGCCAGCCATCACTGAAGCATGGTCTTCATTTTGACCTTTTGGTTTCCAGATGGACTTAAGTTTTAGGGCTCAAAAGTGGCATGGCATAAATACCCCTTCAAACCCATGGAAAAGTCTCTGAGTCTGGATTCTAAAAGCGGAACAGACTGGACTCATTTTGTTTCTCCTAGAAGCTACCCTACTGGTAGAAAAGGGAAAAATTCTCTCTATCCTGTGAGGTTTTCAACCTAAGAAGTGTTTAAGAAAAAATATAATCTGTTTGAGGGGAGGAACAGTATTACTTTACTCATTTCTATGTCCCTATTGTTTACTACTGTGCCTGATATTAAGTGCATAAATAAAAGCTTTTTCACTCATTCATTTGAACCCAGGTCCTTGAACTACAGAACCTGTGGCCTCTTCCTTCACTGAAATCCAATTTAACCACATGATCATTAAGCACTCATCAGGCACTATGCTGGTGAAAAAAGAGGGGGTAAACAATGTTTTCCCTCCATGGTCTAATGGGAGATGATAGGATGTGCATACAGTGAAGAAGTTAAAAAAAGAAATCCTGAGAGCAGAAAAAGTACTAACCACTGAGGTATCAGTAAAGATTTCAGTAGTGAATGACCTCAGAACTGAACCAATAACTGCCCTTAATGTGTCTTTATAATCTCCAAGTTAAAGAGAGATAATAAGGAAATACTTCTTTTTTATATAAATTTATTTTCAGTTTTCAGCATTCACTTTCACAAAATTTTGAATTTCAAATTTTCTCCCCGTCTCCCTCTTGCCCCCACTCCAGGATTGCCTTTTCCTCCAATCTGTCCTCCCTTCTACCACCGCCTCCTTCCCCATCCCTTTCCTATTTTTCTGTAGGGTAAGATAGATTTCTATAGCTCATTGCTTATATATCTTATTTCCTAGTTGCATGTAAATACAACCTCTAACATTATTAGAGCTTTGAATTTCACATTCTCTCCCTTCCCCCCTACCCACCTACCCTAATTGAGAAGGCAAGCAATTTGATAAAGGTTATACATGTGTGGTCATGCAAAACACCTCCCTAACAGTGATGTTGTGAAAGACTGTATTTCCCTCTCTCTTGCCCCACCTGCCATTTATTCAGTTCTCTCCTTTGACCTGTCCCTCTATCAAAGTGTTTGCATCTGATTACCCCTTCTCCCGATCTGCCGTCCCTCCTATTATCCCCCTCTCCCCTTATCTCCTTCCCCTCTGCTTTCCTGTAGGGTAAGATAAACTTCGATACCCAACTGGGTGCATATATTATTCCCTCCTGAAGCCAAATTTGAAGAAAGGAAGACTCACTTATTTCTTCTCGCCTTCCCCTTCTTCCCCTCTATTGTAAAAGTTTTTTCTTGCCTCTTTTATGTGAGATGATTTA
This sequence comes from Bettongia penicillata ogilbyi, assembly GCA_023548195.1. Lineage (NCBI taxonomy): Eukaryota > Metazoa > Chordata > Mammalia > Diprotodontia > Potoroidae > Bettongia > Bettongia penicillata. The sequence goes on from JAJHZJ010000583.1 coordinate 756,530, forward strand.
TTACATTCTACCTTTCCCTTTCTCTTTCTCCTAGTACATTCCTCTTGACCCTTAATTTTCTTTTTTAGATATTATCCTTTCATATTCAGTCCATCTTATATCTTCTGTCTCTCTGTATATATATTATATACACACATATATATAATTCATATATATACATATATATATATATATATATATATATATATTCCCTCCAACTATCCTAATACTGAGTTACAAATATAATCTTTCCATATAGGAATACAAATAGTTCAACTTTAATAAGTCTCTTATTTCTCTTTTCTATTTACCTTTTCATGCTTCTCTTGAATTCTTATATTTTCCATTCAGCTCTGATCTTTTCAACAAATAATGCTTGAAAGTCCTCTATTTCATTGAAGTTCCATTTTTTCCCCTGAAGTATTATACTCAGTTTTTCTGGGTATGTGATTCTTGGTTTTAATCCTATCTCCTTTGACTTCTGGAATATCATATTCCAAGCCCTTTGATCCCTTAGTGTAGAAGCTGCTACATCCTGTGTTATCCTGATTGTGTTTCCACAATTCTTGAATTGTTTCTTTGTGGCTACTTGTAATATTTTCTCCTTGAACTGAGAACTCTGGAATTTGGCTACAATATTCCTAGGAGTTTCCTTTTGGGATCTCTTTTAGGAGGTGATCAGAGGATTCTTTCCATTTCTATTTTACCTTCTGGTTCTAGAATATCAGGGCAGTTTTCCTTGATGATTTCTTAAAAGATGATGTCTAGGCTCTTTTTTTGATCATGGCTTTCAAGTAGTCCAATAATTTTGAAATTATCTCTTCTGGATCCATTTTCTAGGTTAGTTGTTTTTCCAATGAGTTACTTCACATTGACTTTTATTTTTTTCCTTCTTTTGGTTTCATTTTATAATTTCTTGATTTCTCATAAAGTCATTAGCTTCGATTTGCTCCATTCTAACGTTAAAAGAATTATTTTCTTTAGTGAGCTTTTGAACCTATTTTTCAATTTGGCTTATTCTGCTTTTTAAGGCATTCTTCTCCTCATTGGCTTTTTGGACGTCTCTTGCCATTTGGGTTAGCTTAATTTTAAAGGTGTTATTTTCTTCAGCATTTTGGGGGGCTTCCTTTAGCAAGCTATTGACTTGCTTTTCATGATTTTCTTGCATCACTCTCATTTCTCTTCCCAATTTTTCCTCTACTTCTCTTACTTGATTTGCAAAATCCTCTTCCATGATGAGAGACCAACTCATGTTCTTTACAGACTTTGGATGTAGGAGTTTGTCTTTGTTGAACATACCTCTTCACTGAGAAAGTAAGATTCTATAGTCTGTTTCTTTTTCCCAGTTTGCTCATTTTCCCAGTCAATTTCTTGACTTTTGAGCTATGTTAAGTGGAGGACTCCAGAAGCAACCTCTGTTTGGCAGTGACTGTAGCCGCCCTGGAGCTAGGGCAGGGGTTGGGGTCAGAGCATGCTCCCTTCTCAGCCAGGTGAGAGATTCTTCCCCCTGACCTTTGAATCTGTCTTTAATGTTTGTGGGTTAAGAAGTCTGGAATCCACAGAAACCAACAGTGATTCAGTCCCCTAAGACCTGCTCCCACTCAGTCTACTCAGTCCGTGCTGCATGGCCCACGTGGATCTGTGCTCCACTCTCAGTGTGATACAATAGATTTTTCCCATCAACCTTCCAGATTGTCTTGGGCTGGAAATTTGCTTCAGACTGTCGTTTTGTTTGCTGCTCTAGAATTTATTGAGTCATTTTTTACAAGTTTTTTGAGGGGTTTGGGGAGAGAGCTGTAGCAGGTCTCTACTTCTACTCTGCCATCTTGGCTCCACCCCCTATAAGTATGTTTCTAAAAGGAATTATCATAGTGAATAAAAACTCTATGGAAGTTTTGGTTTTCAAGATTTTTTGCTCCCATATAGGCTCAGAGTTAGGAGATCATCAAATTCAATTCCATTTTTACTGATGAAAAAACTGAGGCCCAGAGGTTTGCTTCAGTTTTCACAAGAAAGTGCATTGCATTCACAACTAAAGTAGACCTCTGTCCAATGCCCAGTCCAATGACTTCTCCCCTACATCACACTATTCTGGGGATGTATTCCATTCACAAAATGGGAAATTCATCTCATTTTCAAAACACTCAGTTCATTATCCTTCTCCATTAAATTAAAGAGTCTGTAAACAGCTGCCTAATAACAATATCCTTCAAAATGAACTAGAAGAAGGTTCTAAAGACAGCCCTCAAGCAAGAAATTTGCTAGGCAGAAATAAATCTCAGCAAAGCATTTAGAGGTGTTCTTAAAAACCAACACCACAATGCAAACTCTATCGTCTTCTTAATTGAGTTTTTAATATCAGTAAAAAGACACAACAGAGCTGCCAAGAGTGTAAGCATAAAACATCAGATATGTCATAAATATTCACACACCTTTCTCAGAAGCAACTGTTAAACAAGCAGACACTTCCCACCCACTCCTGGCAGGAGTCCCCAGGAGAGATGAACAATTGCCTTACCTACCTGTAGACAGGGTCCCAGGAGAGAAAAATGGAAAACCACGAAAGCTGTCACTTCCACTAAGAGGATGGCCAACTAGCCTCTTGGACTGAAGGAAGACAGTGGCCCATGGTGTGAGAAGAAGGCTTTTCTGTGACAGTCAAACTCTGATTACTTGTAGGGACCAGTCAGAGAATACAAAATGAAATACATTTCCCCTCTCTTACTAGAGAGGTAGGGGGTCATGGATGCAGAATGTTATTTATGCTGTCAGATATGATTGCTGTATTGGCTGATTTTATTTAATTACTTTTTCTGTATTGGCAAGGAGAGTTCAGTGGGGAAGGGCTGTATCAAAAAATGACTGTGATGTTAAAACTAGAGATATCAATAAAACTCATGTGTGTGTGCGCACGCGTATGTGTGTGTGTGTGTGTGTGTGTGTGTGTGTGTGTGTGTGCTCTGCCTCTTTGTCTCTGTCTCTTTTTCTCTCTTTGGGGAAGGTACCGAGAAGAACATCAGAATGGTCAAATGACTAAATCTGATATTCAAAGTTCCATAACCACATGGCAAAGGACTTCTGTAACCCTCTCCCTCATTTCTCTGCATTTGTATATCCTGTTTGAATGTTTTTATCTAGGTACTTTTCCTTCTATCTTGGCCTTAATTTCTTTCTTTCTACAGTGGCTCTCATACCAAGCTCTGATTATCCTGAAAGTAATCCTGACCCAGCCTGGCCTCGAACTTCTCCTCTGGTTACGCCATAATAGCCATTTGTCTGCGGGAGTCTCTAGAACCAAGTTTTCCCCTGTCTCATAAGGGGTGAGTGGGCAGGGCCATGGAGTACTGTGGGATGTTCTACATTGTCATTGTTAGGCAAATTCCTATCAGTGGGCTGTCCTAGGATCACAGCATTCTTAAATAAATATTTAGAAATCCTTAATAACTGTTCACTGAATGGATCCAATGAACTGATCCATAAATAACATGACCACACCAACTCCCAGGGCTAGCCTTGTGCCATTCATTCTCAATTACTCTTGGACTCAAAATCAAACTGCAAAAAATATTTCAAGGTCACTCTTTTAGCAAATCTTGCCCTACTTCATTTAAGCATATTTGGTACCACATTGTTAGATTATTTCTACAAAGTGGGCTAGACAAATTCCCATCATGTCTTCACCAGGTAGAGTCTCTATGGGTAGTAAACCTTTCTTTCTCTTGCTCTGGAAAAGTCTGAAAAATGCAGGTCACTCTGCAAAATTTATCCCTGCCTAAATCTGAGGTGGGAAACGTATTTTTTTTTAATTTGTTTTTCCCTTTCTTTCTTCTTTCATGCTATCAGTTCTTCCTCCCTTTCTCCACCCTGTCCCAGCCCTAACTCTTTTGTCTGAAATCTGCAGAGTTGGTAGGTGCTAGCAGTAGTATAGGTAGCTACAGGTAAAGCCATAGCTTACCTTTAGGTAGCTATTCTTCCAAAGGAGATAATAGAGGTTTTGAGTTGGTATAAATTAGATCATCATGTATTTACTTAATGTTTGCATATTGTTTTCTCCTAATTAAATGTTGTCTTGAGTTTAGGAAATGGCTTTTCATTTTATTTTTGTATCCCTAACACTTAACAGAATGTTTTGTATTTATGTAAGATGTGTGTTGTGTGCCCACATAAAATATATGGATATTGTTGCTATTTAGTCATTTCAGTTGGGTCCAGTTCTTTGTGACCTCATTTGCGATTTTCTTGATAAAGATACTGGAGTGATTTACCATTTTCTTCTCCAACTCATTTTCCGGATGAGGAAATTAAGGCAAATGGGGTTAAATGATTTGCTTAGAGTTACACAGCTAATAACTGTGTGTGGCCAGTTTTGAACTTGGGAAGATGAGTCTTCTTGATTTCAGGCCCAGCACTCTATCCACTGTGCTACCTAGTTGCCCATATATCGATATATCTATATATATGCTCTTACTTAGGCATACACATACATGTGTATATATAATTTATGTATCTACATGTATGTGTCTTCATATATACATACATACTCACAGCAGCTGTTGAAATGTAGCTTGTGGGAGGCATTTCTATCTACATCTCTGGAATCTTGACCACTTTTCTCCAAAGGAGAATATGGTTCCCACCTTGAGGGGAGTAAGAGAAGCACTATGAGTCTGGGCATTCTTTCTTCCAGTCTTTAAAAGAAGCACTGAACTAGAATTATACGTGTCTGCTGTCTAAATGTTGCTGACCTAGGGAATAATGTTGATTCACAACGAAGTCACTTTTCTAGTTGTTATCCCTTAAAGGGCAAGAGGGTTACCCCAAGCTTAAAACAACAAGATTCCTCCTTTCCACCAAATTCTAGTTATATAAAGGACTATTACAAAATAGTGAATAGTGTATAAATTCATTTGTCCAAGGAAAACAATGAACATAAATTGGAGAAGTTCTACAAATATACAATATATGCAAATATTCAAATATAAAAAATGCACATGAATGAATGCATTCTTTTTTTAGAAAAGAACTATCTCAGCTCAAACCAAGGGAGAATTCCTGATCTCATCCAAGGAAAAATTCCCCAAAGTCTCTAGGAAGGGAGGCTGGTAATTAGGGATATGTTGAGGAACTGACCTCCCTTACAGATCTATACCTTCCAAAGCCCCTCCTTTTCTCTCCCCCACAGCTCCCCAGTAGTTGGAGCTGTCAAGGTGAATGTCTATCATTCTCTTTCCTCCTGCTCATTAGAAATTTTGGCCATTGATGAGGTGGTAAATACTTGACAACCACCATACATACATCCACTATAATACCTATGTGTGTGTGTCTATGTGTGTGTATATATATGTATATATACATATATATACACACACACATATATATGTATGTATGTATGTATGTGTGAGAGAAATTATTTCTTTCCTATTAATAATCAATTATTAGTTGAGATTAAGATGTTTTTGTCTATGTTCTCATTCAGAAATAAACCCATCTAGTTTAATACAGCCAGTCTTTGAAGGACATTACTGACCTTGCCCCAAAATTTACTCACCTAGATCATCTTATCTAGGTGAAACTGTTACCCCACTCAACTAGAAAAACCTTACAATGAGAATCTAATCTAGATGAATTCTGGCCCAATATATTCTACTCAGGCTTGGGGTGGGGGGGTGGGACTGGGAGAGAAATCCTTTGTCTAGATTGCCAAAGTGGGAAAAGACTGAGAATAAGAGTAATATAATCAAAGCCAAGTCCCCCAGTCACTCCTTAGAACAGGTTCACCTCTCATTATAATATTCATTCTCTCATTAATTGTTAACCAATCAGAGTTGATTGTTGCCTGTCAGGAATACCTACTCTTCCAAGGGCATATAAATGTTGAGAAGTCTCCATGATTTATCTTTAGTTTACAAGAGACAGAGAAATGACCATCCTTTTATTAATTATTCACTAGTCATAACGAATAAAATTATTAATTACCCAGAAATTATGTCTCTCAGACTTTTCATTGTCACAGTATATATACACACACATACATATACATGTGTATGTATAACACACACTCATTACACACTTTTAAGTTTCATCTGCATTATTAACATTTCCTGTATCACTCTCTTTTTTCCCCCAAATAACAAGGTTTTATTGTCTATTTCTTCCCACAATTTGATGAAATTTTTTTTAATATAAATTAATTTATTTAACTTTTTACATTCATTTTCACAAAATTTTGGGTTCCAAATTTTCTCCCCATTTATCCCCTCCCCCCACCCCAATGCACCGAGCATTCTAATTTCCCCTATCACCAATCTGCCCTCTCTTCTATCATCCCTCCCTTCTCTTCTCCCCATCTTCTCTTTTGTCCTGTAGTGCCAGATGACTTTCTCTTCCCCATTAACTGTATTTCTTATTTCCTAGTAGCAAGAACAATACTCAACAGTTGTTCCTAAAACTTTGAGTTCCAAATTCTCCCCATCCTTCCCTCCCTACCCATACCCTTTGGGAAGGCAGGCAATTCAATATAGGCCCTATCTGTGTAGTTTTGCAAATGACTTTGATAATAGTCATGTTGTGTAAGACTAACTGTATTTCCCTCCATCCTATCCTGCCCCCCATTGTTTCTATTCTGTCTTTTGATCCTGTCCCTCCCCAAGTGTTGACTTTAAATTGCTCCCTCCTCCTGTTGGCCTCCCTTCCATCATCCCCCTCCCCCTTGCTTATCTCCTTCTCCCCCACTTTCCTGTATTGTAAGATAGGTTTTCATACCAAAATGAGTGTGCATTTTATTCCTTCCTTTAGTCGAATGTGATGAGGGTAAACTTCATGTTTTTTTCTCAGATCTCCTCTTTTTCCCTCCACTAAAAAGTCTCCTGTTTGCCTCTTGAATGAGAGATAATTTATCCCATTCCATTTCACCCTCTCTCCTCCCACTACATTTCTCTCTCACCGTTTACCTGAATTTCTTTTAAGATATAATCCCATCCTATTCAATTCACTCTGTGCTCTCTGTCTCTGTGTGTGCATGCATGCATGCATGTATGTGTGTGTATGCGCACGTGGGTACATGTGTACGTGTGTGTCTGTATGTGTGTGTGTATGTGTGTGTGTAGTCCCACCAACTACCCAGATGCTAAAAAGTTTTAAGAGTAACAAATATTGTCTTTCCATATAGGAATGTAAACAGTTCACCTTTGGTAAGTCCCTTATGACTTCTTTTTGCTGTTTGTTTTTTCATGCTTCTTCTCATTCTTGTATTTGAAAGTCAAATTTTCTTTTCAGCTCTGGTCTTTTCATCAAGAATGTTTGAAAGTCCTCTGTTTCATTGAAAGACAATATTTTCCCCTGAAGTATTATACTCAGTTTTGCTGGGTAGGTGATTCTTGGTTTGAGTCCTAGTTCCTTTGACTTCTGGAATATCCTATTCCACGCCCTTCGATCCCTTAATGTAGAAGCTGCTACATCTTGTGTTATCCTGATTGTATTCCCACTGAAATTGTTTCTTTCTAGCTGCTTGCAAGATTTTCTCCTTGACCTGGGAATTCTGGAATTTGGCCACAATGTTCCTAGGAGTTTCTCTTTTTGGATCTCTTTCAGGCGGTGATTGATGGATTCCTTCAATACTTATTTTGCCTTCTGGTTCTACAATGTCAGGGCAGTTTTACTTGATAATTTCTTGGAAGATGTTGTGTAGGCTCTTTTTTTGATCATGAGTTTCAGGTAGTCCCATAATTTTTAAATTGTCTCTCCTGGATCTATTTTCCAGGTCAGTTGTTTTTCCTATGAGATATTTCACATTCTCTTCCATTTTTTCATTCTTTTGGTTTTGTTTTGTGATTTCTTGGTTTCTTGTAAAGTCATTAGACTCCATCTGTTTCATTTGAATCTTGAGAGAACTATTTTCTTCAGTGAGCTTTTGAACCTCTTTTTCCATTTGGCTAATTCTGCTTTTGAAAGCATTCTTCTCCTCATTGGCTTTTTGAACCTCTTTTGCCAATTGAGTGAGCCTATTTTTCAAGGTGTTATTTTCTTCAGCATTTTTTTGGGTCTCCTTTAGCAAGGTATTGACCCATTTTTCATGCTTTTCTTGCATCTCTCTCATTTCTCTTCCCAATTTTTCCTCCACCTGTCTAACTTGATTTTCAAAATCCTTTTTCTTCCATGGCCTGAGCCCATTGGATATCTATTTCGGATGTTTGGGATACAGAGACCTTGGCTTCTATGTCTTTCCCTGATGGTAAGCATTGTTGTTCCTCATCAGAAAGGAAAGGAGGAAACATCTGTTCACCAAGAAAGTAACCTTCTATGGTCCTATTTTTCTTCCCTTTTCTGGGCATTTTCCCAGCCAGTTACTTGACTTCTGAGATTCCTCTCCACCCCCGCGTAAGTCTGCCCAACTAGTGCATGGGGGTCTGAGATTCAAATGCTGCTCCCCAGCCTCAGGGCTTTCAGTGGTGGGCACAGCTGCTATTCAATGTAAGTTTAAGTTCTGGTGCTCAGGTTGGGGCAGGGCCACCTCCCAGGCTCAGTTCCTTCTGGAGGTTTATGCAGAGATCTTCAGTAATGGATGTGAGCTCCCGTCTGCTCCGGGAGCCCCTGGTCACTGCTGCCTCTGCCACTGCCTCCCAAGGGGTCCTGAGTTATGCAACATCCCGCTCCCCTCTCGGCCAGTCCAGAAGGCTCTCTCACTGACCTGTGCGACTATGGGTGGAGGGACCTTCATGGCTGCCGGAGATTCCGTCC
>JAJHZJ010000583.1:792525-1072810 GCA_023548195.1 Bettongia penicillata ogilbyi
AACCTGGAAAGACTTACACAAGATGATGCAAAGTTAAGTGAGCAGAATGAGAACACTGTTCATAGTAACAGCAACATAGTAACAGTATGATGATTAACTGTGAATGACTTAACTATTCTCAGCAATACAATGATTCAATACAATTCTGAAGTATTTATGATGAAAAATGCTGTGCACTGTTAGAGAAATAACTGATGGAGCCTGAATAAGGATCAAAGCATATTTTTAAAATACTTTTATGTTTCCCGCTTACTTGATCTTTTTTTGGTCTGTGCTTTCTTTCACAATATGACTAATATGGAAATATGTTTTGCATTACTGTACACATATAACCTACATAAAATTGCTTGCCTTCTTAATGAGGGGATAAGGGGAGAGAGAGAATTCGAAATTCAAAATAAAAAACAAAAGTTAAAAATAATTTTATATGTAATTGGGAAAAATAAAATATTTAATTTTAATTTTAAAAAATTTAAAAGGAGAAAAAAAGAAGCAAGTAAGATTCACCATTTCTTAAAAAAAAAAATTGATGAACAAAAACTTTACTTTAGATTTGCTTTCAGAAAAGTAGAGAGTATGCATATTTCAACTGTAAGTAAGTTTGGGAGTTTTTAGAGGAGGGAAAAAAACCTATCCCAAATTAAATATTCAAGGCCAACAAAAGGATAAATGAATCCAGCTACTTTTTAAAAAATGGGAAGGCATCTTAAAATTGGAACCTAGAAAATGGGACCATTCAGGTTAGAGAGCCCAGACCTATTCATATTGAAAACCTAACCTTTCTATCCTTGCCTTCAAAGCAGATTTAGGGAGAAAATTATCCTTTTTGTAATAATTCTGCTCAGTTATAAAGAGAGTAAACTTTCTAGGTATGACAGGATATTTCACTCTCCAGCCGGTGCTAGGAAAAGTTCCTCTCTCCTGTGTCTTCAAGGTGCAAACAAAGGGACATCAGGCAATGTAAAGACAGGGTCAACCACCAGTGTGTATGAGAAATAAAACTCAATCTGGAAAACATCAAATAGAAATAACCAGCGACAATTAATAATAACAAAATAGAAAAGCAATTTACTAGAAGTAAGGCAAGAGTGTGGTAAGACCACCTGTTTCTCATGTCTGGTTTTCTCTAGGTACTTCTGCCACTAGAATGTAACAGTGCGTGGGCACCACCAAATTATCAATTACAGTTACATATGATAACTGTTACAACAGAAACACCTCTTAATGCATGCAATCAAATTTTATTAACCAAGCTCAAGCAAACATCGGTTCATATTATCCATTAGACAATGCAAACATCAACCCGACTAGGAACAAGTCACCAACTTGATTTTCTTGGGTTTCCAAGTGAGCATGTCTCATCGCATATGAATACAAAATTTCCTCTCTGCCTAGCCAAAGGATGTGTGTCTCTGTCTGAGTTCTGGCAAGTTGAGTCTCCATTAATCAAACAATTTGCTCCAGCAAACAGGTCAGGGAACATGAACCAGACCTAGTCAAGACCCAGGAGTAGGATGGCAGCTGGGAGCTCCAGTGGGTTTCTTTAGTTCTACATGTAGAACTATAGTTCTAGCTATGGACGTTAGTTTGTTTTGCCCATACTGCTTGGTGGCAAATATCTTAATTTGTTTGTCAATTAATATGATTGGTACCTGTTGACATAAGCTAATGACAAGGTTGTTTCCCCAAATTTTCCATTAGCTCTGGGTCCTGTCTCAGGGATCCATATGTTTGTCAGTAGATTATGAACACACAGATGTTGTTTACCAAACTAGACCACACATATACTTATCTTAATATTGAAAAATGAGTCATGAAAAACAAACATAAAGCAGATATCAAAACACTACAAAATGGTGACCCAATGCAAAATGGAGTTAGTTATGTGAAGACAATAAACGTTCTCCCTACACCACTAGTGGCTCTTTAAGAAGGGGACTGCAGAAATAACAGTCACCAGCTTGCTGCTTGTCTTGCTGCTTCCATGGGACAAACACTATTTCTTTCTTCCCTCTTTCTCTCTTTTGAGTTTCTGAAAATTTCTACCAATCGCCATCCATGAAAAGCCTCCACCATCCTGATTAGGGACTGATCTCTACTTACTTTCCTCTCTTTCCAAGCAGGGAAATCTACAACTTCTAGTATCTATGACCTGCCAATGTTTTGCCAGACATTATCACAAAAACATTACGTATGCCTCACCAGTCTCTCAGACCTTAGTCTAAAATAGCCAGGGTCTCCCATTGCATCCGGGAGCATCCCCAATCATCCTGAAGAATATCAGGCCACTAGACCTAGATGGCTCTGGAGGAGAAAGTGAGGCTGGTGACCTTATATAGCCCTCCCTCACTTAAATCAACATCAACTGCAAGTCATGTCATCATCTTGATATCATAGTCCTTGTTGAGAATGAAGGACAAAGACAACCTGTGAGTGAATAGCCTCCCTCTCCCCTCTTCTCCTCCTCTCCTCTCCTCTCCATCTTGGCCTGGGGGGCTCTACCCAGGAGAAGGTACACTGCCATGGACAAAAGCTGCCTTTTTTCCTTTGGATTTACTGGCTAGATTTCTTGCTCAAAGACCAAGCCTTAAACCCAATTCACTCTGGAGCTTATAGATTGGACAACAGGTCCCTGCTCACCTAGTACAGAGTGCATGTAAATACCAAATAGTAACTGTTTCTCTTTTACCTAGGAACTCTGAGAGTCTTCCACTCCTCATTTGATTTTTTTTTTATTAAAAGGAGCCATCCCTTGAGGAACCACTTCAAGAGACCTATTAATTGAATGGGTGTATCTCACTCAAACTGAGAATGTGATAGCACCTTAGTCAAAAATGGCCAGGGTCTCCCATTACATCCTGGACCATCTCCAGTCATCCTAATGAATATCAGGCCACTGGACTCAGATGGCTCTGGAGGAGAAAGTGAGGCTGGTGACCTTGCACAGCCCTCCCTCACTCAGATCAAAGTCAACTGCAAGTCATGTCATCATCTTGATGTCATGGTCCTTGTCAAGAACAAAAGACAAGCACAACAATAACCACAACAAACCTCACAAAGGAGAAAACAATGGGCCACCCTTGGGCAAAATATCACAAAACAAAGACTAAAAAAATTTCCAGTGTTCTATTTATTATAAATAAAAAAGCAAATTTTTGCAAAAATAACTAACTAGATATTATTACAATATTCCTAGATCGGCTCCTCTTGTAATAGTAATAATAATTTAGTAATTATTTAGTATTTAGGTAGCACTTACTACAATTATTATGTCATTGAACCTCACAATAACTCTCCGAGGGAGGTGCTATTATTATCCCTGTTTTCTAATGAAAAAACAGAGGCAGAGGTTTTGTGACTTGCCCATGGTGTGATGGCTGTATTTGAACTCAGGTCTTCCTTACTCCAGGCCTAATGCTCCATCTACTTCTCTACCTAGTTGCCTGTAAAGTATGTCTCTGTGTGTGTGTGTGTGTGTGTGTGTGTCTACATACCTATATAAGATGTATACAGTGTATACAATTCACATGAGTTCTCTTAATGTGACTTATGTGAGACATTGATGGATGTCTCTAGAATCTTGTTCACTTTTCTCCAAAGGAGACCATGATACCTGCCTTGAAGTAAAGGGAGGAGAAGAACACAAGACTGAGCATTCTTTCCTCCAGTCTCTGGTATGGGCACTGGATTAGAATTATACTTGTGTGTACCTCTTCTAAATACTCTAAATATTGGTTTAGGCAACAGCAACACCACTACTAGGTCTATATCCCAAAGAGATTTTTTTAAAAAAGGAAAAGAACTCATACATACAAAAATATTTATAGCTGCTCTTTTATGGTGGCAAAGCACCAGAAATTCAGGGGTTGACTAACAACTGGAGAATGACTGAACAAGTTGTAGTATATGATTGCAATGGAACACTCTCATGTTATAAGAAATGATGAGCAGGATGCTTTCAGAAAAACCTAGAAAGACTTACATGATCTGATGCAAAATGAAATGAGCAGAACAAGGAGAACATTCTGAAGAACTTAATGTGAAAAATGCTACCCACCTCCAGAGAAATAACTGATGGAGTTGGAATGCAGATTGAAACATACTATTTTTGATTTTACGTTTTTCATGGGAATTTTTTGTCTGTTTTCTTCCACAACATGACCAGTATGGAAATATGTTTTGCATGCTTGCACATGCATAACCTATATCAAATTATTCAGCTTCTTGGGAAGAGAGAGGGAGGGAGAGAATTTGAAACTCAAAATTTTTTTTCCAATTTATTTATTTATTTTTAGTTTTCAACATTCATTTCCACAAGATTTTGAGTTTCAAATTTTCTCCCCATCTCTACTCTCCCCGCACCTCAAAACGCCATGCATTCTAATCACCCCTTCCCCCAATCTATCCTCCCTTCTATCACACCCTCCCTTCCCTTATCCCCATCTTCTCTCTTCTCAAGATAGATTTCTATATCCCATTACCTGTATTCCTTATTTCCCAGTTACATGCAACAACAATTCTCAACATTCGTTCCTAAAATTTTGAATTCCAACTACTCACCCTCCCTCCCCACACATCCCCACTGAGAAGGTAAGCAATCAAAAAGGCTATATATGTGTAGTTTTGCTAAAGACTTCCATAATAGTCATGTTGTGTAAGACTAACTATATTTCCCTCCACCCTATCCTGTCCCCCTATTTGTTTTATTTTCTCTTTTGACCTTATCCCTCTCCAAAAGTCTTTACTCCTAATTACCCCCTTCCTCTCATTTGCCTTTGCTTCTATCATCCCTTCATACCCCACTTATTCCCTTCTCTCCTACTTTCCTGTAGGGTAAGATAGATGTTCATACCAAATTGAATGCGCATGTTATTCCTTCATTGAGCCAAATGTGATGAGAGTAAGTTTCACTTTTTGCCTCTCACCTCCCCCTTTTGCCCTCCATTGAAAAAACTTTTTCATGCCTTTTTTATGACAGATAATTTGCCCCATTCCATTTCTCCCTTTCTCCTCCCAATATAATCCTCTCGTATTTCTTAACTTTATTTTTTAGGTATCATCCCTTCCTATTCAACTCACTCTGTGCCCTCTGTCTGTATGTGTGTGTGTGTGTGTGTGTGTGTGTGTGTGTGTGTGTGTGTATAATCCCTTCAACTACCCAAATACTGAGAAAAGTCTCAAGAGTTTCCATGTAGGAATATAAAAAGCTCAACTTTAGTAATTCCCTTATGACTTCTCTTTCCTGTTTATCATTTCATGTTTCTCTTGATTCTTGTGTTTGAAAGTCAAACTTTCTGTTCAGCTCTGGTCTTTTCATCAAGAATGCTTGAAATTCCTATATTTCATTGAATGACCATTTTTTTCCCCTCAGTTTTGCTGGGTAGGTGATTCTTGGTTTTAATCTGGAATATCATATTCCAAGCCCTTTGATCCCTTAGTGTAGAAGCTGCTAAGTCCTGTGTTATCCTGATTGTATTTCCACAATACTTAAATTTTTTCTTTCTGGTTGCTTGCAATATTTTCTCCTTGATCTGGAAGTTCTGGAATTTGGCTACAATATTCCTAGGAGTTTTTCTTTTCAGATCTCTTTCAGGAGGAGATCGGTGAATTCTTTCAATATTTATTTTACCCTCTGGTTCTATAATATCAGGGCAGTTTTCCTTAATAATTTCATGAAAGATGATATCTAGGCTCTTTTTTTGATTATGGCTTTCAGGTAGCCCCATAATTTTTAAATTGTCTCTCCTGGATCTATTTTCCAGGTTAGTTGTTCTTCCAATGAGTTATTTCACATTGTCTTCAATTTTTTCAGTCTTTTGTAATTCATTTTGTAATTTCTTAGTTTCTCATAAAGTCATTACCTTCCATCTGCTCCTTTCTCATTTTTAAAGAACTATTTTCTTCAGTGAGTTTTTGAACCTCCTTTTCCATTTGGCTAATTCTGCTCTTTAAAGCATTCTTCTCTTCATTGACTTTTTTGGGCTTCTTTTGTCATTTGAGTTAGTCTTCTTTTTAAGGTGTTAATTTCATCAGCATTTTTTGGGTCTCCTTTAGCAAGCTTTTGACTCACTTTTCATGATTTTCTTACATCACTCTAATTTTCCTCCTAATATTTCCTCCACCTCTCTTACTGGATTTTCAAAATCCTTTTTGAGCTCTTCCAAGGCCTGGGACCACTACATATTTATTTTGGAGGTTTTGGATGCAGAAACCTTGACTCTTAGGTTTTCCTCTGATGGTATGCATTGTTCTTCCTCATCTGAAAGAATGGAAGGAAATACTTGCTCTTCAAGAAAGTAACCTATTGTCTTATTCTTTTTCCCTTTTTGGAGCATTTTCCATGGTGGTTACTTGACTTTTGAGTTATTTGTCAAGAGGATGCTATACTCTGAGGACCTGTAAGTTCTCAGTTCCTCCAAGGTGGCACAATCAAGGGAGAGGAATTTACTCCTCTCCTGACCTGCACTCTTGTATGGGAACAACTACAAGCACTCTTTCCTGCCCAGGATCTGTGAGTAGAAATCCCTCTCCAGAGCCTCTACCAGCTCCACTAGCCAACCAGCACTCCTCCTCACCCCAGGACTGCCATTCAGGGCTGAGATCCAGATCAGCAGCCTAATTCCCCCAGAGTCTTTAGGCCAGGGTTCCAACAATGAAAGCTGCCTCAACAGTGGCTGTCACCACCTGGGGCCAGGGTCAGACCTCTGTGTTCCCTTCTTACCCAGGTGAAAGAGCTTTCTCACTGACCTTTGAAGCTGTCTTTGGCATTTTTGAGTTGTGGAATCTGGGACATGCAGCTGCTGCCAGTGGTGCCTGGCAGCCCACTCCAGTCCTGTCATTGCTGCAGCATGGGGAAGGTTGGGCTGTGTTCTGTGGGCTGTGCTCTGCTCCACTCTTTCCTGTTGGTCTTTCAGGCTGCCTTGGGCTGGAAATCTCTTTCACTCTGTGGCTTCTGCTGCTCTAGAATTTGTTTAGTCATTTTTTACAGGTATTTTATGGGCTGTGAAGGGGGAGCTTCTAGAGATGCATCCTTCTACTCTGCCATCTTGGTTCCGCACCCCCCAGGACTCAAAATTTTAAATAACAAATGTTTAAAATTGTTTTTATATGTAATTGGAAAAATATTAAGTATTATTGGCCTAGGGGCATGATTTTTGCTTAGAATTAAAGCCCTTCTTTGGTTACTATCCCCTAAAGTCAGGAGAGTACTAGTGAAAGCTTACACTCATAGGCTTACTCTTTTCTACTAAATGCTTCCTCCTTCCCACTAAATAAAAAATGCTGTCACAAAAAAGCAGCATCATTTAAAATTTCTCAGGCTTAACAGCCCCAAATCCTGATTTCATATAGAATATTTGTTGGATTGTATTTTTTTGCACTGGTTTGAAATGGATTGGATAGTATCACCAGATATTCCCAGTTTTTCAGAGCTTTCAATATCTGCTCTTATCTGTTGGTATTATGACATCATTACCCTAATACATATGCTTGAAATAAATTTCTTAAAAAAAATTAAAATGATTTTTGTTTTGAGAATTTGGTGTAGAATTTCATGACAATCCTTCATACAACTGGGATCTATGCTTCCACCTCCCTACCTCTGGCCCAAAGGGATGTAAAAAAAAAAAATAAGGTCAAAATTATAATCTAATGTCTTAGATTATAAAATCTTATCCATTAATCAATAAGTATATTTAAGCATTTATGATGTGACCATGATGATACTCTATACTTTGTAAGTTACAGAGAAGTATAAAATACTACCTTTTGAGGGATGAGCTCCCACTATGGATGAAGAAGAAAGAAAAAAGACATATACATAAGACACAATCAGCATGAAATAGTGCATGATTGAGTATTAGGCTGTAGTGTTTGGGGATTGCATATCTCTCTTTCCCTGCCTGTACAAAACTGTACACAGTTAAACACTTAATAAGCATATGCTATTAATAACATTGTCCAGGGTGTTGATGATGTGAAGTGCAACTCTGTGCTAGAAAGACCCAGCTTGAAGAAGAACTTGTCAGTTGACATCAACCAATATATGATTTTGGAAAGATCTGTTCCTAGACTGAGCTAGGACAGAGAGATAATATGCTGCTGTGGGTAACAGTTTGGATTTAGAGGTAGAGGACTTCTGAGTTCAAATTCCAGCCCCACCTATGTGACTTGGGCAACTCATTTAACTGCTCTGGGTCTCAGCTTACCCACCAACAAAGAAGAGGAATTTCAGCTAAATGTCTTCCAAGGCCTCTTATAGCTTTATGTCTATGATCTAGCAAAGCTATTGGAAGCAAACTATGTGAAAATAGCACCTTCAGATGATATAAAATGATAATACAGTTGACATTTATATAGTGCTTTGGGGTTGCAGTCTGTCCTTTTAAAAACCAATGTTGTCCCTATAATGGTATATGACTGTGAATCATGGGAGACATGCTCCTTCATCTGAGAAGAATAACAATTTTAAGTGACTTCAATGGCAAAAGGCATTCCATGGTTGTAAGTAAGCAAGCTAAAGGACATTTTCAATGATGACTTGAGTAAAGGGACAAATCAAGTGGCAATGGTATGCACAAATGTACTGGAAGAATCAGAGCAAAGTATGCAGTGTCCTGGGCAGACACTCGATAGTGTGTGTGTGTATGTATGTGTACATATGTGGATTGTTGTTGCTATTTGGCCATTTTTCAGTCATGTTCAACTCTCTCTGACCCCATTTGGGGTTTTCTTGGCAAAGGTATGGGAGTGGTTTACCATTTCCTTATCCAGCTCATTTTGCAGTTAAGGAAACTGAAGCAAACAGGGCTAAGGGTCAGGTCCAGGGTCACACAGCAAGTAAGTGTCTGAGGCTGGATTTAAACTAATGAAGATGAGCCTTTCTGGTGCCAAGATCAGCCCTCTAGCCACTGCACCACCCAAACACCCCTGTATGTATATGTATATGTATATGTGTGTATGTATGTTTATGTGTATGTATATATATATATTTATACATACATACATACATACATACATATACAGACAAGCACACACATACACATAGACAAGGAACACAGTATTTTAGCAGTGGTGGAGAAAGTACTCATATTGTTAAGATTACAGATCCATCAGAGGATGACTAATCAATCAAATGATCAATCAACAATTATTTATTAAGCACTTACTATTTGGTAGGTATTCTGTTTATTTGCTAGGGATTCAAAGAAAAAACAAAAGTAGTCCCTGTCTTCAACAAGCTTCCATTCTAATGAGTTGGGGGGTATCATGTACATATATAAGCCTAATGCCCCCAATTTGTACTGGTACTGGTACTGGAAGGTTGGACTTCCAAGAGGAAATGTCACTTTCTTTATGGTTCTAGTGGTAATTCTGTGAGTGGCAATCCTTCGAACACTGTAGCTCATGTGTCCCAGCTGGCATGCTTCCCCTTGACAGTCATTCAGTAGATTTGGTTAATTCTTAGCAAAGGCATTAATTCAAATAGCATAATAGTCTCAAAACATTTCCTCTCAAAGCCTGTGGTATACTCTTCTAGAACTATGTGTAGAGTCCATGAGGGAGAAGAGTGGATACTAACACACAGTAGGAAATATATAGAGATACAGAGAATATACATGGCCAAGGTAACTTGCAACTCTTAAAACTATATGGTCTCGATATTCTTTCTTTCTCCAAAAGCTCATTATGAAGTTTTCTTCACAATCCAAATGGGCCAAATCAGTGGAGCATTGGTAAGAGACTACTTGTTCTGCTGCTACTAACATTGGCCTCCTGGACGTTCCACCAACAATACCCTCACTCTATCTTTTGGCTCTGGACGTTTTCCCTGACTGTCCCCTATGCCTGGAATGTTCTCCTTCCTCTGTTCCACATAATGACTTTCTTGACTTTAAGTCCCAACGAGAACTCTTCTTAATTCTAGTCCCTTCCTTCTGTTAATGATTTCCTACTAAATGTATAAATACTTTTCTTTGAATACATTTTTCTGCATATTTTCAGGGACTGACTTTTGTCTGTTTTTGTATCCCTGCACTTAGCACAGTGCCTGGGGTATAGTAGGTACTTAATAAATGTTGGCTGGTTGATTACAGCTGCTCTTCAAAGAGTGAGTCAAGAGAATCCAATGGATCAATCCATCCTGCAAAGATGCCCTGGTCCAGCTTGGTAGCAGCTGCCCGATAGAAAACTGACTTGCCTGGACCAGTCTATCAGTATCTCTGTGGCCAAGCAACCTGCCTGGTCCAACCCAGCAGCCTCCAAGCTTGGTTAAGAGCTGGTTCTATACTGGCACATCTGGCTGAGAACACAACACAAGTGTCATTCTAAATGTCTCAGTCTAGGCTTCCCTCTGCCCATATCTGATCTCTTGCCAAGACCTGGTGACTTTATCTTCATAGCATCTCTTGTATTAACCCCTTCTCTTCTGTGACATTATTACCACTCTGACCCTCTGATATGCCTTTATCATCACATACTCAGACCTTAGCAAGAGCCATATGTCTCTCTGCCACAAGTCTCATCCCACTACAATCCAACCTCCACTCATCTATCGAATTTACCTTTCTAAAGTGTAGGTCTGAAGATATGACACCCCTCTACTCTTATTCCCTATCATATCCAGGATCAAATATTAAATAATCTGTTGGCGTTCAAATCCAGATCAGACACTTACTAGATGTGTGGGCAAATCACTTAAACTCTGTTTGCCTTAATCCAGTGGAGAAGGAAATGGCAAGTCATTCCAGTGTCTTTGTCAAGAAAACCCCATGGACAGTATGGGCCACAGGATCATGAAGAGTCAGGCATGACTGAACAACAAATGTGCCAGGCACTATACCAAGCAGTAGAGATAAAAAAGAGGCAAAATTCAACCTTTACCCTCAAGCAGCTCACAATCTAAAGGGAGAGACAACAAAGAAAGAGATTAAAAAAAGCTATATACAGACTAAATAGGAAATGATTAACAAAAGGAAAGAATTAGAATTAAGAGGTGCTAAGGAAGATTTCCCGTAGAACACTGGGTTTAGTTGGGATTTAAAGGAAGCCAGAGAAGGTAGCAGGATGAGAGGAGGGAGAACTTTCTAGGCATGAGTGATAGAGAAAATGCCTGGAACCAAGAGATGGAGTGTCTTGTTTGTGGAACAAGGAGGTCAGTGTCACTGGATCAAACTAGGTAGCAGAGAGTAAGATGTAAGAAAACTGGAAAGGGAGAGGAGAGTTAGGTTATGAAGGGTTTTGAATACCAAATACGGCATGCTGTGTTTGCTCCTAGAGGCAATTGGGAGGAATTGAAGTTTATCAAGTAGGGTAGTGACATAATCAGAATGGTGCTTTAGGAAAATCACGTTAGTGACTGAATGGAGGGTGAATTGGAGTGGGGAGAGACTTGAGGTAGGTAGACTTACTAGCAGGCTATTGCAGTAATGAAGACATGAGGTGATGACAGCCTGCACTAGAGGGGTGGAAGTGTCAGAAGGGAGAACAGGGCACATTCAAGAGATGTTCACAAAAGTGAAATTAAGAAGTCCTGGCAACAAGTTGGATGTAGGTGGTAAGAAATAGTGAGGGATCCAGGATAACTCCTAGATTGAGAGCCTGAAGGCCTGAGAAGATGGTGTTGCCCTCTACAGGAAGGTGAGGGGGGAGGGTTTAGAGGGGAAGATAATAAATTACATTTTGGACATGTTGAGTTTAAGATGGCTTTTGGACATCCAGTTCAAGATGTCTGAAAGGCAATTAGAGATGTGAAATTGGAATTTAGCAGAGACTGAAGGAGGAAAAATAGATTTCAGAGTCATGGGCATAGAGGTAGTAAGTTCACGGAAGCTGATGAGATCACCACATGAAATAATAGAGATGGAGAAAAGGGGCCTACAGAGAACCCTGAGGGACATGAATGAGGATCCATCAAAGCAAGTAGAAAAAGGGAGGTCAGGTAGATAGAGGAGAACCAGGAGAGAGAATTGTACCCTGAAAACCCAGAGAGAAGAGAGTATCAAGGGAGAGAGGGAGATCAACAATGTTAAAGGCTATAGAGAGGTCAAGGAGAATGAGGACTGAGAAAAAATTATTGGATTTGGGATTTAAGAGGTCATTGGTAGCTTTGGAGAGAGCAGTTTTGGTGGAATGATGAGATTGGAAATGAGATTTAAGGGGTTAAAAAGAAAGGGAAAGGAGAGAAAGTGGAGGCTTCTATTGTAGACAGTCTTTTCTTTCTTTTTCTTCTTTTAAATAGTATTTTATTTTTCCCAATTACATGTAGACAATTTTTAACATTCATTTTTAAAGTAAAATTTTGAATTTCAAATTTTCTCCCTCTATCCCTCCCACAAGACAGTAAACAATTTGAAGTAGGTTATACATGTGCAATCATGTAAAACATTTCCATATTAGACATATTGTGAAAGGGAAACAGAATTAAAGAAAAAAACACAAAAAAAATAAATAAAAGTGATTCAGACTCCATAGATTCCTTCTCTGGATGTTGATAGTAGTTTTTATCATGAGTCTTTAGGGATTGTCTTGTATCACTGTATTGTTGAGAAGAGCTAAGTTAATCATAGTTGATCAATGTACAATCTTACTGTTACTGTATACAACATTCTCCTGGTTCTTCTCACTTTGCTTTGCATCAGTTCATGCAAGCCTTTCCAGGTTTTTCTGAGAACAACCTGCTCATTACTTTTTACAGAATAATAGTATTCATTACATTTATATGCTACAACTTACTCAGCCATTCTCTAGTTTTGGGGCATTCCTTTAATTTCCAATTGTTTGCCACCACAAAAAGAGCTGCTATAAATATTTTGCACACATAGGTCCTTTGCCCTTTTTAATGATTTCTTTGGGATACAGACCTAGAAGTGATACAGTTTGATTGCTCTTTGGCTATAGTTCCAAATCACTCTCCAGAATAGGTGGATCAGCTTAAAACTTCACCAATAGTGCCTTAGCGTAGATAGCCCTTTCAAGGAGTATACCTACAAAGGGCAGAAGAGATTTAGGATAACAGCAGGGATGACAGGATCAAGTGAGAGTTTTTGAGGATGGAGGAGACATGGGAATTCTTGTAGGCAGTAGAGAATAAGACAGTAGACTTTGAAAGATTGAAGATAAATGATAGAGGGATAGTGGAGGGACAATCTGTTGGAGGAAATAGGATGGCGTGGGATCACTGGAACAAGTGAAAGGGTTAGCCTTGGTAAAGAGTAAGACCACTTAATCATGTGAAATGATGAAGGAGGAGATAGCAGCAGAAAACACCTGAGTGATAGGAGATGAGGAAGAGGGGAGAAGAAGTTCATGGAGAACAACCTCAATTTTTTCTATAATAATAATAGCTAATATTTATATAGTACATATTATGTGTCAAGCAATGTGCTAAGAGTTTTACAAATACTATCTTATCTGATCCTCAAAAACTTTCAAAGGAGGTACATTACCATCCTCATTTTACAGATGAGAAAACCAAGGATAAGTGACTTGCCCAAGGGTCACATAGCTAATAAGCGTCTGAGATAGGATTTGAACTCAGGTCTTACTGATTCCAGGAGCAGTGTTCTATCCACTGTGCCACTTAGTTGCCATAAGGTTTTCAGTCAAGTAGGCAGGGGTAGGGGGAGCCATGGGAAACTCGAGGAAGGAGGAAAAGTCTCAGAAGAGCAACTGTGGAGAGTGGGATAATAAGCTGATAAGGCAGACACAGAAGGATTGCCTAGCAGCAGTGAGGGCCCAGTTGGCAAAGACCTTCTTGTTTTTCCTTTCACAAGGCACTCCATCTTCCAACCCTGGACATTTTTACTGGCTATTCCTCATGCCTGATATTCTCTTTCCTTGTTTTCACCTCCTGACATCCCTGGCTTCTTTCAAGCTCCTTCTAAAATCCCACCTTCCACAAGAAACCTCTTCTGATCATCTTTAATGCGAAGCTGTTGATTCACTCCCCATTTATCCTGCAGATGTTTTGTTTATATATAGACGTTTGTGTGTTGTCTCTCCCATTAGACTGTGAATTCCTTTAGAGATGGGACTGGGGTTTGTTTGCATGGTTTTTCTACCTTTCTTTGTAACCTAAATGCTTGATATAGTGCCTAATGAGTAGTAGATTTATTAAATGTTTATTGATCAAATGATTATTCAGGCCCTTCTCACCTCTTACTTGGACACTGTAACAAACTCTTAACTGAACTCCCATCACCCAGTTGTTCCTCTCTCCAATGCTCCCTCCATGTAGATGCAAAAAAACCAAAAGAAAACAAAAACCCTTCTCTGACTATGGCACTTCCCTAATCAAGACATTTCCATTTCATTTCAACGGCACTCGATTATCTCAAAGATAAAATTAAAACTCCTCAATTTTGGCTTGTCACAATCTAGATTATCTTCCCAAGATTATGATCTCAAATCCTGTATGTTCTAGACAAAGTGGGCTGAGAGTTGTTTCCCATAGTCATCCCATCACTGGCTTCCATTTTTTGGTCACAGGCTATCTCCTCCTTCTAGATTCCTATCCCCACTCCATCCCCACCTCTGCCTCTTAGAATCTAACTACCTTCAAGTTTCAGCTCATGGGATACCTTTTCTGAGTTCTCTGTTTATTAGGGGGTTGGGCCAAATAATCTTTAATACCATTTTATTTTTTCGATTACATGTAAAGACAATTTTTAACATTCATTTTTTTTATAAAATTTTGAGTTCCAAATTTTCTTCCTCCCTCTCTACTTCTCCCCCTCCCTCCTTACCCTCCCTGCCTCCCTAAGATGGTAAGCAATTTAATATAGGTTATATATGTACAATCATGTAAAACGTATTTCCATATCAGTGGCGTTGTGAAAGAAGAAACAGTTTGCAAATCAATTACAGTTTGTAAAGGGAAAAGTTTGTAAAAGGAAAAGAAAAACACAAAAAATAGTATGCTTTGATCTGCATTCAGAATCCATCAGTTCTTTCTCTGGATAGAGCCACATAATTTCTAAGGTACTTTCCAGACCTAAATTCTATAATGAAAAAAAAACCTTTCCAGCCAGCTGCTAAGTTCTGTGGGTAAATACAAAGAAGAGTAAAACATGGTTCCTTCCCTCAGGGAGCTTTTAAATCTAGTTGAAGAGATAGGACTAACATTTGTACATTCTATTCTGGTCTCGTTTAATCATGAGGAAAACACAGACTCTGAACTCAAAAATCAAGTTGTTTCTATGTTTGTTCACATAACTGGACCATAAGCAGACAAATCAAGTTTTCAATCTGTTTATGGTCCCCTGAGATTCAATCAGACAATTAAAGATTCATCTAGTAAGGCTAACATGCAATTAGAGGAAAACTAAGCAGTAAACTCTCCAATGCTGGCTCTAAGTGCTTGAGGAGCTCAGAGGGAAAGAGATCACTGTGGCCTGGAGAGTTCAAGGAAGATTTTCTGCAGGAGGTGGACTAGGGATGAACCTTGAAGGTTGGGCAGATTTGGAGTAGCAGAGAAATGAGGAAATTTCATTGCTGTAAGCAGGAGGAAGATGCCAGGATGCAGAAACAGAAATGATTATATGAATAAAGTCAGATCTAAACAATTGGAAAAATATTAATTGCTCATGAGTAGGCTGAGCCAGTATAATAAAAACAATTCCACCTAAATTAATCTATTTATTCAGTGCCATACCAAACTATCAAAAATTATTTTATAGAGCTAGAAAAAATTAATAAAATTCACCTGGAAGAATAAAAGTTCAAGGATATCAAGAGAATAAATGAAAAAATGTAAAAGAAGGTGGATCTAGTTGTACCAGATCTCAAACTATATTATAAAGCAGTAATTATCAAAATAATCTGGTACTGGCTAAGAAATAGAGTGGTGGATCAGTGGAATAAATTAGGTAGAAATTACATTATAGTAAATGACCATAGTAATCTAGCATATGATAAACCTGAAGATTCAAGCTGTTGGAATAAAAATCTCATTATTTGACAAAAACTGCTGGGAAAACTGGAAAACAATATGGCAGAAATTAGATATAGTCCAACATCTCATAGCATATACCAAGATAAGGTCAAAATGAGTACATGATTTACACATAAAGGGTGATACCATAACTAAATTAACAGAGCATGGAATAGCTTTTCTGTCATATTTATTGGAAAAAGGAAGAATTTAGAACCAAGAAGATATATAGAGAGCATTACAAAATGTAAACTAGATAATTCTGATGATCAATAAAATCAAAAAGTTTTTGCACAAACAAAACTAATGCAACCAAAATTATAAGGAAAATAGAAAACTGGAGGGAAATTTTGCAACAAGTATATCTGATAAAGGCCTCATTTCTAAAATATATAGAGAACTGAGTCTAATTTACAAGAATATAAATCATTTCCTAATTGACAAATGGTCAAAGGATATGAACAGGCAATTTTCAGACAAAGAAATCAAGGCTATAATCATATAAAAAAATGCTCTAAATCACTGTTGATCAAAGAAATGCAAATTAAAACAACTCTGAGGTACCACCTCACACTATCAGAGTGGCTAAAATGATGAAAAAGGAAAGTGTTGGATGTTGAAGGGGATATGAGAAAACTGAGACACTAAAGCACCATTGTTAGAGTTGTAAACTGATCCAACAATTCTGGAGAGCAATTTGGAACTATACCCAAAGGGCTATAAAATTGTGCATCCCATTTGAGTCAACAATAACACTACTAGGTCTGTATCCCAAAGAGATTTTTTTTTGAAGGTGGAGGGAGTGAGGAAAGGACCCATTTGTACAAAAATATTTATAGCAGCTCTTTTTGTGGTAGCTAAGAAGTGGAAATCAATGGGATGCTCATCAATTGGGGAATGGCTAAACAAGCTCTGGTATATGACTATAATGCAATAATATTGTGCCATAAGAAATGGCAAGCAGGAGGATTTCAGAAGAACCTAGAAAGACTTACATGAACTGATACATAGCTAAGTAAAAAGAACCAGGAGAACGTTATACACAGAAATAGTAATATTGTTCTATGAAGAACTGTGAATGACTTAGCCATTCTTAGGAATACAATGACCCAAGATAATCCTAAGGAACTAAAGATAACACATACTGTCTACCTCCGGAGAAAGAACTGATACTATTTGAATACAGACTAAAGCATGCTGTTTTTCACTTTTTTTTAATTTTTTTTCTTTTATTTTAGTTTTCTTTTACGAAAGTGACTAATATGGAAATGTTTTACATAATTGCACCTGTATAACCAATATGTGATTCCTTCCCATCTCCAGGAGGGGGGAGGAGAGGGAAGGGGGGATGGAGGGATAGAATTTGGAACTCAAAACTTTAATAAAAATATTTAAAATTGGGGAAAAATGATTATTTGTGTCTAAGGCACCACAAGGACAGCAACCTGACTAGAGCAGAGAAGGTTTATGAGAGAAGACAACAAGACTAGTGAGGTATCCCAACACAGACTATGTGATGAAGTCTCCTTTCTGAACTTCTCAGGTACAGACACAAAAAATGAACCCAGTTTTTTACACTTTGTGACTGGGAGCTCCTTTAGTTATGTCCTCACTCCCACTTTATTCATAAAATGTTAGAGGGAAATTTGGTAATAAAATTTGTAATGGGCTGGACTCCAAGAGAGATCCATGTGAAGCTGTGGCCTCTACGTCCTTCATACTGATTGGAAGTGTTACTTTCCACTTCCATGTGTGAGAATTGTGGGAGTGGAGTGAACTACACTGGCTCCATCTTGTGCCTCAATTCTGGATCTAGCTCAGTTCCCTTTCTATTCAATTATGTGTCTAGTGCAATTTCTCCATTGTGAGAAAACTGTATTCAATTATGGGGATGGTGAGAAAACTTTTTTGCACTATTTGAAACTAACCTTGCATAGCTGAGAAGCTATTCCGCCTCTACTTGCTGCTTGCTGACCAGAAACCTAGCCAGATCTCAACATTGATGCAAGGAGTTTTCTCAGAATTATACATCTCAAGCATTCCATATGTCTTATCTGAAAACTGGTCCCATAGTAGTGAAACAGTTA
Source organism: Bettongia penicillata ogilbyi (assembly GCA_023548195.1). Taxonomy (NCBI): domain Eukaryota; kingdom Metazoa; phylum Chordata; class Mammalia; order Diprotodontia; family Potoroidae; genus Bettongia; species Bettongia penicillata. Next base: position 810,544 of record JAJHZJ010000583.1, read on the forward strand.
CTATATCTTTTCTCCTTTGACTGAATATAAAAACTTGGGGAATAGGACATCTCTTTTCTGATTTCAAGGAATTGTACCTATCTGCTCTCCTCCTCCCAGTTTAGGAGGCTTTAATCTTTCCTCTAAGTCGAAAGCAGATGAACTAATCTTGTATTCTGGTTTATATCCTATTAATTGTTCTCCTTTTTTATCTTTAATTGATTGTTTCTCTTTTATTCATAAAAATCTGTCTTCTCTTGCATTCAGGACCCAGTTGTGAGAAATAATTCAGTTGGACCCTACTCTACTCTAATAAGTAGTAATCAGTTTGCTATGACTCCAATAGGGGTAGTGATTATAAGTTCTGTGTATTAGTCCCCAGAGCTATAAGCCTGGATTATAAATTCATTTGCTTCATCATAGGAAGCTAACTAAAGACCCTCCTTCCTTGTTTTTCCTTGTTGTGGTGACTAAACCCAGTGTGGTGGAGGTGACTCAATTACATAGAAAGTCCTCCAACTTATTTTTGTACCTCCAGACCACACTCTCTTGTCCAACATGAGCAGGTGACCATCCTGTGACCACATAGTCAGTGGAGATGCCCCATGCTTCACCCAACCTGAGAACCACCCCCCACAACTGCTGATGTACCATTTCTAGTTGATGCATTGTGTTTTTTTGACCTGCTAAGCAAGATTTATCAACCAATGGGATTTTGTACTTTGTGTAGCCTCTTTAGAATGTTCAGGCATCAAATCTGGTACCAAATCTTATAAAAATAAGGCCCTGAAAGAGGCAGCATCTCAAATTGTGAGGAAGATCTGAGGTCCACTTTATTAGAGGGGACAATGGACCTCTAATAAAGTGCCATTGGCTCAGAGTTCTGCCTCAGTCTCTTTTACTGTAGATTGGACAATTATAATCCTCATATAGTGCCAAGCTGAGGAGCCCTGGTCTCAATTTGATATTCAATTGGCATGCAATACTTAATAAATCAATATACTTGGAAACTTGAATCTTCGTTTCCTCAGTTATTTCAGATTTCAACTGTCTACTCTACAAAGAATATGACTGGTCTCTGCTTTCGATCCCTTCCATGGTCTTTGCCTATCTGGACATGGTCATTGCCACTACCTCTGCTACAGGTTAAAGATCCTATCTCTTTGACTAGTGATGGATATATGTTCTTGTCCACTGGATCTTATGTCCTATCTGAAACTCATCCCTCGGATCAGTGGGTTGGTCAGAGTAAGCTCTGTGAAGATGCTGAAATTAGTCGTTTTCTTTTGGAAAGGTCTAGAGGATCTTAAGAGGTCAAGAAGGTGAGAGATTGGGACTAGAGAAATCGTATAAAGCAAGAGGAATAGGAAGGTAACATCGACACAAACAGACAGGATCCTAGTACTGAAGGACAAAGGACCAAAGCAGGAACTCAGGCAGAGGAACACGAGATGGGTTAGGATGGGAGCCTGGTAAGAAGATTTTGTTCAAGGAAATGAGAGAAAAACTCAGCTATTGGAACTGGGAAGTAAGGTAAGAGCATGATGCTGAGCTATTATACACACACACACACACACACACTGTGTACATATGTGTGTATATATGCATATATGTGTGTGTATATATACATATATGTGTATATGTGTGTGTGTGTGTGTGTGTGTGTGTGTGTATATATATATATATATATATATATATATATATATAGCCACAGGATCTTTAGATCTTACCCATGTTAGATTGTCTCCCAAGTCTAAAAGAAGGACTTTAAGGGATCCCACTGATCTCAGTGACTGGAGTGTGGGAGAAGAGCTTATAAGAAGAACATCATAGGAAGAAAGTGAAGTGGGTAAGGATTGCTGTTGTTCACCCTTTGTACAAGTGTGAGGTAGAACTGTGCAAAGTCATCAGCCCCTCACTCTCTCCTCCAGTCATTGAAGTCCGGTGGTAAGACATAAGTCAGGATGGCTCGCAATGTCCCAGGATGCAGTGGGAAACCTTGGCCTTTTTAAGCTAACGTCTTACCCAGTCTGTTTTTCTGAGGCAGCACCCATTCATTAGTTAAAGGCTAGGTAATAACTGAGGTAAAAGATGGCCTAATTTGCCTTTACCAATGGGTAAAAAACAGGAATTAGAAAGGAAGAGAGAGACAGAGTCAAGATGGCTCCAGCCCACTCTCCCAACGTTATTCTCTAAAAAACTTTAACTTCACTGAATTCTGGTGCAGTAAACAAAAGGTGAGACATTTTTCCAACCCAAGATAATTTAAGAGGTTGGAAGGAGAGACCTGTGACTGAGGTGGGGACTGGTTTCTTGTGGATATGGTGGTAATATCAGCTGTGGGCCTTGGAGGCAGCAGCAGCAGCAGCTGTGAGAGCTCTCAGCCCAAAGATGGTCAAGGGATTGGACAACTGGCCAGAAAGAGACTACATGAGACTCCTATACTAGCACTGGGAACAAGACTAGATACTGTTTGGTAACTTCATTGCCCGTATGCAGTTCTGGGTTAAGGTTCCAGAAAATGAGGAGCACTTGCAGCAAGGGAACAGTAGCCCCTCCTGGGTAAAAACCAAGACCACACCTCTTCCTGATCATGCCACCTTGGAAATATTGAAAACTTACAGACCTCCAGAACTAGCTCTGAAAACAGGGTGCAAAAAAGCCTGAAATTTGGGACAATGTTTCACCCAGCCCTATCCCCAGGAGAATAGACTCCAATTCTAAAATAAAGTTCAAAATCAAGAAATAGGAAAATGAGCAAACAGCAAAAAAAGAACCTCCTCATAAAAAAGCTACTATGGTGACAGGGAAGATCAAAACAAACTTGGAAGATGATGATGCTATGAGAACTGTTACAAGCAAAACTTCCAAGAAGAGTGCAGATTGGACACAAGCCCAATGAGAAGAGCTTTTTTTTTAAAGAGCAAAATAAATATTTTAAAAATCAAATAAGAGAGGTAGAGGAAAATTGGGAAAAGAATTTAGAGCTATGCAAGAAAATTATGAAAAGGGAATTAACAGCTTAGTAAAAAAAAGGCATAAAAATATTGAGGAAAGTAACATCTTTAAAAACAGAATTGACAAATGGTAAAAGAGGCAGAAAACCTCACTGAAGAAAAGAACTCTTCAAAAAGCAGAATTGGCCAAATTATAAAGACACACAAAAGCTCACTAAAGAAAATAATTACTTAAAAATTGGAAAGGAAGAGAGAGAGATGCCCAGAAAAATCACCAAAATTCCAGTCCCTCAGATTCTACCCCATGCACTGGTGCACTGAAAGTGATCTGGGGTGTCCAGTCCTGTTCCATCTCATTCCATTAAATATCCCTCCCATCACAGAGTCCTCAAACATTCCCCAACAGACAGGTAGCCTAGACAAATAATGGACAGAGCTCTGGACTCAGAGTTGGAAGGCCTGAGGTTATTATCCCAAATTTGCCATGAATTAGCTGTCTATGACTGAGAAAAATATTAAAGCTTTATTCTCAGTTATTATCCTCAGTTTCCTCTTCTCTAAAATGGGAGTTCTTATAACTATACTATCTGTCTTACTGAAATGTTGAGGAAAGGGATTTTCTTATAAAGAAGAAGTATTTATTATTAAAGGGAAGGGATGAAATCATTCTTGGCTTACAGCTGTGTCAGCTAACACTGCCCTGAGGAAGAAGGAATAGAAAACAGAACTAAACTTAGCCAAGTTGGGAGCATTTGTGCCTGAATTGGAAATGGCTTGTTTAATCTAAAATCATAGTGTTTGGATAATTTTTAAGAGACCATTTCAAATTAATTTTTCTTCTTTTCTCTCTTAACCCTCTTTTACCAGAAATTTATCTATTAGAGCCTTAAAATGAAACAAAACAAGAGGTCTCAAGCTTTGTGACTTCCCTTACTCTCCCTCCAGAGCATCTCTTGCCAAGAAACACAATATAGGTGGCTAGACACAAGACACTCCTGTTAGCCTTTAGATAAAAAAGCCTACAAGCCGAATATACTCGTTTATTTGTGACCATTGTTTTCAGCAGTTTGTCCTAACTGTGACAAGAACTGATAATCCCATTTACCAAAATGTCTCTCTCAGGAGTAGAAGTTCAGAGTCTCCCTGGGGACCAGGGACAGATGCCAACTGCAGACCAAAATAAGGTCAAGGCTAGAAATGGTAGCTCAGTTGTGAAGAGGTGGGGTCTGATTCTCTTTGATGGGGAGGGAGGTGGTTTGCACAGAACTAGAGAATATCAGAGCTGGAAGGGACCTTGAAACATAGAATATCAAAGCTGAAGGGAAACTTAGAATATATTATGTCAGAGCTGGAAGTGACCTTAGAACATAGTATGTCACAGCTGGAAGAAGACTTGAAAAATAATTATCACTAGCATCTAATAACATAGCTATAAAGTTTTACAAAACCCTATACAAAGATTATCTCATTTTATGTTCAACACAACCTTGGTGCTATTATTATCCCCATTTTACAGATGAGGCAACTGAGACTGAGAGAGGTTAAATGACTTCTCCAGGGTCACGCAGCTAGTAAATATCTGAGGCTGCATTCAAACTCATCTCTTCCTGAAATCCAGGTCCAATGCTCTATCCATTACACCAGTTAATTGCCTCCTGATGTGATATCAGAATATTATATATCAGAGATGAAAGGGAATTTAGGATGTGGAATATTAGAACACAGATCATTGAATAGCATGCTCAGGGATCACTCTGATTTTGTATTTTAACTTTATTCTATGGATGAGGAAATTGAGGCCCATAAAGGGAGGGAAAGCTTCTCCAAAGGTGTTTCCTTTTCCATTCTACCCTCCCACCATCAGTGCCCAGTCCTGTTGGGACTGGGTCCAACTTTAAGATTTGCAAAGCTAAAAGCCAGTAAGGGGCGATGAGGTGGAGGAGTAGATAGAGCCCTGGCCCTGGAGATAGGAGAACATGAGTTCAAATCTGCCCTCAGACACTTCCTCGCTATGTGATCCTGGACAAGTCACTTAACATTGATTGCTTCAAAAAAACAAACAAACAGAAAAATCTAGAAGCTGATGGAGAGTTCACACCAGTGATTGAGTTTTCCTTGCTTCTGAGACATACTCCCTATCTCTTAATCTATTGCCAGGTCCCTTCAATTTCTATAGTTCTTAACTACCTGCTTTAAGGTACTGTGGTAAAGAAGAAAGAGCTTTGGATTTAGTTGGTCAGAGGTTCTTTGTTTAAATCCTGCCTGTGACACTTACTGTCTGTGTGACTGAGGGTGAGTCACTTACTCTCTCTTCAGCCTCAGTTTCCTCATTTCCTCAAAGAGGGGGTTAGACTAGATGATCTCAGCCTAAGGTCTCTCACAACTCAAAATCTATGATCCTATGACTTTAGAGCATGTTCTTTCCTTCTAGCTCTCTGGCTCTTCTGTCTGACATGACTTCTGATACCCTTGCTTATTGAAGAGACTTGGTATAGTGCAAAGCCAGCTAGACTTAAAGTTCTCAAGACATACATTCCAATGCCACCTCAAACACTCAATAGCTGTGTGTCTGTGGGCAGGTCACTTAATCTTTCTCAACCTCAGTTTCCTTACCTGGAAAATGGGAATAACAAAAGTTCCTACCTCACTACATAACTATAATAATAATATACTATGCGAAAAATGCTCTGCAATCTCCTCCTCCTTCTCCTCCTCTTCCTCTTCATCTTCTTCTTCATCATCATCTTCTTCTTCTGTTAGACTCTAGCCTACGCACCCTCTCTTGGGCCCAAGCCCCTGCCCCAACTGCCCAAGTTTTGGCTTTAAAATAGATCCAGTAAATTGTAAGCTTTTTTTTTGAACCACAGAAAACAAAACTCTGAAACAAATAGATGTTGACAATGAAATGTGAAAGAATATTCTCTCCATGGTATCTATATAGATTTTATTGATTAGCTGTTTGGGCATTCTGCTTTGAGCAATGAGGAAGGTGTTGGGAAAGGCACCAGAGTCCTTGTAGAATGCATCATTGCTCATGTGTTTCTTATGGCTTTGTGTCCCCAGCACCTAGCCAAGATGAGCATATTGCATATATAGTTAACGATTAATTCAAGTATGTCATTGATGATGAAGCAGCAATCTAGTGGAAAAGACATATGAGAAGATGCAACATTGCAAAGAATAATTAGCACCATCGAGTAATATGTGGGCACAGTGGGGTATGGTGAAAAGAGCATTGGGATTCAGAAGACCAGCATTGGAATTCCAGGTCTATTCCTCACTGTCACCAGGCACAAGGTACCTTACCTTTCTGATCATCTGCTTCCTTATCTGTAAAAATGGGGAAGCTAAGTGGTGCAGTGGATAGAGAACCAGTGTAGGAGTCAGGAGGACCTGAGTTCAAATCTCACCTCAGATACTTGACACTCACTAGCTGTGTGACCTTGGACAAGTGACTCATCCTGGGTCATCTCCAGTCATCTTGATGAATATCTGGTTACTGGATTCAGATGGCTCTGGAGGAGAAGTGAGGCTGGTGACCTGCACAGCCCTCCCTCACTCAAAACAGAGTCAAGTGCAAGTCATGTCGTCATTTCTCTGATGGTATGGTCTTCTTCAGCAATGAAGGATGAACACCTATCTGTAAAATGGGAAGGCTCATATAGGCGTCAAGAAAACTCTTGGGCAGCTAGGAGCTATTATAAAATGTACAGTAATAAGTCACTGTAGGAATCATTATAGAAGTGTATAGAGATTACTATGTTAAGGGCCAAATGACTGGTACAAAGCATTGTGGGAGTTGTGGAGGGAGAGTTCACAGTGGGTTGTGGTGATCCACAGAAGGAACAGAACTAGAGCTGGGCCTTAAAAAATAAATAATTTGTTGACTGCAAGTGAAAGTCACATGCAAGATCTGAACTAAGGAGGAAGAGGAGAGAAGGAAGGTCATTGAATGAAGTAGGAAAGACTTAGATTGGCTGAAACTCAGATTCCGGTACATGTAGGTGCATAAAATCATAGGATCACAGATTTAGAGCTGAACAGGGCTTAGAGGTCCTCTACTGGTCTCTAAATGGGGGACTGAAGGCCTTGAGAAGAGGATACTTGGACTCTAAGAGGCTGTGACCTAACCCTAAGGACCATGTGAGCACCAAGGATGAGAAATTGGGTCAAATCTTACCCTTTAGTGATAGCTAGTCATTAGGCTTCTTTTCAACACAATCACAGTTACCTTCATCTCCCAGGGCTCTCTCTTACTGCCTCCTCCCTCCACTGTTAAAGCTCCCATCTTCCTCTTTCTGATTTCATCTCTCCTTTTCTGATTCTGGGGTCAGCCCCTTAGAGCAGTTATAGCCTAACCACACTACCCAGGCACCCACAGAAGGGACTACACAGGTATCCTTGGGAAAGTTTCTCCTCCACCCGCAGTATGTCCAGCTGCTGTCCCCCAGATCAGCTGGTGGCTGTGACAAATGCCCTTCAGAAAGTGGACTCAGGACTTCAGGTAAGTAACTGATGAACAAGCCCCCTCCTCTCCCACACCCCTTTTTGTTTTCAGTGGGACAAAGAGAGTCTCAGGATAAGCAGTCATGGATAAGCTGTGATCTTCCTTGCAGATCTTATTACATCATATTTTTCATCAAATTCAAGCCCTTTCCAAACTTTCAGAAGCCCCACATTGTCTTTGACTCTTCACTCTCTGTGGAGAAGGGGCCAGCCATTCCCCAAGCCCATTGCCAATCAACTATCCATTAACAGATCAGATAAGACAGCCTAATGAAATATGGAGACACCTGAGGGAAGAGACAGGAGACAACATGTGAAAACGAAGTCAAGCGATGGCCACCAGCCTAACCACCACCTCCTCTCAGCCCTTACAGAGGTAGCTGAAGGGCAATGCTCCCTCAGACCACTGTGGCTCAGCTTCTAGGCCAACCCCAGAAAAAATTGTTCTCAACTCCTAAGATATGACCCGGCAACTACTTCATCAGGTGCCTCAGCCCCTGCCTCCTGAACAGCACCAGTTAACTAAAGATCCAGAGAAAACACTAAGGATCATGGAGACTTTTCATCTGACTTCCTGCTGAAATCTACCTGTGCTATCTCCCACTTTAGAACTTGAGTTCCTCAAGAGAAGGGACTGTCTTTTCTATTGTATCTGCCCTTCTTAACACAGTGTTTTGCTCATTGTAAATAGCTAATAAATGCTTATTTATTCATTTTTTTGTATTGTATGTGTTTTTAAAATTCAATTTTAATTTATTTTCAGCTTTGAATTCTCTCCTTCCTACACCCATTGAGAAGGCAAGAAAAGCAAAATCCATTGCAAATATGTATAGTTATGTAAAACAAATTCCCACATTAGCCATATTGAATAAAAAAAATATTACCGATCACACTTATGGAGGGGTGAACAATTTATGAATAGACAAGAGATAGAGAGTAGTGTAAAACGTAAAATGGATCATTTGATTACATTAAATTAAAAAGGGGTTGTGCAAATCAAACAAATATAGCCAAGATCAGAAGGGAAGAAGGAAATTGGAGTGGGGGGTGGATTTCATGGACAGTTTCCTCAGGTCTCATATTTCAAATATATAAAGAACTTTGTCAAATCTATAAGAATACAAGTCATTCCCCAACTGATAAATGATCAAAAAAAATATGAAGAGGCAGTTTTCCAATGAAGAAATCAAAACAATTTATAATCATATGAAAAAATGCTCTAAATCATTATTGATTAGAGAAATGCAAATTAAAACAACCTTGAAATATTATTTTACACTTATCAGATTGGTTAAAATGATTGAAGGAGAAAGTGACAAAAGTTAGAGGGAATGTGGAAAAATTGGGACACATTCACTGTTGGTGGAACTGGGAACTGATCTAACCATCTGGTAGAACAATGTGGAATTTTGTTCAAAGAGTTATAAAACTGCCTATACCCTCTGACCTAGCAATAACAAAGATGATTAGGGAAAAAGAAAAAGAACCTACATGCTCTAAAATCTTTGTAATGGAAAAGAACTGGAAATTTCAGGGATGCCTGTCAACTGGGGAATGACTAAACGAGTTGTAGTATATGATCCTGATAGAATGCTACTGTGCTATAAGAAATGATGAGCTCAATGATCTTAGGAAAACATGGACAGTCTTGCATAAAATAATGAGAAGTAAAATGATCAGAACCAAGAGAACATTGTGTACAGTAACAGCAATATTGTTTTAAGAACAACTTTGAGCAACAATCATTTTGAATATTATAAATACCCAAATTAACTACAAAGGACCTATTAAGGAGGGTGTTAATAGCATTGAGAGAAAGAACTAATAAATAGAAGCATTTATAGAATGGTTTTACATTTATACACAAACACATACACATATATATTATATATTATATATATTTATCTAATGGTAGCCATCTCTTGGTGGGGGTAAGCAAAAAGGAGAAAAAAAGTTCCTTTGCATTTTCATGCACAATCATCTTTTTTTCTATTCTACCATATTATGGAAATGCTTATTTTATTTCTTAAGTTCAGAATAAAATAAAGAAAAATTTTAAAAAGAAAGAAAAGAAAATATGCTTCAATCTGAACTCTGAATCTATCAGGTTTCTATTTGGAAGTGAATAACATGTGCCATCATGAATCCTTTGAAACTGTGGTTGACCAACTGCATTGGTCAGAATTACTAAGTCTTTCAAAGTTCATTATCTTTACAACATTGTTGCTTTTGTATAAATTGTTCTCCTGGTTTGGCTCACTTCACTTTGCATTAGTATATGTAAATCTTCTCAGATTTTTCTGAAGCCATTCCCTTCATCATTTCTTACACCACCATGGTATTGCATCACATTCATATACTAGAGTTTGTTCAGTCATCCAACTGATGGGCATCCCCTCAGCTTCCAAATCTTTGTCACCACAAAAAGAGTTGCCATAAATATTTTTGTGCATATGAGTCCTTTTCCTCTTTCTTCAATCTCTTTGTGGAAGTATTGCTGGGCCGAAGGATATTCAATTTCATAGCTTTGTGGGGGGGGGGGCAGTTCCAAAACTGCTTTCCAGAAGAGTTGAACCAGTTCACTGATCCACCAGCAATGTATTCATGTATCTTCTTACCCACATTCCTCCAATATTTGTCAATTTCCTTTTCCATCATTTTAGCCAATCTGATGAATGTGAGGTGGTGCCTCAGATTTGTTTTAATTTGCATTCATTCATCCATTGAACTCAGATTTCTAATCAATCGTCAAATTCTGTCATTTCTACCTTCACAGCATTTCTCACATCTGTCCTTTTTTTCCTATTGCAACAGCCACAACCTTAGTGTAGACTCTCATTACCCTTGAACTTTTAATTGCTTTCTAAGCGATCTCTCTGCCTCAAGTCTTTCTCTTCTTCAATACATCCTCAACAGAGATGTGAAAGGGGTTTTCCCAAAGTGTAGGTTGTTCCGTTTCACTTCTCTACTCAATGAACTCCAATGGCTCCCTATTAACTCTAAGATCAAATATTATTTTTTCATTGTCTTGTTCTTTTTAATTTCTAATTTTTTTGTGATTGCTAATGTTTAGTCATGTCTGACTCTTTGTGAACCCATTTTCTATGGGGTTTTCTCAGCAAAGATGCTGGAACAGTTTGCCATTTCCTTCTCCAGAATCCCCATTTTATAGTTGACGAAACTAAGGGAAACAGAGGTTAAGTGTCTTACACAGGGTCACACAGATAGTAAGTTTCTGAGGCTGGATTTGAATTCAGGTCCTCTTGACTCTAGGGTTAGCACTCTATCCGCTGTTCTACCTATCTGCCCCCTCTATTTTTGCATAAGTTTTACTAAATACCTAATTATCAGTACAGAAGTAAATATATATTATTTATAAGTAAGTAGATATTCACATAAGAGGTGAGTGTGTTCCAAAATTCCTTTCTGATACAGGTGTAGTATCAAAAAGGTTTGGAGGCCACTGCTCTAGTCCAATACCCTCAGTTTACAGATGAAGAAAATGAGGAATAGAGAAGGGATATGACTTGCTCACATAAGCAGCAAGAAACAAAGTCAGAATTTGAACCCAGACCCACTGACTCCAAAGCCAACAGAATCAGGTTCTAGGCTTGTTTGCATTTAGTGGCTTTTATTTTGTCTCCCCCATTAGACTATTAGCTCCTAGAGAACAGGGACTGGCTTTCACATGTCTGTCCCCAGCACTTAGCACAATGCTTGGCACACAGCAGGCGCTTAATAAATGTTTATTCACAGACTAATTAATTGTCTCAATATAACCACCTACTATTATTTACACCTACAAAAATGGGAAAACCGCTTTCATATGAGGATATGGATTTTGGAATTTTGAAAATAATAATCTCTTGAAACTTTCTCTTTGTCTCTCTATCTCACTCACTCTTTCTTGCTCTCTTACTCTCATTCTCTCATTCTCTCTCTCCCTCTCTCTCTGAATCTCTCTTTCTCTCTGTGCGTTTCTCCCTCCTCTCTTACTTATCTCTCTTCTCTCTCTTTGTTTCTGTCTGTTTCTCTCTTCTCTCTGTTTCTGTCTCTCTGTCCATCGCTGTCTCTGTTTCTATCATTCTCTCTCTCTTTCCTTTTCCCTGTCTCTTTCTGGCTCTCTATCTCTATCTGTCACCTCAGTCATCATTTCTACACAGATGACTTCTGGGTTCCCGTACCTAGCCCTGCTCTCTCTCCTTGAACATCAATCCCATGTTGCCAGCTGCCTGCTAGCCATCTCTACCGGGAGGTTCCAATAGCATCTCAAGTGCAATATCTCAGAATCTCCAACGCATCCTTCCCCTCTCTCCCTGTGTTGAGGACACCATTCCTGTAGTCACCCAAGTTCACAATGGAATCATCTCTCGTGTTTCATTCTCCCTAATTCTTCAGATTTTATTCATCATCAAGTCTTTGTGACTCCACTTCCACAACATTCATGGTTCTTTCTCTCCACTCATATAGTCACTACTCTAGTTCAGGACCCCATCACCTCCCATTCTCTTCTTTTTTCATTTTTTTTTAATGAAAAAAACGTGTCTTTCTCTCTCTTCCACCTTCATCCCATTTAAAAAGAAAGGAAAGAAAAACAAAACCCTTGTAACAAAACGTGTGTGTGTGTATGTGTGTACGTGTGTGTGTATGTATGTACGTGTGTGTGTTGTGTGAAATGGTGGCCTTCTCTAGTGTGGAGTTGGGAAGGGAGGGAGACAGTTTGGACCTTAAAAAGTAACAAAAATAAATTTAATTTTTAAAGAATGTCTTATTCCTTATCAACTGTCTGCCTTATCAAGTGTCATCATACTTCATCTAGATTTTTACAGGGGTGAGGAACCTGCAGCCTTGAGGCCACATGTGACCCTCTAAGTCCTCAAGTGTAGCCCTTTGACTGAATCCAGACTTCCCAGAATAAATCCCCTTAATAAAAGGATTTGTTCTGTAAAACGCGGACTCATTCAAAAGGTCTCATCCAAGGACCTAGAGGATCACATGTGGCCTCAAGGCTGCAGATTCCTCACTCCTGATAGAATAGTGACTGTTCATCTCATTGATCAGAATCCTTAAATCTTTCAAAGTTGTTTGCATTTTCCATGTTGTCATTATTATAAAAATTATTCTCCTGGCTCTGTTCACCCTAGTCTGCATCAGGTCTTCTCAGTCTTCCCAGATTTCTCTGAAGGTATACATTTGATCATTTCTTATGGCCCAATAATATTCCATTTCATTCATATACCATCATTTGTTCAAGCCACTCCTCAATGGATGCTTCCCTTCAATTCCATTTCTTTCCTACTTCAAAAAGAGCTGTCATAAATGTTTTTGTATGTATGGTTCCTTTCCTTTCTTTTTAAAAAGTATCCCTGGGATATAGGCCTCATAATGTTGAAGTAGCCTTCTCATTGGTCTCCTGGATTTCATTTTTTCCCCTTTACATTCCTTCCTCCATAGAGTTGCCAAATTCCTATTTCTAGATGATGTCTGACCATGTCATTCTCCTATTCAAAATTCTTCAGTATCTCCCTGTTTTCTCTAGTAGGAAATATAGATTCCTCAACTGTACACTTACGATACAATAGAAAGAGCACTACTAAGGAGTTGGGGGATCGAGATTCAAATTCTGCCTCTGTATGTCCTTAGACACATCATTTAACCTCCACTCAACCTCATAAAATGAGGATGTTGGACTAGATGTCCTCTGAGATTTCTTCTTACTCTAAATCTATGATCCTAAAAGATTGACCCAATATAATTGGAGTCATATGACTTGAGTCCAAATGCCTCCAATTCAGAAAGACCTGGGTTCAGGTTCTGGCTCTGATCCATATTAAATGGTTGTCATTTAACCTCTGAATTCCTCAGGTAGCTCTCAATAAATTATAAAGCACGTCTATAGTGGTAGAGAACATATCTTCATTGGGAGTTTAAAATCAGCCTCAAGTACAAGGTTATGAAAGTATAAGTAGATTATACCTTGGTTGGAAATGCTCTGGGGATTTTAGTGGACTAGAAGCTCAATATGCATCAATACTATGATTTGCCACCCAAAGCAGCCAACATGATCTTAGGCTGCTTTGTGAAGTCTAGGAACTACAAAAACAATTGTCCCACAGTGTCCAGCTCTGGGCAGACCACTCCTAGAGTACTGTATTCAGTTCTGGGCACCATATTTTAGGAAGGGCATTAATAGACTGGAGAGCGTGTAAATGAGAGTGATCAAGAAGGTGAAGGATCTTGAGACTGTGTCACACAAGGGTTACTTTGAAGGAATATTTAACCTAGAGAAGAGATGATCTAGGGGGAGGTGTTACAGTCCTCTTTGAGAATTTGAAAAGGTGCTATGTTAAAAGGACTTGATATACTCTTCTTGGCCCAAGAGAGCAGAACTAGAGGCAATGAGGATATAAGGAAAAATGATACAAAGGAGAACAGAATGAGCTGCCTCGAGGGCTGATGGGTTCCCCTCCTACCCAATGGAGGACACTAAACAAAGGTTGGATGACCATTTGGGTACCCATCCCATTGGAGGGCTTCCTGTGCAGGTGCTGGTTGGGTGTGATGGTTCCAGAGGTTCCATCCAACTCTCAGATTCTATCATTCTCTAACAAGACTCCAGGACTTGAGGATTTTAGTCATTCTAAATATATATCCTATTTTTAAAAAAAGACAGAGTTCCCATTCTGCTTCCAGTACTACTGCCAAAAGATACTTATAATCTGAGAACTTAATTACCTTCCAAAAAAATCTCGAGACAGAACATATTTAAAATTGCAAGGGGCATCAGAGAACACAGCTAAAACAACATGAAAAGATATCCAGATAAACAACAAGATTTCAACGACCAGATTTGAAGCTTGTTTTCTTGCCAGCAATACCAAAGAGCTAGATACAAGTTGATTTAATTCACTGAAAAGATTGACTCAGAAAAATGCATTAAAACCTTTTTTTTTCCATGAACCATGGCAAGAATACAAATCAGAAAAGCAAGATTTCCCAAGATGTCTATAACCAATGCATTATATATAACTGGAAACTAAAAGTTGGGAGGAGGAATCTCCTAAGAGTCTAATGAGCTCCTAGGGAGAGATTGTAGGATCACAAATTCAGACTAGAAAGGACCTGAAAAGTCATCTCGTCCAACCTTTTTATTTTACAGAGGAAGAAACTGAGGCTCGGACAAGTTTAGTGACTTGCCTAAGGTTGCAAAGGGAGGAGAGTGAGCTTGGCTTTGAACCGAGACACCCTGATTCCAAAGTCAGTCACCTCTCCGAACAAGTTTGTTTTTTTAGTAAGTATATGAGAGAATAAGTTATCAAGAAGTCAGCCATTTGAAGGCCACTTCTACAAAACTGAACTCATCTCTGGGAAATACAGGGTTGGTGGAGATGAGCTAGAATATAATTCAGATGTAGAGAATGAGATGAAAGTAGATAGGCAGGAAAAAGACAATTACAAAGGATCACCTGCTGGTGGGGGCAAGTTTAAGGTGGGGGAGAGAAAATGAAACGAAGGTGATAAAAGAACAAAAGGTACCAATTAAAATAAGCTTTTCTGTTTATTTATTTTAGTGAATAGCCTTGGATGGTCACTTGACAGGGATTCCTCTGCTGAGTACGAACTTAGACTCAAGGACTTCTATTTTTTGGTGGTGGGGGAAAGTCAATCAGGGTTACATAGCTAGTAAGTGTCTGAGGTTGAATTGAAATCCTGACTGCTGGGTGAGTACTTTATCCACCACGCTACCTAGCCACTCCTGACTCAATGACTTCTAAGAATCCTTCCAACATGAAGATTTTATGACTGTATTATATGAAATTTGTAATAACAGGGCACCTCTGTTAACTATCAAATACTATTAATAATCTATTAACAACCTAATACTTTTTTAACAATCAAAACAACTTGTGTTTCTGTAGTACTCAACAGTTGACAAAATGCTTTCCTCACAGTGAGAAAGGTAGAACTGACCAGCATGTGAATAAGAGGGCCTGATGGTTTGGAGGATGTAGGGAAGCCTGGGTATTCTGGTCTTTCTTTAGAGATGCTGGACCATTCGGTCTGCAGAATCACTCTTGCCATGGCTTTTCACTTCTCAGCCCCATCTTTTTCTCACAGGGCCATGGGAAAGTCCACAACCATCCCTTGCCCAGAATCATGTGGCAAGTACAGACTGATTACACTGTTCAAATTTAAAGTCACAGAGTCTAGTCTGTTCCCCAGGCTTGGAAGCCACCCCCTGAATATGCCAAGCTCACTCCTGGGCCTCTGATTATTCTGTGCCCTTGGAATGTCCTCCTTATTCCTCCCTGTTTACCTAGCTCCTATCCATTGTCCAGTGCTCTGACTGCCTTCTGTAGAACCCTCCTTCTCTCTTTTCCTCTTAGAATTGTGCTCAGGAACAGCCAGGAGGGACTTGGGTACATGCTGAGCCTTTATCACCACATGAAATTTTTGGTGATGAAGTTTACAAAGGATGAGTTGCAGGAACAATGAATTGATTGATTAAGTCATGACTAAGTCACACACCCTTGCACTTAATATTTAAAAAGAGGACTAGGGAGGGTTAGACAGGTAGAGAGGGTCAGAGTTGGAGAGAGGCTATGAACAGAGACTTGAGCTTGGCTCCCTGGAGAGGAAGCCTGTGTGTCTACAAGGCCTGAAGGAACACAAGCTGACAACAGTGGAGTGGTGGGGGCAGATTGATGGCATTATTCCTAGAATGAACCTCCTGGACCTAGCAGAGGAGGCTCCAGGCTATGCCAAGTTCCTGAACAAAGCACAAGGTATTGAACTAAGCCCTCTACACTCAGCAAAGGATCTGAAGAGCCAAGAAGGATCTGAAGTCAAGGAACTACAAAGGACAGAGTCACAATGTGGGGAAGTCAACCTGTGCCCCATCCTTCGCTGGCGCTGAGTTGTGGGGATTATGCAGGTCCGGAGAGAGTGAGCCAGGTACCTTCCCTTCCCAGGAGGCCCTCATTGCTAGACAGTATAGAATGGGACTCATCAGAGGAAAGGGGATGCTTGACTCTAGCAACCTCAGGTGCTTTTCCTTTGTAGGAAGGAAGGTGCAGGAAGCTTCATCGTCAGTGAACTTCAAGTAGTGATCAAGGGCCAGTGAGTAACCAGGGCCCTGCCAGGCCACTCCTGGGCACACTCTTTACAATTCTAGGAGGAAAAGAGAGGGAGGGCTTCTTGGGAAGTGGGGCAGAACCCTAGAGTAAGACTCTGAGTCTGAATTAGCCTGTAGAGAACCCTGGGGAAGGCAGAGAAGCACAAGAAAGGGAGGTGTCTTCACTGTTTTGAGCCTTGAGTATATTTTGTGGTGGTTTTTGTGGTTGTTTTCGTTGAATTAAATGAAGTCTATGTTATATTCAGTGCCTTGCTAGCCTCAATGCTTACATAGGAGCTGAGGACTCTTTTTTTGTAGCAACCCAGACAACCCAAATTCTAATGTTCCCAGGAGAAACCCTGGGTAGAGGCATGGGCCAAAAAAATAAATTATATGAGAAGCCATTGAGCTTCAACCTGGTCTGTTTAACTCCAGAGTCAGGGTCTGGGCTATGAGTTACAGAGTAATGTAATCACAGAATGCTAGAGCTGGAAGAGGGTTAGAGACTACTGAGTCCAGCTTTCTCATTCAACCAAGAATGAAACTGACAGCCAGAGGAGGAAAGTCAATGCCCAAGATCACACAGAGTTCCTGGCAGAGCTGGGCAGGCACTCAGCTCCCCAACCTGAGAGATGCCTTCAAGCACTTAATTTTCTACTTCTTTCTCTTAATCATTTAACTGATTGACTGTGTTTGGCTTAACTCTCTAGTAATACCGAAGCCTTGTTTTTACATCTACTGCAGAACAGGACATGGGACTGAACTTGCAATCAATCAACCAACCAACCAATCAAAAAGCACTTAGAAAGTGATGTGTATGTGAAATTGAACTCCATTCCTTTTAAATGATATCTCCCTTCAAAGTCTTCCATTTTTTACACATCATCCAGGATTTTTCCTACAGGCTTTCAAAATCCCAAACTACCCTTTCTCCCCCCACACCAAATTTTCATTCCTTCAGCTGAAAAGTTCTCAACTATCAAATCAGTAGGAAAAAAATGTAATCAAAGTAATTTTTACTAAAATGTGAATCCCTGGTGGGTTGGGTAATTATATTTTTAAAAAGAAGCTTGTTGAACCAAGATAATCTCAAATTGATGGAATTCATCAGAAATATGTATGTGTATATATTTATGTGATAAATATATAACATAGATCTTTATGTTATCTCATTCTCTTTGTTTACTCAAATTCCTCTTTCCCTCAGTGCCTAGACCTGAAGAATAGGTCAGCAACTTAGGACTCTCCCTGTAGAAGGTTACCAACCCTTGCTGTTGCTGTATGTCCCCATGTAGGGCCAGCCCTCCAGGGCCCTGCTGTTTGCTTAATGACAGAGGTAAAAAGATTGGAGGCCAAGGGAGCTCTGACTCTCTGAGAGATGCTGCCATTTGACAGGGGCTTCGGGATTGTCATGCTCATTAAAAAGACTTCTCTACTGGGAGGTTTTAAAGTAACAAACAAAATTGGATGGAAAGACTTTTGGTTCTGGCTGAATGAGGCTTAGCATGATTGAGGGACTTTGGAGAGCTTGGGACTGGCTTTTGTAATGAATTTATGTTCTGTCCCACTCTGGACACTTGTTGAACTATTGTTATTTCCTCTGTCTGCTAAGGATTTGGACAGGCCAGGATCTGGAGAAGAAGAAAGCTCATATTTATAGAATGTATAGGTTTTGAGTGACTTTAGAAAATATCTGAAAACTGAAAAACTTCTAAGCACTAGAAAAGGTGGAGTCAGAACATTTGCATTCTAGTTCTTCTATTAACTCATTCTGTGATCTTGACCAAATCAGCCAGTCTATCTGAGCCTCAGTATCCTCTTAAAAAGAGGTGGTTGGACTCAGAAATGATGACTTCCAGACCTCCCATGATGACAACATAGTGACCCCTTGGTATTACCTTGTCAACTTATGGGTTGGGTCCCTTGCAGAGATGCCTAACCCAGGTTAAATGTCTTCTTTGTGTCTTTGTGTCCAAAGTTTGTTTCTAAAACTATTGTTCACAAGCCCCCACCAGTGCATTTACTTTTAATAATCCTCCAGAGGACATACAGCTCAAAGCAAAGGCACTTATTGAAATGGTAAGTAAGAACATAGAGAACATTAACAAAATTAAATAACAACAATATTAACAAACCCCACAACCACCACCTAGGGAATATTTTGTAGCATATGCATATAGGGAGGGCATCACTGGGAAGAATGGGCACACATAGAACATAGCAGCAGAAAGGCACATTGGCAGTCAAAGTCACTCACAACTCCTGCACCAATGGCCTTTCTCTTCTTGTGATGTTCTCATCCTGCTTCCCTGCTGGGATCTTGCTTCAAGGGACTCCCCAGGTCTTCTCTCCACAACTCTGCTCTTCTCCACAGATGGATTCTCTGGATCCAATCTCTACAGGTGCAACAGCTCCTCCGGATCTGGTAACTCTGCTATGTAACTCCATTTTCTTTCTTTATTTTTAAAATTATTTTATTTGTTTTCAGTGTTCTACAATCACTTCCATATATCTTAGATTTTTTTCTCTCTCTCTTCCCTCCCTGAGATAGTGTGCAATCTTATATAGGTTCTACACATACATTCTTATTAAATACATTTTTATGTTAGTCATGTTGCACAGAATTAAAATGATTGGGAGAAACCATAAAACAAAACAAAACAAAACATAACACAAGAGAAAATGGTCTGCTTCTTTCTGAGATCCAATTCCATAGTTCTTTCTCTGGATATGTAAGGCATTTTGCTCGAGTCCATTGGGAATTTTTTAGGTCCTTGCATTGCTGTGAAGGACTAAGTCTACCAGAAAAATTCCTCGCACACTCTTGTTGTTGCTGTGTACAAAGTTCTCCTGGTTCTGCTCCTTCATACAGCATCAGTTCACATAAATCCTTCCAGGCTTCTCTGAAGTCTTCCTGTTCAACATTTCTTACAGTACAATAGTATTCCATTACATTCATATACCACAACTTGTTCAGTCATTTCCCAATTGATAGGCATACCCTTGATTTCTAGGTCTTGGACACCACAAAGAGAGCTGCTATAAATATTTTTGTACATGTGGGACCCTTTCCCATTTTTATGATCTCTTTGGGATACAGTCCTACAAGTGATATTGCTGGGTCAAAGGGCATGTGCATTTTTGTAGCTTGGGCATAGTTCCAAATTGCTCTGCAGAATGGGTGGATCAGCTTACAACTCCACCAACCATAGATTAGTGTTCCAACTCTCCCACATCTTTTCCAACATTTATCATCTTCCTGTGTAATTTCATTTTCAATTGGAGGAGAAGAGGAGAAAGAAATCCCCTTTTCCCACCCCAATTTAGAAGGTCTTTGAGAGCATTCTGGATTTGGACTCAAGAAGAATTGGGCTTAAATCCTGTTTCAGACACTTCTTAGTTGTATGACCCTGGACAAGTGACTTAACTTCTCTCAACCCCAGTTTCCTCATCTGTAAAATAGGGATGATAATAACAACACCCACCAACCCGGGTTGTTGTGAAGACCAGATGAAACAATTTATCCAGAGTCTTGGTTGTTGTTCAGTTGTTTCAGTTGTGTCTGACCCCATTTGGGATTTTCTTGGCAAAGACACCAAAGTGGTTTCCTTCTCCAGTTTATTTTACAGATGAATAAACTGAGGCCAGCAGGGTTAAGTGACTTGCTCAGGATTCCACAGTTGGTAAGAATCTAAGGCCAGATTTGAACTCCTGACTCCAACCCCAGTGCTCTATTTACTGCACCACCCACCTGTTTCTGTGATTGTTAAAAGAAATCATCAAGTTGGAATGCAATCATTTGGAAAGGCTGTCAAAGACTGAAACCCTGTCATTCAGTTCTCCTTCCCAGCTCTTCCAGTATTTTGGATAAAAGAGATATCAGCATTCTCATGAGTTTCTTTAATGGCACAGGTAGAATCTGCAAATACAGGGTATTTGCTCTGGTTTGGAG
Organism: Bettongia penicillata ogilbyi; assembly: GCA_023548195.1. Classification (NCBI taxonomy): domain Eukaryota; kingdom Metazoa; phylum Chordata; class Mammalia; order Diprotodontia; family Potoroidae; genus Bettongia; species Bettongia penicillata. Next base: position 831,053 of record JAJHZJ010000583.1, read on the forward strand.
TCTTTTCTCCAAATATCCAAATACCTTCTAGATTCAGAGTCCTGTATTTGGGAAGGGAAATTTCACTATGAGAATTCCCTTATAATACATTAAGAGCTGTACAGGTAACCTAAAGAGTAGCAAAAACCAAAACACTTAAGATAATGTACTCTTTCAGATTCTAATCCCATTAAAGTCAGAACCATGGGTCTGAGAGGCAGCTTAGTGACATAACAGATAATAATAATGGCTAGCTATTAAGCCATTGAAGATTTCTATAGAATTTTAAGGTTTGTAAAGCCTTTTATAAAGGTGGTCTCACTTATCCCCACAACAATCCTATGAGTGAGGCAAATGGAAGTTAGCAGATATCTGAAACTGGATTTGAACTCAAGTCTTCCTGACTCCAAGTCCAATGCTCTACCCATTGTGCTATGGAGATACCTGCAATAAGGAAGACCTGAGTTCAAATGTGGCTACAGACTCTTCCTAGCTAGGTGACCCTGAACAAGTCACTTTAACCCCCGTCTGTTTCAGTTTATTTATCAGTAAAATTAGTCGATAAGCATCTAGGAAGTACCTGCTTTGTGCCAGGTACTATATTAAGTTATGGGGATATTGTAATAGTCCATGTGTGAACTGATAAAGGCCTGCTTTAGAATGGTGGAACTATCAGAGACAGAAGGGGATGTATTTGAGAGATACTGCAAAGATGAAATCAACAGACCTTGACAACGGATCGGATGTACGAGATAGCGAGGAGTTGAGAATGATCCTTAAGATGCAACTCTGGGGAACTAGGAAGATGGTGGTGTACTCAACAGTAATAGCAAAGTTTGGAAGGGGATTATGGATTAGGGAGAAGGATGATGAATTCAGTTTTGGACATGCTGAATTTAAGATGTCTACTAGCCATCTAGTTCAAGATATCTGAAAGACTGCTGGAAATGTGAGACTGTAAGTCAGCAGTGAATAGGTAGATTTGATATTGCATAGAAACGCTAGTAAATCCATGATAGCTGATAAGATCACCAAGTGAAGTAGTATAGAGGGAAAAGAGAAGAGGGCCCAGCCAGGACAGAATGCAGTGGGACATGTATCACTAGTGGGTGTGACCTAGATGAAGAACCAACAGTGGAGTCTGCAAAGGAATGGTCTGATAGGAAGGAGGGGAACAAGGAGAGAGGGGTATCCCAAAAACCTTGAGAGAAGAGAGTATCAAAGAGAAGAAGGTGACTGGTTGTGTCAAAGGCTGTAGAAAGATCAAGAAGAATGAAGACTGAGAAAAGGTCACTAGATTTGGCAATTAGGAGATCATTGATAAATTTGGAGAAGTCAGTTTTAGTGAAATGATGAAGCTGGTAACCAGATTATAAGGGGTTAAGAGGAGAGTGAGAGCCCCTGAATCCATTGGAGGAAATAGAGCCAAGTCAAGGATGACTCCAAGACTATGAGCCTGAGTGACTGAAAGGATTGGTGTCCTCAGCGGAGATAAGGAAATGTGAAAGAAGAATATGTTTAAGGATAAATATAATCAATTTCATGTTAGATGCGTTCATTTTGAGATGTTAATGAAATATTCAGCTAGAAGTGTCTGGCTGGTGATCTGGAGGTGGAGCTTAGGAGAGCTTAGGATTATGTATATGTAGATGTGGATGTGTGTGCATGTGCATGGTATATTTATACACATGCATGTGTACCCACATACTGACATATACATGTACATATATACACATCTACATATATATCTACATACATATATACACATATAGAAATCATCGAAAATAGAGACAGAGACAAAAGCAAGTAAGTCACAGAATCACAGAATTTGAGCATTAGAAAGTATCTCAGATATCACACAAACACTAAAGCAGTACTTCTTAACTTGAGGTCCACAGATCCTTAAGAAGTTTATGGATAGATTTCACAGGGATCTATGAACTTAGAATGAAAGAAGATCATACCCTTTTTTTTTCACTAACCTGTATCTGAAGCGTAACGATTTTGAGTGTCGGCCACAAACCATGGTAGTATTAGCAGCATCTGGGACTTTGTCACCGATAGAAATCACAGATTTTTTCCTATCCCATTCCAGTGTTACAGATATCTAAAAATGTCACTTATGCTCATCACTACAGTTATCCCTTCCACATCATGGGGGGTTAGGGGCACAGTAGGGGCACAGCACTGGAAAAATCCATATAAAATTTTTTGGCATTCCCTTCATACCAGCCAAGAAGAATAAATTGCTATGATATTAAAAGATGAAATATGTTGAAATTATGTAATGTTAAACATATGTTTTATACATTTCTGAGTTTCTAATCTTTTTTTTTCTCATCTGCTGGCCTTCACATGTCATCTGCAGCCTCCACAAAACTCCCCCCAAATTCCCATTTAATTTCTTATACCAACCTGTGATATATCAAAACTCTGATGGGGAAAGTTGCAATGGGGAAGGGATAACTATACTTTAAAGTGACTGACTTATACAGCAGATCTGGTGATCACTCAACCACTAAACAGTGAAGTGAAGCATTCTTGGTAACCCAGACATCTACACTGCTTTGCAGAATTTCCTATCTCCAATTGTCGGCTTATCAATATATGAGAGGAGGCGAGTTATTTTCATTGTTTCTTAAAGGTCTGCGTAACTGGTTTGTTCAGATGAGAAGTGCTACCTCTACATTAGGCTGAGGTGCCTTTTGTAACAGGAAGCATGTGGGCTCTGTGTATAACCTAGGCAAGTTCAAGAACACAGTAAGAAAGCTGCTTTTTAAAGTAACTTATTAGTGCAATGATACAGGTCAATATGTGTTGTTGGAAGTTCTGTGACTGGAGAGGATCTTAACTTGTTTTTCTCTTCATGCTGCTCTTTTGTTCACTGTCTGGATTTTGAAATAAAAGCACTCACATGCAATATGCTATACAAGTCATGTTCATGTCTTACTATTCAGTGAAAAGACTGTGCATTTTTAAAAAATCATTAAGAGAAAATTGCAAACAATATTAGAAATGAGAACTATTATTTCTAGGAAAGCACAGAAAGGTACACAACTCTAGAAAATTCAAGTCTCGGAGCAATAATAGTCAAATTGTCCAAGTAGGACACAAATCCTGAGCTAGTATTATAATCCTCAAGTCAATCAAAGGGTTAAAAGTCATTAAAAGTATCATAACTTGAAATAAATAATGAAACCTGTCTTGCTTTACTCATCACAAATATTTCTTGAATATTTTATACTTTAGTTAACTTACGAATTAATTCTCTGTATACAGATCTATCAAACAACTTAAAACCACATGGAAATATTGTTTCAAAAATACCAATTGAATACATTATTTTATTTTTGCTTCATTTATTTTCTATTTTTGCAGACCCAATTTAGTTTGAAAGTGAGAAGGAATTATGTTAAAGACCATGTATAATATGGTTTCATTTGCATTAATAAACATGATGTGACACAAAAGCCATGGTCCTCTTGTGTCTGCAAAATTCTTGTGTCCCATGAAGCCACCAGACACTGCCTGACCCTGACTTTGTGGTCAGAACAGGTTGGTACCAGTTGAAGTCGGTCTTGTGGCCTCTCTGCAAACTCCCCATTGGCGGTGGACCTAGACCCCCGCTGTTCTGACCAGATGCCAGCCTCCCCATCCTTCAGCTACTGGATAACCCAATATAGCCCTCCCTGATGCTGCCACTCCCAGGCACTCCTTATTGAAGTATATTTAAACCCTGCCCCTTCTGCCCCTCCCAGGTCCTCCAGTACTTTGGTGCTGTGTGGTGGCCCAAATTGCCATACCCTTGCCTCAATTAAAGACTCTTGTTGATGCTACTTTGGTCATCATCTTTATTTCAAGTTGACACTTGCAAACAATACTATGACGAGTCCACCAAACCAGAACGGACTCTGACCTGTGGGTGGCTGGAGCTGAACAGAGCAGGGCAGAGACAGGAGAGTAAGGAATCAAACAGAAGTTTAGTTTCAAAGTGAGAAAAATGACTTGCCAGCAAGGACACATGTGCTGGAACCCCACGCCTACTGGGAGAGACGGGGCAGTGTTGGAAGATCTCAAATACTTTGACGTTGAGGGATAACAGCAACAATGTGACAAGTTTGATTCATAGCAAAGCTTCATGACCAGAACGATTCTGGGATTTTGCTGTGGGTCATCCAGAGATCATCCAGAGGGTGAGCACAAAGGATTGTTGTTATGCAAAGCTCAGGGCACGCAGTTTGTTTGCTGTGTCCTTTGCTCTGGAAAACAGGGTATCTCCTAATATCTTGACATTTCCCCCTTTTGGCCAAAGGGAGGGGATCAAACTACTTAGAGGGTTCACAATGCACTAGTTCTGAGAAAGAAGATTTACAAGTCACCAAGGTAGCCAAGAAAACTTAGATGCAAACGTCTTAAAAGACCAAAGCAATTACAATAGTTATCACCAATACTAATTAACATCGTCTCCTTGTATCCTAAATAAGTCATTCTCAGTATCCATTCAAGCAGCATTTTTTGAGGCCCAAAAGTCTCATATAGTTATCTGGTCCCTGGATATCTTTTCTTGGACAAGAGGCTTTCTTCTCAGGACAGCTCTAAAGAGGGCTCTTCTTCTCTGGTTCCAAATTTTAGAGGTTCTTAGATAATTCTGCTAGTAATGTCATTTAAATTTGGTGCTCCAATTCTGAAACTTCAGAATTCAAAATTTCAGTTTATATGCCATTTGCTGTTTCTATCCTTACCTAAATCCTGTACTTGATATAAGAATCCTTAAAAATTTATGAGGGTCCAACTATAAAATGAACTCTTCTGCCTTTAAAAATTATCTAAATAATCAATTAATAATAGATTAATTAATTAATAAAAATAAAGTATCTAAAAATAGGCACTTTAAATTAATTTCACTTTATCATTATCAATACAATTTATGTGTAAAATTCTTAATCTAATTTTGAGAACTTGTGACTGAAACATACTTAAAAAGCCTGAATTTCCATGATAAATAAATTTGGAAGCCAATCATAAACATCTATATATAGTTCTTTGAAAAAAAAACCAGTCTAGTCCTGTTGTGTTTCTCAAATTTTACTATACCATGTAATAAGACAACTTTCACATTAATCTTTGTCTTATTACTTTGTTTAGTCATTTCCTCTTTAGGAGAATATCATCCCTATATTATAATTTGATCACAAATATAGGTTAAAATTGTAAGATGCTCATCCTTGCATCCTATTTTACTAACTCAGAGATGTTCCAGTATCAGTCTATTATTTAATAGATTTAGTATTTCACTTGTAAAATTTCTTAGAGGGACATAGTTATAATAATGTCATACATCATCACAAAAACTCCTTTAACTCTGTTTGATTCTAGGCATTAGTCATATCTGACAGCCAATCATGTAGTCACAGCGTATCAAAAACAAGTCTCTGAGCTAACCAGGTGGGGAATTTTCCTTTTCAGAAAGGCAATAACACAATGGGGAAATAGAGTCATGAAGACCATACCTAGACCATGCCACTGTTGTGTCTGAAATTTTTCACAGGCACAGACTGCAGTACATGTCATTTTCTACTATTGACTTCATTACAATTCAGACAACTATCCCTGTCATCAAAGCTCAAAATAATAGTGAATTACAGTCCCAAGAATTTTACCCTAAATAGCAGAATTTCACTAACCACAACTTAGGGCTTGAATATCTTTCCTAATGTTTCCCTAATAGATTACACTTCATTTATCCTTTACTTATAAATTAAAACTAACCATATTCTAGGGCTTCAGATATACAGCAAATATTTGATAGTTGACCCATTATTAATAAGTTGAAGCTACATCTTTAAACCGCCCTATACATTTTCATAATAGCCAAGATTTTCAAATAATAATTTGCTATTATAGTAACCTTATTATTATCTGTTTTATAACAAAATATACCTCATTAAATATTTAACAGTTTTCAAATATCTATTTTTGTCACATCCTTTTAAAAGTCTAATTCATATGTAACAGCATCCAGATTAAAAAGTTGTTTTGTCTAACAGCATTTCTGTTACAATGGTCTCTCAAATTTCACAATATAAGATCATTTAGAAATATAATAATAACACAAACAATAAACTTCAGATGCCATCATCAATTGCATTTCCAAATTATCCCATATAAAAGTCATTGATCTTATTACCTATGGCATTTTAAAACCACTTTAGAATTATCAGATATGAAACATTTACATTCAGTTAAAGAAATAATGTAGTCCTTAGCATATGCCAGTCACTGTGTTAAGCACTTTATAATCATTATATCATTTTGATCCTCACAACATTCCTGGGAGGTGGATACCATTATTATTTTTCTCTTTACAGATCAGGAAACTGAGACAAACAGAGATCAGATAACTTGTCTAAGATTACACAGCCAATAAAATTCTGCAACCAGAATAGAGAAGGGTGGGTTTGCCAAGGGTAGAAGATGATTGACCCCCACCTCATACTGCCACACTTGGCACTACCTGGGGTACCAGGACCTTCCCAGGCAGCAGTCGGGCAGGGCTTGCTGAGGACTGAGCCTGAACTGGAGACACAGACTGGGATTTGAGGGGTGCAACAGAGGGCACTAGCTGCAGGATGGGAATCTCAGGGTCTGGGGCTACTGGTGCCAGGACCTTTTTATTGGTGGTAGTTCCTGGTGGCAGGGCAAATAAGGTGCTGGTCATGGGGCTTGACCCTCTGACAGCTGAATCCTTGGGGCCTGGCACTGCTGGGGCTGGGGTCACTTTCAGTTGCTTGGGCAGGGTGGGCAAGATGTACTATACCTGAGTGATGCCCCCAGGCTTGCCTAGAGGAGTGAACTTCAGGATAGAAGGGACACAGGGGCACTGGGACCAATGCCAGTGGGGGGCCCACTACAGCTGCTTCCTTCCCTCCAACAGGTGGGCCCTGGGCCATGAACTGCATGGCTGGAGGGAGGGCAGAACATAATTCAAATTTCCCTACATTTTTTCAATATTTTTTCTTTTATTCATTCATTCATTTAGAGTTTGGAACATTCACTTTTATAAGATTTCGAGTTCTAAATTTTTCTCCTCTCCCTCCACTCCCCCCTCCCCAAAATGGCACACAATCTGATATAGGCTATACGTGTATGATTGTATTAAAAATATTTCCACATTAGTCATGTTGTGAAAGAAGAATCAGAACAAAAGGAGGAAACCAAGAGAAAGAAAAAACAAAAAACAACAAAATAAAGAGAAAATAGTGTGCATTTAGACCCCATAATTCTTTCTCTAGATATGGATAGTATTTTCCATCATGAGTCTTGGAATTATCTTAGAACATTACATTGCTCAGAAGAGCTGAGTCTAGCAAAGTTGGTCATTGCATAATGTTGTTGTGTTCTCTTGGTTCTGCTCACTTCACTTAGCATCAGTTCATGTAAATCTTTCCAAGTTTTCTGAAGTCTGTCTGTTTACCATTTCTTATGGAAAAATAGCATTCCTTTACATTCATATACCACAACTTGTTCAGCCATTCTCCAGTTGATGGGCATCCCCTCAATTTCCAATTCTTTGTCAGCACAAAAAGAACTGCTATAAATATTTTTGTACATATAAGTCCTTTTCCCTTTTTTATAATCTCTTTGGACATGGACCTAGTAGGGGCATTGCTGGATCAAAGGGTATGTGCAGTTTTATCGCTCTTTGGGCATAGTTCCAAATTGTTCTCCAGAATGGTTGGATGATTTCACAACTCCACCAATGATCAGCAATTTTTTCAATACTTGTATTTGGGAATATGATCTGGGATGAGAGGGGTTTACAGGGTGAGGGTCTCTTGACCTGGAGGAGTCACAGGAGATCTCTGGTTCAAATAATCTTTTCTCTTTTCATGATCAGAAATGTCAAGGACAGGTTAACAAGAGGTTTCTATAAGATGCAAACTGTTTATGTATTTTTTTCTCTCCACTCTAGGATCACTTCCAAACTAGTTCCTTCCATCATTGTCCTGCACAATTAGGCTATTTATCTTGTCATTTACCTTCAAAACATTTATAAAATTTAATCCTTATTTTTCCTTAATACAAATTCTACAGAGTAGTACTCCAAAACTCATTATGATGCTTCAGAAGAGAGTAAGCTCCTGGAATTACCCCCAAAGTCTCAGGAGATTTCCTCTGCAATCTTAAAATCATTAATCTTCAAACTTCTTAATCTGTTAAGATGTTTTTAGTAGTTCCACAAACTTCTATTTTCTGACTTTATTTCTGAAATTCCAACATAGGCAAAGTTGAAACGATAAGGGAAAAAAGTATCTTACATGTTTTCCCCCACTCATTTCTTATAACCTAATCTCCCACAGAAAGCCTAAAGTGGGACTGAGACAATTGCTTCAACTATTTGAAGCATTTGAAGCATTAAGTTCCTTAATTTTTTCCAGTGTTCTAAATTCTCTGACTACAGCCCTTAGAAGTTCTTCTGACTGGCTGCACTTTAAATCTTTCAAGATAACAGAACCTAGCTCACAACACAAACATGACACAGACATTTTACATTTTACAAAACCACAAACACAGACAAAATGACACAATAGATACAAACACAAAGAATTCTAATAAAGTAATCAATTACAATTCTAATTTTAACCAGTTTGGCTGAGGCTCACAAGTTGCCAAGACATGCAGGTTCAATTTTACAGAGGCACACAGAGAAGCCAGTTAACAGAGGTGGGCAGTCAAGAAAGAATATTTTTACCAGAGTGATTCAGGATGAATTGGGTCATGGAGGGGCCCTGGAGTTTTCCTTACAAAGAATTCTTAGCTCAACCCATGTGGGAATTTGTAGGATTAAAGCAGGGACAAGGGCAGAGAACTCACCAGACAAGGGCAAGGTAGAAACACCAAAAAAATAAATCTCCAGTGGCATCTAATTCATTCTTACTGGTACTGACATAACTCTTTAGGCATAGTCCAAATTGTTCACCAGAATGGTTGGATTAGTTCATAAATCTACTAACAGTGCATTAGTATGCCTATTTTCCCATATCCCTTCCATAATTTGTCATTTTTTCCTGACATTTCAGCCAATCTGATGAGTATGAGGTGATACCTCAGAGTTAGTTTAATTAGCAATTCTCTAAGTACTTTTTAGAGCATTTTAAATATAATTATTTATAATTTTTATTTTTTCCTCTCAAAACCACCTTTGTATGTCCTTTTATCAATTGGGTAATGGCTCTTTTTAAAAAAAATGAATTTGGCTCATATATATGTATATATAACTGAGAAATAAGACCTTTATCAGAGAAACCTAATGTCAAAATGTCTTCCCAGTTTCCTGCTTTTCTTCTAATTTTAACTGCATTGGTTCCAGTAGATATTTTAATTGGATATCTCAAATTCAGCAAGTCTAAAACAGAACCCACCGACCTCCCCTGAAAACCACCAACCTTCCAATCATTCAGATTCACAAATTCATTGTTGTCTCAGACAGAAGAGTATACTCTCTCATTCCACATATCCAATCAAGTGTCAAATCATGTCATTTATACCTCTGCAGCACATCTTCAATTCATTCCCTTCTCTCTACTCATATTGCTACCACTCTAGTTAAGACTCTTATTTCCTCTTTCCTGAAATATTGCAATGGCCTCCTACTTGATCTTCTTACCTCGAATCTTGTCCTACTCTAAAATATCTTCCATTGGTGCCAAAGTAACTTTCCTAAAGCCCAGGTTTCTAACCATATCATTCTTCCTACTCAATTAGCTCTAGTGGATCCTTATAACCTCCAGGATCCCATGCAAACTCTTCCTGGGTCTAGTCACACTGGCTTGCTTCTAGTTCTTTACAGATGCTCCATATCCCATTCTGTGCCTTCATACTGGCTATGTCCCCTGTTGCTACAGAGATCTCCTTCCTAACCTCTAGGTCTGAGAATTCCTGGTTGCCTCCAAAATTCTGTGATACCCTCCATGGCTTGTTCTATCGTGACCTCTTCCTCTATCCATAGATGTGAAAAATAATTTCCTCCTTGCTTCTTGAATTTACTATTGATGCCCTTTTTACATCTAATCCATGCATCCATTTGTAGTTTAATTTGATAGGTGGTGAAAGGTGTTCATATCCTATCAAATTTCAGACAAATTGCTTTTCCCTTATCCCATCTTCTCCCTTATCCTTACTTAGTCACTGTTTAGGCCCTCATTGGCTCAGAATGAATGTAAATAGTAATTGTTCCTATTTTGGTCAGAAACCCTGAGGGTCTTCCCTCCCGGATCAATTTTTTTTTTATTCATTTCTAACCTAACCTTAATAACTGATTGAACATTGCCTCAGTCAAACTGAGACCTAGGAAAGACCTTAACTTGGCCAAGGTCTCCCACTGCATCCTGGGACATCTCCAGTCATCCTGATCCATATCTGGCCACTGAACTCAGATGACTCAGGAGGAAAAAGTGAGGCTGGTAACTTTGTACAGCCTCCTTTACTGAAATCTAATTCACTTGCATGTCGTGGCATCACCTCCCTGATGTCATGGTCCTTTCCAAGAATGAAGGAGAAAGCAACAACAAAAAGAAGAAGAAATCTTCAAGACTCAATTCAAGTTCTTTCTTTCGCATGAGGCACTTCTTGGTTCTGTCCCCCTCCTTCTGCCACCCTCTCCCTTTTCCTCTCTCCTGAGCTGTTAGTGTCGTGGTCTCTAAGGTCACCTTCTATCAACTTTCTATATATTTTTTACTTATTTATATGTATCTTTTGTATGTAAAGAACGATCCTTTTGTTATATGGATATTTCAGATATGAAAGGCCTGGAAATGAACATATATGTATGGAACTCTGATAAAATCAGCTTGGGAAGGAACAGCCCTTTAGATAAAAATGCTTAAAAAGAGATGAAAAAATGCTGCAAGAGCCTGAGAGAAAATTGTCCCTCAGATAAAAGTATGAACCTGCTTAAAAGCAGAGTACTAACTAAAGAAAGATAGATGAAGAGAATTATTGTCCATCAGTTCATTTGCATATGATTATTTTCAAGGTTTTGTGGAATATTGTGAACTATAAATCAAATAACTGGGAAATATGGAACAAGTACTAGTAAGGGCTACTGGGCTCATATCTGATAGGAAGGTGAATTTTGTTGAGTTTCACATTATGAGTCCAAGCTGTCATCTAAGTCTAGGGAGCTCTGTATGCTGCAGTTTAGGTGGGACTCTGGATTTCTGGATTAGCAAAGAGGATGCTGATGATGGTGTGAACCTGTATGAGAGGTGGAATTAATGTGAGAGATTTGGGGAAATTCACTTGTGGTTCCAGAATATTTAAGGCTAGCAATCAGAGAACTGGCTTTTTGCTTTGAACCCATTTCGTTATGAATTTATTATATCCCTAGATCAGCAATATTAAGGGAAGCAGATAGATATAATCCTAGTCCAATGACCACCTCAAAGACTGGAGAAAAGAAAACTCAGCCTCATGGCCCTATTCTTGCTCTCCTTAAGACAAGTATTACAGTCTCCCTCAGGAAAGAATGGATGAGATTCCAGAGATTACTATCAATGCCTCCCATGGGCTACATTTACATAACCCATGTGGACACACACAATCTTATCTGAAATAGAGATGTGTCATAGAATACCAAGAGACCCTGATTGGAGACTTTAAAAGCTGTAGGAGAGTGATAACAAAAAGAAGCTAAGTATAAGAGGAGTCAGAAAAGTTCAAGCCAGAAAAGATGATAAAAGAAGCTGCTTGCAGAAGATGTAATATAGAAACAGACAGGAGCCAAACAAAGTTGACTGGCAAACTTTGCGTCTGGGGACGATTTGATTGGAAGAAAGCTCTGCAGCTAGAATTTGATTGTAGGAAAACAGTATCCTCTGCTAGCTGAAAACATTTCCTGAGCTTCTTCCCTTCTAGCATCATCTATAACCTGTCTTCTATATTTAAAGAAACAGGAGAGAAGTCTGGAAGACAAACTTTTCCCTTATACTTTGCTGGGAGCTTTATTGGTATATTTCTCCTAAAAGAGTATAACATTTTCTTAGCACCTTGCCAAGGGAGGCAGTGTGGTAAAAGAGCTTGAAACTGTCTTAGCAGCTAAGAATAGATGAAAGCAGCTTTGTACGGCAGTTAACACATGGTGCAAGCTACTATCTAAGGGACTAAGGATATAAAGACCTGCCATTCATAGTCATGAGTTATTTTAGGCAAATGGATTTCTCTACTTACGTGCCTCCCTGCTAAGTTTCTCTAAGTGTATGCTAAGTCTCCCTTGTGGACACTGTGTTCATTGATGGGAGATTATGACCTAGGTTTATAAATATATTATTCTATTATGATTATTTCTCATGTTGCCTTCTATTGAATAAATGTTATAATTATTCCTTCATTAGCCTTATCATTTAGTAAATGTTTCCTGTGGAGAACCATTTTGTACAAGTAGGAAGTACTCCAGTGGGACTCAAAAGCTATGGTGACAAGTAAAAGTATATTTCTCCTCCCCTTTCCCTACTACTACTACTACTACTACTACTACTACTACTACTACTACTACCACTACTACCACTACTACTACTACTACTACTACACACACACACACACACACACACTCTAGAGTTACAACTATTTACTACAACCTGAAGAAGTTGAATTGTATTGTGGTCACATCCATGGCCAATTTATGTGGCTATCAATGTGAATATAGGTGAGGGGAAAGTGAGCTAGGGAGAGAGGAGGGGGCAGCTGCTTTGTTTGATTACCATGTCTATGGGACACCTTGCCTTTCTGAGTAAGTCTGTTACTTGTTTCCCCCAATAAAATACAAGCTCTCAAGGGCAGAAACTTTAAAATTTTTGTCTTTGGATCCCCACAGCCTAGCACAGTGCTTGACAAATGCTTGCTTGCATGATTGATTAACAGTGTGCTGAATTTAAAGCCAACATGACCTGAGTTCAAATCCTCCCTGTGGGAATGTGGGCAAGTCACTTAACCTCTCTAAGTCTCAGTTTTCTGTCTTATGTAATAAAGGGAGTGGACTAGCCAGTATCTAAGGTTGCTTCCAGCTCTTGACATTGGTTTCCTCAATCTATTAAAGAGGAAGAAAACCTCTAACACCCTCTAATACAGCATTGTAAGGACAAATGAGTTACAAAAAGTATTATGCTACTCTCCTGTCTATTAGTGATCAAAGAATATGAAAAAGCAGTCCTCAAAAGAATTACAAACTATTAGCAACTGCCTGAAATATGACTCCAAATCACTCACGATAAGAAAAATGCAAATTCAAACTAGTCTGAGGTTCCATTGCACATCCAGCAAAAGGGCAAGGATGATAAAAAATCAAAATAATCCATGTTGAAGGGGATATAGAAAGACAGGTACGCAAATATAATGTTGGCAGAATTGTGAATTGGTCTAACCATTCTATAAAGCTATTTGGAGTTATGCTTTTTTTTAGTGACAAAAATGTGCATATCCTTCATTCTAGAGATTTCACTCGTAGGTATATACGTACACACATAAATGCAAACATGCATGCATGCATACACTCATGTATGGTGGGATATGCATGTACATACATACATGTGCCTATTAGGGTGTGCATGCATGTATGCATGTATACATATTTGTATATACACATGTGTGTGCATATACATACACTTCTCCCAAGTAAGTCAGAGACAGAAGGAAAGAGCCTGCAATATGCCAGAATATTCAAAGTAGCATTTTGTTTATGGGAGTAAAAAACTGAAACAAAGTGCTCCTATGGATTGGTAAATGGCTAAACAAACTGTTACATGACTATAATTAAATATTACTGTAATAGAAGACAGTGAAAAATTTGGAAAAGCACAGTAAACAGAGCGAAGCAATCAGAACCAGGAAAACTATATACACAACAAGCTATGACAATGTAAACAGGAAGGAAAACAGTACAAGAGTCTAAATGTTCTGTTGTTGCTTGTTGTTAACGGCAGCAGCAGCAATAGCCGTAATTTGGTTTCTCCATGTTGCCCAGGCAGAACGTGCTCTGACCGGCTCTGTTTCTGCTCTTAGCTCCTCTGGCGGCTTCATGTCTCACCCCACATCCCGAGGCGCTCCCATTGACATCCACTTTAGCCTCAGCACTCTGGAGCTCAAAGGATCCACCAGCCTCTATCTCCCCCAGCAGCACAGACAGCAATAAAGGTGTGTGCCATTATGTGCTAGAGGATTCTAATGGCCAAGAATATAACCCTGGAGAAGGGTTGAGAACATGCGACTCCCTCCCTCATTGGTAAAGTGGGGACTGTGGGTGTGAAATATTCCATATACTATCAGACACAATCAGTCGATGTGTTGGTGAGTTTTGTTGAACTGCTTCCCCCGTCCTCTACCCCCATCCTCCTATCTTTGGCAGGGGTGGGACATATAAGCGTTACATATTGCCTGCCATGTACCAGGCACTATACTATGGTGCTTTACAATATTACTTCATTCAATTCTCACAACAACCCTCCAGGGTAGGTGCTGCTAATATCCCTATTGAACAGTCCAATGTCCCTCAGCAGCTACTATGTCTGAGTCTGAATTTGAATTCAGGTCTTCCTGGCCCTAAGGAAGTGCCCTGTCCACTGCACCATCTAGCTGCCTCCAACTTTTATTACAAGGGGTAGTTTACTAAGAGAACATTCAGAAACGAATTCAAGTTAAAAACAATTTTAAAAATCAATATAAAGATTAATCAATCAATATAAATAGGACACAATTTTGAAAAGAAAAAGTATGACGCTGGTAATAGACTTAGCCAATCTAAGACTGTTAAAGCAGAAAGGAGACTTGATATGATAGCTCACACGTTTCTATTACAAATTAAGGTTTGCAAAACACTCTTCTCATGATGACCCTTGCTTGATTCTCACTGCCTGTTTTGTCCCACAAAAGAAAACCAGGAGAAGTCAGGAGTTACCAATCCTTAAGAATTTCTTGACTTCCTGGACCTCCACAATCAGGACCCCTACCCCATACCCTCCAAACATTATATTTCCTAAATCCTGAGACCTCTAGCAGTGGGGAACAGATATTGAGGCAGAAATGGACCCCAAGTCATGGAGAAATTCTTTTCAGCCCTAGCCTCTTCCTGTGGCACTGCTGTGAGTAAGGAAGCTTCCAATTAGGCTGCCCATGGTCACATCTGCTTTATCTTTCTTTTAAATGAAAACAAATGAGGAGTTTAATGACCTCAAATTCATTTTTTAATAAAACAAGGAAGTCAGGAAGCCAGTATGGCGGTACACAGCATGGGTGGGCACCCTGCAGACAGAAATCACATTAGGGGGGCCATTTCTGACTCTCTCTGTAGCAAATGACTCATTGATCAATCAACAGGTATTTCTTAAGCATTTACTGTGTGCCATGCATTGTGCTGGGCTGTGGGGAGACAAGTATAAAGAATGGAACAATCCTGGCACATCTCCCTAATGTTATAACTGTGCCTCGGGAGGAAAGGGAGAACTGGGGGCTCTGAAGTGAAAAGTTATCTCAGGACTCTCAGGGAAAGGACCAAAGCCCCAGCAGTATCATTCCAGCCAAAGACCATGGGGACATTACTTACCTCTTGTATGTATCTACCTGAAGTGAAAGAATTTTAGAGCTTGTGAAAGAGCCAGTTGTCCTAACAGCATTTCCCTGGGTAGAGCAGGTATTTTCCTAGACTTCTACAAGATTACTGAGTTCAACCCTTTTATTTTACAGGTGAGGGGACACTGCAGCTCAGGGAGGGAAAGGGATTGGCCCAAGGCTAGTTAATAACAGAAATGCCAATAGAATTCAGATCTCTCGGTCTAATGCCCTTCCCAGTAGAATAACTGGTTCACATAATGCTGACCTTAAGAATCATTAACTACAATCTCTTCATTTTACAGATGGGGAAACTGAAGTGAAGCTCAGAGAGGCCAAGTGCCTTGGCCAGGGTCACATAGTTAGTATGTGTCTGAGGTAAGATTTGAATCCAGACCTTCTTGACTCCAGGTTTAGCAACCTATATACTTATAACACTTTAAGATGTGCAAAATGCTTTGTAGACCCTTAAGACTACAAGAAAGGAACCAATAGGAAAAACCCATGACTTAAAATGTGTACACATAACTGCCAAAAATTTAGATATTAGGCAAGAAGGTTTAGACCTCCTGAGGACAAATGTTGACTTCATGAACGTGAGATTTGATGAGATGGCACCAGTGACTGGAATATGGCTATGAATGAGTATAATTTATGCAAAAAAAGCCAGAGAGGTTAAAGGTGGATGGAGTGGGACAACATTCTGCATTATATTCTATATTACTGTCTTCATACTAATATGAAGAAATCCAAGAATCAAAGAGAGCCTAGAACCATAGTAGAGAGCATTTGGGTAAAGATCAAAACAGGGAAGCAATTTTATCATTGGGATAAACTACAGACCATCTGGACAGAAAGAGGAAATAGATGAAATCCATGAGAAACAATTCACAAATCTAGATCAGAGGCATGATATAGTAATTGTCAGTGACCTTTTTTCTAGATATCTACTGAAACTCTGCCAAAAGCAGAGCAATTAATAACTTCTTGATATATTTTAATGATACTTTCATCCTTGAAAAGTTGGAAGAACCAGTAAGAGGAAATTCTATGCTACATCTCATGTTCACTAATAAGAAGGAAGAGATTGCTAGTTTGGAAATTATGGGTACCTTGGTGAGAAGGAATCACTCCTTCCTTGAGCTTGTGTTAGAGGAGAGGAAAAGTTTCTATAGTTTGACATACACCTCAGAAAAGGGATAGGATGAAAACAGCTCTTTCTGGGAAGGTGGCATTACAAATTAAATAGAAAAATGAATACTGTAGGAGAAAGGTACAGGGAAGATTATAGATCATACATTTATCTGAGAGAAAGAAAAAAAGAGTTAAAGAATAATGAAATAGTCTCAAGAAGTTTGGAATCACAGAGGTTAAAGAGGGAGGGAAGTTGGAGAGAGGAGACTGTTTTCAAATTATTTTAAGTAAAATCATCTACAAAGACTAAATGCTGATTTAAAAGAAGATGCATATTTATATGCATATACATGCACACACATATATATATGGTTAATATAAAAAATCTTTATAATCATCATTTAAAATGTGAATTAATTCTCTAATGAAAAGGAAAAGTGTAGAGAATGAGGAAAAAATTACTACATATAAAAACATTCAAAATATAGGCACAAAGAGAGTGAAATTAGGTAAATGAAAGAAAATTTATTTGCTTCAGGTTACTGTATAAAAGTGAGAGTTACAATTAGCTCAGATAAAGTCACTATTAAAATTAATATTAGTGGAAAAGGAAATAGAAAAACTTACATTATATTTAATGGCTCTATAGAAAGTGAAAAAAATAATAACATTAAATTGTATATATCAAATATTATAGTGTGGTTAAGTTATTATAAGAAAAACTAAGAGAATTGCAAAAAGACAGTGATAGTAGGAGACTTTGATAGTCTTCTCTCAGAGGTGTATAAATTCAATAGAAGAAACATAAACAAGAAGAAAAATACAAGATTGAACAAACTACTGGGGTAAAAAATTAAATTTTATGGGCACAGGTAGACTTCTTAATGAGAATATGGATGTATTCATGTGCTAGGACATAAAGGAGTTATAAACAAATGTGGAAAAGTAAATACAAGTGTGCCCTTTATAGACAGTAGCACAATAAAAATGACAATAAAGAATAGGTGATCAAAAGACACAGAGACTAAATAACAACGTCCCAAATAATAAATGAGCCAAAAAACAAATCAGAAAATAATAAATAATTACTTTAAACAATTGTTTAAATTGGGCAGCTATGTGGCATAGTGGATAGAATTACGATCTTGGAGTCAGAAAAGCCTGAGGTCAAATCTAGCTAAGTGACTCTGTTACCTCTCTCAGTCTCAGTTTCCTCATCTCTAAAGTAGAGATAATACTAGCACCTACCCCACAGGGTTATATGTAAGATACATGAGATAATACACAACTTGCAAACTTTAAAGCACCATATAAATACTAGCTGCTGCTGCTGCTGCTTCTTAAATGTAATGGTACCAAAATATATGGGAAACAACCAAAGTTCTAAGGAAACTATTTGTATCTCTGAAACTTATTTGAACAAAATTAAAAAAAAAAAGAATCAATGAACTAAGCAAGGAATTGAAAAGATCAGAAAATAAATAAATTAGCAGCCCAAAACAATTTCAAAAGAAGAAGTACTGAAAATTGAAGGAGAAATAGAAAAGCTTGAAAATAAAGAATATCGAGCCAATAAGCAAAACCTAGATCTTTTTTTAAGACCAACAAAATCAATAAACCATTAGCTAACCTAATCAAGAAGAAGAGAGAAAATCAAACTGACAAAATAAAATATGAACAAGATGAATTCAACACAGAGAATCAATAAAAAGAATTGTCAGAAACTACACAATTATATATCAGTAAGGTGGTGAATTCAAAGTAAGTTGATCAATATCTACAAAAATATAAAAAACCTGAACTAATAAAATAAGAAATTGAAATCTTAACCAATTCAGTCTTAGTGGGAAAAAACTGAACACACAATAAATGAACTGCCAAAGAAGAATCCACTTGATGGATCTATATGGATCAAATTAACTGTTCATATCTTTAATTCATTCACTACTTTGGGGGTACAATCTGTGCATCCAATCTGATTCGCTCTCACCACAAAGACTGCAGTTGTTCCTCTAAGTTTATTTAGAAAACTACTTAAACCATGAGGATAATCACCCTTCCCTTAGACTCAATAAGTCCTCATTTCTTTTATATTCAATTGTACATCAGACAGATCCTTCCACTACTATATCTAAATTTTGCTTTTTGAGTGTGTTTATTTATTTCCATTAACCTGAAAGGAAACACAAGTAGTACTCTCTCTAATCAAACGTCCAGTGAATGTCAGTTGTCATTGGTGGTCTCAATCTCTCATTTTAGAGATATTTCTAAAAATGCATTTATTAAATCAAATGCAACTGAATTGGGAGACAGTGACCACATCTATAAAGGTCATGTCAACCTAACTCACATCAAGACTTACTCAGAACAAAACAGTCAACAGAGCAGATCAGCAGATCACAGGAGATAATTAATAATGATGCCTCTTGCTCACTATGGACGTCAGAGAGGGCAATACTACTCTTTGCATTTGGGCTGGCCACGTTGTTGGAATGCAAAATGTATGCTTGTCAGAAAGACTGTTTTATAGAGAACTTTCATGGTGCAGGTGATCACATGATGACCAGAAGAAGCAATACAAAGGCACTCTCTCTCAACAACTTTGGATTTGATTGTGTGGCATAGGAGACACTGGCACAGGACTGCTCGGTGTAGGATGGGTAAATTTGGAGTAACCACCCCAAATGTTCACATGGACTATCTGTGCCCAATTTGTGATAGAAGGTTGCCAGCTCATATTGGTCTGATCAGCCACGGTCGTACACATTAAAACTTCACTTTATCATGGTGATATCATGATGTTGAAAACGAGAGACAACAACCAACCAACTATTGCATTTAGGGGCATGGTCCTATTTAAGGATGTCTGGGCTGTAGATAGGTAGATTTTTATGTGTTATAAAACTATTGGGGAAGGAGGGAGATCATTAGCACACAATTTAGTTATAAAGTCCAGTATGGATAACCACTGTGAAACTGGATTAAATGAGGCAGTGTAGAATAATGGAAAGAGGACTAAAGTGGGAGTCAGAAGACCTGAATTCTCCTCCTAGCTTTGCCAGTAATTATGTAATACCTTGGACAAGTCACTTCATCTGTGGTAACTTCTTTATTTTTTTTTATAACACTTGGAGTACTCCCCTTCACTGTGAATATCCCTGGCACAGTCATTCCAAATTCAAGGTCCTCTGTGAGTCTGTATATATACAAAACCATAGACCATTTGTGAGAGGTGTTTACTTTTCCTAGTCAGACAGAAGACACAAATAGTTCAAAGCAAAGACATACTGAAATAGCATGTCAAGAAAAGTTGCAATAACATTCTCTATAAACCTAGCTTATACCTTCCCATTCATATATCTTTGACAGGGAATGTGGATATGCATAGGAATCATACATGAAAGGCACACATACTATATAATCAGGGCATATGTATTAGCTGGCAACTCCCCTGCCAAGGATACAGGACCACTGATGGCTTCTGGTGATGTCCTCCTCCCTGGGCCAGCTCCCTGCTTGGGTAGGGCATCTCTGCTGGGCATGTTGCTCTGTCCTAGTCTTGTGAGGACTTCTGGGAGCATAGTCTAGGGTGGAGGGATTGCTACATAAGTCTTAAGGTGGTTGCCTTACTTTATGTCATTTCCCCTGGTCCCATGGTAGCTAGTGATTTGGGGGGCATTGCTCCTTGCTACTAACTTCTGGATTCATCTCTTCAGGGCCAATCATTTGCCATCTCACCTTTAATCTGCTACCACAGAGGCATAAAACTTATGGCCCAGAAAAACTCCCAGTATGGGGGTGGGAGGGAAACCACATTAAAATATAATTGGGAAATGTTTAGCAAAATAAATAAAAGCACAACACAACATGTTAATTTGTGGTTTTCTAAATCAACTTATGGCCTGAAAGAATCCATTTTTATTTGAGTTTGATATTACTGTCCTAGGGCAGTTATGAAGATATTCAATGATGTTATGGAAATGCTTGTCTTATTTCATAAATTAAAAATAAAATAGGGGGAAGAGCCAAGATAGGTGAGTAAGAGCACTGACTTTCTAGAGCACTGCCCCCAAGCCCTGTCAAAGCTGTAAAATATGACTCTAAACAAATTCTGGAGCTGCAGAACCCACAGTATGACAAAGTGAAGTAACTCTCCAACCCAAGACAACCTGGAAGGTCTCCAGGAAGTATCTATTATGTCTATTGAGCCAGTCATGAGGCAAGGGCAGTCCAGATCTGAGCAGGCCTTGGGGAGACTGAATTTCTCACACCTGTGGCAGTTTCCAGACTTCAGGACACCAAAACACCAAGGACAAATTGGAAGGTC
This sequence comes from Bettongia penicillata ogilbyi, assembly GCA_023548195.1. NCBI lineage: Eukaryota > Metazoa > Chordata > Mammalia > Diprotodontia > Potoroidae > Bettongia > Bettongia penicillata. The sequence goes on from JAJHZJ010000583.1 coordinate 852,090, forward strand.
GGTGGAAAAAACCTGTGGGACCAGTATGAGAGAATGGAGTGGTTTGACCCCAACCTCAGGGCAGCAGAGGGGGAAGGGGAGGAGGAACCTGCAGCAGGAGCAGCAGCAACAGGGGTAGAGATAGTAACTGTTTCTAGAGTGCTAGGCCCACAGATTGTGGGGGAATTAAGCAGCTGACACCTCATACCCCACTGGAAGTAGAGATCTATCTTGACAAAGAGCTCAAAAGTCAAGTAAATGACTGGGGAAATGAGCAAAAACTGAAAAAAGAATCAGACTATAGAATCTTACTTTGGTGACAAGAAGACCAAAACATGCAAACAGAAGACAACAAAGTCAAAACTCCTCTATCCAAAAGCTCGAGGAAAAATATGAACTTGTCTCAGACCATGGAAGAGTTCAAAAAGGACTTTGAAAACCAAGTAAGAGAAATAGAGCAAAAACTGGGAATATAAATGAGAGTGATGCAAGAAAATTATGAAAAATGACTCACCTGTTTGCTAAAGGAGACCCAAAAAAATACTGAAGAAAATAACACTGTAAAAAATAGACAACCCAAATGACAAAAGAGATCCAGAAAGTTGATGAAGAGAAGAATTCTCTAAAAAGTAGAATTGACCAAATGGAAAAGGAGGTCCAAAAGCTCACCAAAGAAAATAATTCCTTAAAGATTAGAATGGAGCAGATGGAAGCTAATGACTTTGTGGAAAATTAAAACAAAGCTAAAGAAATAAAAAAAAGCAGACAATGTGAAATATTTCATTGGAAAAAACAACTGACTTGGAAAACAGATCCAGGAGAGACAATTTAAAAATCATGGGACTACCTGAAAGCCATGATCCAAAAAAGAGCCTAGACATCATCTTTCAAGAAATTATCAAGGAAAACTGCCCTGATATTCTAGAACCAGAGGGTAAAATAAATATTGAAAGAATCCACTGATCACTTCCTGAAAGATATCCCAAAAGGAAAACTCCTAGTAATATTGTAGCCAAATTCCAGAGTTCCCAGGTCAAGTAGAAAATATTGCAAGCAGCCAGAAAGAAACAATTTAAATATTGTGGAAATACAATCAGAATAACACAAGATCTAGCAGTTTCTACATTAAGGGAAGTCAAAAGAACTAGGATTAAAACCAAGAATCATCTACCCAGCAAAACTGAGTATAATACTTCAGGGAGAAAAATAGTCATTCAGTGAAACAGAGGACTTTCAAGCATTCTTGATGAAAAGACCAGAGCTGAATACAAAATTGATTTTCAAACACAAGAATCAAGAGAAGCATGAAAAGGGAAACAGAAAAGAGAAATCATAAGGGACTTACTAAAGTTAAACAGTTTATATGTTCTTATTTCATAAGATAATGGAAAGATATTACTTATAACTCTTGAAATTTTTCTCAGTACTAGGATAGTTGGAGGGATTATATACATATAGAAAGAGGGCACAGGGTGAGTTGAATAGGAAGGGATGATATCTAAAAATTAAGAGGTGAGAGAGGAATATATTGAGAGGAGAAAGGGAAAAACAGAATAGGGCAAATTATCTCTCACATAAAGGAGGCAAGAAAAAATTTTTCAATGGAAGGAAAGGGAGGGGAAGTAAGAGGAAAAAAGTGAAGCTTACTCTCATCACATTTGGTTTAAGGAGGGAATAACATGCATAATCAATTTGCTATGAAACTCTGTCTTACACTATAGGAAAGCAGGGGAGAAGGGGATATGGTAGGAGTTGGAGGATGATAGAAGGGAGGGAAAATGGGAGGAGGGAGCAATTAGAAGTAAATACTTTTGAGGAGGGATAGGGTCAAAAGAGAGAATACAACAAATGGGGGGCAGGATGGAATGGAGGGAAATGTAGTTAGCCTTCCACAATATGACTGTTATGGAAGTCTTTTGCATAACTACACATGTATAACATATACTGATTTGTTTGCCTTCTCAGCAGGTATAGGTGGGGAGGGAGGAAAGGTGAAAAGTTGGAACTCAAAGTTTTAAAAACAAACATTAAAAATTGCTTTTGCATGCAACTGGGGAAATAAAATATACAGAAAATGGGGTATAGAAATCTATGTTGTCCTCCAAGAAAATAGAGGGGATGGGGAAAAGACAAGGGAGGGGTGTGATAGAAGGGAGGGCAAATTGAGGGAAGAGATAATCAGAATGCATGCTGTCTTGGGGTGGGCAGAGGGGAGAGATGGGGAGAAAATTTGGATCTCACAATATTATGGAAATGAATGTTGAAAACTAAAAATAAATAAATAAATCAGAATTTTTTAAAAATTAATTTTTTTTGGAAAAATGGATAGAACATTATACCTGGAATCAGGAAGACTTAAGTTCAAATCTAGCCTCAGACACTTACTAGTTATGTGACCCTGAGCAAGTCACTTAACCCTGTTTGCCTCAGTTTCCTCACTTTAAAATGATAGAAAAGGGAATGGCAGAGCACTCCAGCATCTTTGCCAAGAAAGCCCCCAATAGGGTCATGAAGAGTCAGACACAACTGAAAACAACTGAACAACATCAGTATACAGAGGCTAGAACCTCTTGCCATAAGGGCAGGCTGAAAACTCATCTGTCATGGCCCTTCCCATTTGAGTAGCTGAAGCCAGGCAGGGGACATGCATATGAAGATTTTCTTTCCTTTTCAATCTTTTCATGTGAGGAGTCTAAGAAAATGTCTCTTAACAGAGAACTATCCAACTTAAAGTTGGACACAGTCCTCCCTAGCTTAGCGTGCAAATGAATTTGAGTAGGAGCAAAAGGCAAACTCTGGAGGTCAGGACTTTGTTCCTTATTTCGTCCTTTACTCTGCCTATCTGTCAGCAGCATAGCTGTCTGGTTGCTTTGGCTTGATATTTGCAGTAACAAAAATTCTTTTTGTCTCCTCATATTATTTTATTTTTTTTTAGACTCACCCTGGCTTTTCATTCAAAAATGCATATTGAGATTAGAGGACATTGAGGTCTAACCGAGGGAACTCAAATTCAAATAACATATTTGCTCCACATTTTTTTCATTAATTGGTATGCACAACCATCTAAATCCTTGTTTCTTAGTTATTTTCATTGGCAAAATGAGCCAATTCATCATCGTCTAGATGAATTATGAGGGCTAACTTTATTATGAGGCCTAAATTTATGGATGAGGAAATTTTATTTTTAAGTGAAATATCAGGCAGTCAGATAGTGCAGTGGATAGAGTATTGGCCTGGTATCCAGAAGACCTGAGTTCAAATCCAGCATCAAACACTTAACTAGCTGTGTGACACTGGTCAAGTCATTTAATCTCTTTCTGCTTCAGTTTCTTCATCACAAAATGAACAATAATAGCACTTTCCTCGTAGGGCTGATGCAAGGATTCAACAAGATAGTATTTGTAAACTTTCATTTAGGTAATAAGAGCAATAGTGACAATAGTTTTCAGTTAATAAATGTTGGTGATTAATTGATGATTATTAATTGTAATCATAGTAGTGTTAGCAACCATAATGGCAGCAGTATTAATTGTAATAGCAGTGATTGTATTAATAATGATAGTAATAGTAGCAATAGTGGTGAATGTGTTTGACATCTCTGCTCCACACCGCTATCAAAATTATTTTTTTAAAGCACAAATCTGACAATATCACACCTCTGCTCCAGGAACTCCCTATGGCCTCTAAGATCAAGTACCAGCTCCTCTGTCTTTTCGTTTAAAGCCCTTTCCTGCCTGGTGCCATATATTACTGCCTTTCATGTACTTGACAATCCAGCTCTCTCTGCCCCATGTGCCCATGCACATGCCGCCCCCCAACCCCCACCCTGTGCCTGGAATCTGTCCTTCCTCCTCTTCTCCTCTTAGAATCCGTAACTTTTCTTCCAAATTCAGGTCAGTGGCCATCTCCTAAGGAAGTCTTTCCTAATTCCTCCCTCAGCTGGGAACACTTTTCTGCCATTATCTAGCATTGACTCTGTGTGTGTGTGTGTGTGTGTGTGTGTGTGTGTGTGTGTGTGTGTGTATGGACAATTGTATCCTGTACATGTTGTCTCTCCTGATAGGATGTAAGCTTTCTGAAGGCAGGGTCTTTTCCATTTTTACTTTTCTATCCCCAGCCTCTAGCACAATCCTTGGAAGGCAGAATTTATTGAATGCTTTTTAATCAATCGCCAAATTCACAGGGATGTTTTAAGGAAAAAGCTTTCTAAACCTCCAAGTGCTGGAGAAATGATGACTATCATGATTGCCATGCTAAGGCATTGAGGAGGAGGAGGAGAGATCAAAAGTTTGAAAAGAAATGGAAGAGAAGAGACACTGAATTAAAGGGAGTTTATTTTTGTGCTTGAATAACATTAAGGGTGAGAAGCTGCATCCCCCATATTGTGGAAGCTGGTTATTTTGTGCTGAGTTTGCTAGCTCACTAAAACCTTTTTATGAATGATTCTGTGCTAAGGATTGCAGAAATCTGTCAGGGAGGCAGGGGAAGGGATGTGGGAATGTAGAGGAGGAGAAGGAGGAGAGTAAGGTGTTGGGATGCTGCGACGAGGGTTTGGAGTGTGGGAAGTAAAAGTAAAGTTGTCTAAGATCAGACGTCCTGGCAAGGAGTCAGGTGGAGACGTTGGGTCTTGGTTTACAACATCTGCTCACTTATAAAAAGGGGTGTGCTGGGTTTTGGGGTAGGGGTAAGGAGCTTTTGCTTCTACTTTTGACTAGAGTGCAGTGTGGATGGTAGACAAATGCCCCAGTTGCCTGCTCTTGGTCAAAGAAATGGTCTCAGTTGTCAAACTGCCAACAGAAGAACAGATTTCTGACTGGAGGAACTATGTTCTAAGGTCAGTCAGTCATTCAACTAACATTTATTAAACACGTAGTGCCAGGAACTGGACTAAATGCTGGGGATATGAAGAAAGAGAACCACAAAAACCAAGCCTCTGCCTTCAAGGGGCTCACAGTTCAGTGAGGAAGACAACATCAAACAACTTTTTACCAACAAAAAATCAGGAGTAATCTCAGAGAACAGACATTAAGCTTGAGAAGAGCTGACAAAGGCTTCTTGGAGAAGGTGGGTGTTGGGCTGAGATCTGAAGGAAGCCAGTCAAATAAGATAGAAATAAGGAAGGAGAGGGACAGTCAGTGAAAATGATAGGAATCAGGAGACAGTGCTGTGTTTAAGGAAACAGCAAGGAGGTCAATGTCTCTCAATCATAGAGTATATGGAGGAAGGAAGGTATGAGAAGACTGGAAAGATCAGTTCCAGCTCTGGAAAACTGTGGGCCTATAATAACAATAAATTTAATACTTTAATTTTTTTCCAATTATAAGTAAAAGTCATTTTTAACATTCATTTTTAAAACATTGAGTTCCAAATTATGTCTTTCCCCTCTTCACTCCCTGAGAAGGCAGGCAATTTGATGTAGGTTATACATGTGCAGTCATGCAAAACAAGTTTCCATATTAGCCATGCTGTGAAAGAAAACACAGACCCCCTCCCCCCAAAAAAGCCAAACCAAAGAAAAAATAAAGTAAAAAAACCTATGTTTCAATCTGCAATCAGACTCCCATTTTCCTCCTCAGTATTTTCTTCTCTAGGAATGGATAGCATTTTTCAACAAAAATTCTTCAGAAACATTTTGTATCATTGTATTGCTGAGAATAGCTAAGTCATTCACAGCTAATTGTCATTACAATATTGCTGTTACCATGTACAATGTTCTTTTGGTTCTGCTCAGTTCCCTCTGCATCAGTTCATGTAGGTATTCTCAGGTTTTTCTGAGAGCATCCTGCTCATCATTTCTTTATAGCACAATAGTATTCCATCAAAATCATATACCACAACTTGCTCAGCCATTCCCCAATTGAAGGTATCCCCTCAATTTTCAATTCTTTACCACTATGAAAAGAACTGCTGTAAATATTTTTATACATATAGTTTCTTTTTCTTTGATCTCTTTGAGATACAAAACTAGTAGTGGCATTAGAATAATATTATTGATGCTATAGTGGACAGAGTGCTGGTGGAAGGCACTCACACCTAGAATTTTCTACAATGGCAAATCACAGTCCTTCTAATAACAGTAATAATGACTCCTTGAATTTACTTACTACTTTAAAGTTTGTGTCATGAAGGTATGCCTCCAAATGATGTCTCACCAAGCAAAGGACACCAGAGAGCTTCCTTATGGGAGAGTTGGGATGACTTGTAGGAACAAGCCGTGGAGAGAGTAGAGCAGGTGTGACTGTCCTGTACCTGGTTCTGGTTGGCTGTTGCTGTTTGTCCTTCATTCTGGAAGAGGACAATGACATCAGGGAGGTGATGCCATGACTGGCAAACGAATTGGATTTAAGCGAGGAAGGCTGTGCAAAGTCATCAGCCTCACTTTCTCCTCCAGAGTCATCTGGGTCCAGTGGAAATATATAGATCAGAATGACAGAGATACCCCCATAGTTCTGGTTAGCTAACTCTGAGGAGACTGATGGGCTCTGGAGGGCATTCAAATAGGTCTCACTTGCTCTTCAGAGATCTCAATGAGAGGAGTCTCCATCATAACCTTCTTTCAGTGAGAGAGTCTACTATAAGAGGCCATGTTAACCCAGGATACGGTCCTTGGAGTCTGACCTTTTTTGTTTGTTCTCTATTGTAAGTGAAGGGAGTGAAGTCTCCAACTTTGGGAGTTTCCAAAGGTTGGAATAGCAAGTCATGGGAATCCTAGAGTTGGAATCCAGGCAGGATTTTGCAGCTAGCACAGCATCGATGACCCAAGAAGCAAGCAGTAAACTTTGGGATTGAAATTCTGGACCCAAGGCAGCAGAAGCTGAGAGGAAGACTCTTCTTATAGTCATGCCACATCTGGACATGAACTTGGTGGGACTAATGCTATGTAGAAACTGAGCCAAGTTTAGGGCCTACTCCCCAGGGACTGGAATGGCATAGGGAAGAGTATACCCTAGAGGTATTTGGCTTATGTGGTTGTCCTTCCTACATATGAAGTAAAAAGTTAATTTGTAAAAACCAATCATTGTTCATTTTTTTTTGGTTTTTTAAAGATTTTATTGATTTATTTTTAGTTTTAAACATTCATTTTCACAAGATTTTCAGTTCCAAATTTTCTCCCCATCTCTCCCCTCTTCCCACCTGAAGACAGCATGCATTCTGATTACCCCTTCCCCAATCTACCCTCCCTTCTATCATACCCCTCCCTTCCTTTATCCCTTGCTTGTAGGGCAAGATAGATTTCTATATCCCATTACCTGTATTTCTTATTTCCCAATTGCATACAAAAACAATTCTCAACATTCGTTTGAGTTCCAACTTCTCTCCCTTCCTCCCTCCCTTCCCATCACCACTGAGAAGGCAAGCAATTCAATAATAGGCTATACATTAAGTTTTGCAAAAGACTTCCATAATAGTCATGTTGTGAAAGACTAACTATATTTCCCTCAATTCTATCTTGTGCCCCATTTATTCTATCCTCTCTTTTGACCTTGTCCCTCCCCAAAAGTGTTTACTTCTAATTACTCCTTCCTCCCATTTGTCCTCCCTTCTATCTTCCACCCACCCCTTGTGTATCCCCTTCTCCACTATTTTTCTGTAGTGTAAGATAGGTTTTCATACCAAATTGAGTATGCATTTTTATTCACTCCTTAAGCTAAATGTGATGAGAGTAAGTTTCACTTTTTCCCTCTCACTTCCACTCTTTTCCCCTCCATTGAAAAAGCTTTTTCTTGCTTCTTCTGTGAAAGATAATTTGCCCCATTCCATTTCTCCATTTCTCTTCCCAATATATTCCTCTCTCATACCTTAATTTTATTTTTTTAGATATCATCCCTTCCTATTCAACTCACCCTGTGCCCTCTGTCTACACATATATAATTCCTCCAACTACTCCAGTACTGAGAAAAGTCTCAAGAGTTACAAATATTATCTTTCCATCTAGGAAAGTAAATAGTTCAATTTTATGATTTCTCTTTCCTGTTTCCCTTTTCATGCTTCTCTTGATTTTTGTGTTTGAAAGTCAAATTTTCTATTCAGCTCAGGTCTTTTCATCAAGAATGCTTGAAAGTCTTCTATTTCATTGAATGACCATTTTTTTCTCTGAAGTATTACACTCAGCTTTTCTGGGTAGGTGATTCTTGGTTTTAATCCTAGTTCCTTTGACTTCCCTTATTGTAGAAGCTGTTAGATCTTGTGTTATCCTGATTGTATTTCCTTGATACTTGAATTGTTTCTTTCTGGCTGCTTGCAATATTTTCTCCTTGACCTGGGAACTCTGGAATTTGGCTACAATATTCCTAAGAGTTTTCCTTTTGGGATATCTTTCAGGAGGTGATCAGTGGATTCTTTCAATATTTATTTTACCCTCTGGTTCTAGAATATCAGAGCAGTTTTCTTTGATAATTTCATGAAAGATGATGTCTAGGTTCTTTTTTTGATCATGGCTTTCAGGTAGCCCTATAATTTTTAAGTTGTCACTCCTAGATCTATTTCCAGGTCAGCTGTTTTTCCAATGAAATATTTCACATTGTCTTCTATTTTTTTCATTTTGGAGGTTTGTTTTCTTTTTGTAACTTCTTGATTTCTCATAAAGTCATTAGCTTCCATCTGCTCCATTCTAATCTTTAAAGAACTATTTTCTTCAGTGAGTTTTTGAACCTCCTTTCCATTTGGCTAATTGTGCTTTTTAAAGCATTCTTCTCCTCATTGGCTTTTTGGATATCTTTTGCCATTTGGATTAGTCTATTTTTAAATAGACTATTTTCTTCAGTATTTTGGGGGGGGGTCTCCTTTAGCAAACTGTTGACTCGCTTTTCATGATCCTCTTGCCTCGCTCTCATTTCTCTTCCCAATTTTTCCTTCACCTCTCTTACTTGATTTGCAAAATCCTTTTTGATCTCTTCCATGGCCTGAGACCATTGGATATTTTTTTGGAGGTTTTAGATGTAGCAGCCTTGACGTTTAGGTCTTCCTCTGATGGGATGGTATGCTTTGTTCTTCCTCATCCAAAAGAATGGAAGAAAATATCTTTTTGCCAAGAAAGTAACCTTCTATAGTCTTACTTTTTTTCCCTTTTTTGGGCATTTCCCCAGCCAGTTACTTGACTTTACTTGAGTCCTTTGTCAAGTAGAGGGTATACTCTAGGGACCTATAAGTTCTCAGTTCCTCCAAGGTGCTACAATCAAGGGAGAGGAGTTTACTCCTCTCCTGGCCTGGATTCTGGTCTGGGAGCTTTTCTGCTCAGGATCTGTGAGTAGCATTACCTCTCCAGAGCCTCCACAAGCTCCACCATGACAGTGCTCTTCCTCACCCCAGGATCACCACTCAGAACGGAGACCCAGATTGGCCTCTCAATTTCCCCAGAGTCTTTAGGTGGAGGACTCCAAAAATGAATATTGCTGTTGCTGTGGCTGCTGCTGCCCTAAGACTGGGGCTAGGGCTGGACCCTGCTCCCTTCTCACTCAGGTGAAAGAGCTTTCTCTCTGACCTTTGAAGCTGTTTTTCATGTTTTTGGGTTAAGAAATCTGGAAACCACAGCTGCTACCCATGATCCCATACCCTGAATACTTCTCCAGTCCTATCTGTGCCATGCAGTGTGGCCAAGGCTGGACTGTGCTCCACTCTGAGCCTGGTGTGATAGACCTTTCCTGTAGGCCTTCCAGGCTGTCTTGGGCTGAAAATCTCTTTCACTCTGTTGTTTTTTGACTTCTGTTGCTCTAAAATTTGTTTAGAGTAATTTTTTACAGGTATTTTATGGGCTATGGGGGTAGAGCTAGAGCAGGTCCATCCTTCTGCTCTGCCAACTAGGCTTCACCACTATCATTGTTAATGTTAACTGGAGTTATATGTAACTGGAGTATTAATAACTTCCACCTAACAATATGAGAAACACAGCTGGTTGGAGCTTGAGTCAAAGGTGGTAAGGAAAGAGATACTCCACAAACCTTATAAGATAATCTAGACCTGGCCTGGCTCTTCTAGAGAGGACTAGAGTACATAGGCTACTTTATAAAGTCCTTTCACACACTCTCTCTCACAGAATATCAGAGGCCATTAACTCCAACCTATACTTGAACAGGTTGTCCCAAGTTATTCTACAACATCAAAAATGTATTTATATAACATTTTAAGGTTAGCAAAATGCTTTACACATAGTATCTCATTTTAATCTTCACAACAATCCTATGAGATAGATGCTTTTATTATCACCATTTTACAGATAAGGACACTGTGTTTGAAAAGTTAAGGTAATTGCCTGGGTTCATGCAGCTAGTAAGTGTCTAAAACAGAATCGGACCTCAGGTCTTCCTAATCTTAAGTCCAGCTCTCTACCCATTAGTCCATCCAGCAGATTCTCAATGAATGGACATCCATCTTCTACTTCAAGAAATTCAGTGGTAGAGAAGTCATTGACTCTTGCGCCATTCCATCTCACTTTCGGACAGGAAATAATTAGGACATTTTTCCTTACATCAAGTTGAAATATATCTCTGCAGTCTTCCTTCTAGTTCCACCCTTTGGGGTCCCAGCAAAAGATAATCTCTCTTACAAATGACACATCACATTTGATCCCTGCAACTAACCCATGAGATAGGCAGGACAGTGGTCACTATCCCTGTTTTACAAAAGAACTGATTGAGACCCCCAAAGGGGAATGAAATGTCCAGTGTCCCACAGCTAGAGGATGGCTGAGCTGGAATTAGAAATCCAATTTCTTGACTCTTTAATCAGATTTACAGCCCTTCCAGCTATATCACAGAGCCCCCTGTGCACAGAGCATGCCAGTATCCCTGCCATCTGTAAGAGAAACATTTTTCAAGGGACGGGTCTTAAGCCCTGACTCCACCCTCCCACCTTTTTGAACAGCAAGTTACTGCACAAACAAGCCACCATCATTTGCATAAAATTATACATCTGCATCTTTTCCCATCCTGCTCATCTGGAAAGTCATTGCTTCCTGGAAAAAGCATTAGGGATGCAGATTCTGTGCAGGTAGGCCACAGGAACAAGGATACCAAATACATATTTACACTTTCGCCTGTCCCTAACTTACAAATATGCCAAGAAATGCATAATAAAGTATTCGCCAAACCAAATGAAGTCACACTTCTCTTCACCCACATCGATCCTCCCCATTAATTCTGTCTCTGAGGGCGAGATCCCACTGAATATATTCATAGTCCTTCTGGGGTTGGGCAGTGACTGGCAGCAGACCACTGAGACAACCAAGCTTTGTGCTTCTGATAATGAAGCCAGGGGCTACAGTACAGAAAGGGGTTGTTCTTGGGTCTCCTGCAAAGTCCCTTTGACAGATGAGGAGTCTGAGACCTAGAGGGGAAGCAACTTACCCAAGATGGTACCACTACTGTAGTAGAATCACATCTCCTTATTGGGATAATTGGAGGGCTTTTCTTGGCAAAGATACTAGAATGTTTTGCTATTTTCTTCTTTAGCTCAATTAACAGATAAGGAAACTGAGGCAAACAGAGCTAAATGATTTGCCTAAAATCATACAGCTAGTAATTATCTGAGGCTGAATTTGAACTCAGGTCTTCTTGACTCCAGGCCCAGCATTGTATCCACTGAGTCACCTAGGTGTCTCTAGCCCTCACCTCTAAAGTCTAAGATCTTATCTTCCTCTGGATCAATCATTTTTTTCAATAGTATGATTTTTATGTGTCTAAGAAGCCAAATACCCAATTATACCTTCACTCACTTAGGTTGTTTGTTGGGAGGGGGAGGAAAGGTATGAAATAAAATTACTATATTTATTACTTGTGACCAGACTAGGCTCTCCAAATGAGACTTTCCTTTTATAGTACACCTTTATGCTTTATTAACTTTGGATTAGACCCTCCCTCTTCCACCATGTTTGATTTTAATTTCTGTTCTGAAATCACATTATAATGTAGAGGTGACCCTAGTCAGGAGTTTCTTTACCTAAGTCAAAAATTGATAGAAGGAAGAAAGAGCAGCAAGCCAGAAGACAGTCAGACTAAGGTCAGGGGGGGAGAAGAGATATTGAGGGTAGTTCACAGGACAGTTCAACCTGATAGAGTGTCCTGGGAAAAGATTCTAGGCCTTCCTCCACTGGGCTTGGAAAGGAAGATGAATCCAGAAGGGAACCATAAGGAGGAGAACTTAGGGGTGAGAACCAATAGAATTATGGGCCAGGCAAAGCGTAAGGATGGCAGTCAAAGATCAAAGTTCTAGAGCCAGATGACACCTTAGAGGCATGGAGTCCAACCCCTTCTTTACAGATGGGGAAGCTGAGGAACAATGAGGTTAGGAAATTCACCCTGGGTCATATATCTGACAAGTATCTACAACAAGATACCTTGTGCTAGTTACAGCTCTGGCTTTGGGCTCTTGGGGGATATAGCAGTTTGTACAGGCTTCATGCCCTATCAAGCTAGACAGGCTTCAGGTATGAGCTAAGGGTTGGATGTCCCTCACCAGAAAACCAGCAGAGATCATGGAGGTCATTAAGGCTCATCACCAGCTTGGCCAGTAATTAATAAATCTTTTGGTCATGACAGACTCATGAAGGCACTTTATTCTCATGGTCCTAGTGGAGAAAGTGTTGGCAGTGATGAAATTTAATTCGAGAAGCACTTCTTAAACTCCTGCTGTATGAAAGGCACTATATTGGTTGCTTGAGCTTCAAAGGCAAAATGAAAACCAATCCTTGTCCACAAGGAGCTAACATTCTCCTGAGGGATGCAATGTACAAATGGAAAGTAAATCCAGAAGACTTAAAGGATGGGGCCAGTATTCACAACTAGAAGGATGAAGAAAGGTGCCATGGGAGGTAGCACCTAGGCTGAGCCTTGAAGGAAGCAAAAGATTCTAAAAGTGCACCCTTTAGTAGATGAGAAGGGAGAGCACACCAAGGATGAAGAATAGCCTGTGCAATAGTATGGAGGTGAGAAATTGAATGTTGAATTGGAGTAACACCAAATAGATCAGTCTGGTTAGAACATGGAGTGCGTAGATGGAGGTATTATGAAGTAAGTGAAGTAAGTTTGTGAAGAACCTTAAAAGCCATGGGTTTAATGTGCCTTGTTTGGGGTCCCTTCTCTCAAAAATCAAAAAATTAATAAACATTTATTAGCACTTAATATGTGCCAGGCCCTGTGCTAAGCACTGGGGATACAAAACGAGGCAAAAGACAGTCCTTACTCAAGGAGCTTGAAGTCTAAAGGAGGGGCTTGTAATTCTAATGGCTTGCATTCTGTTGGGGACACAACATGTGCATATATAAGTATGAAGGAGTCAAAATACCCCTCATTTCACCCTGATATAGTTATCAGGTAAGAACATATCTCAATACATCAGCCAAAGTCTTTAGACTAAGTGTGGGGGAAGTTCTTGCTCAAAGTGAATGGCATTGCTCAGGAAGCACATTCAAATTATCTGAGGAAACTTGGTAAGGTCCTATGGGCCATAGATGAAGCCAAGGAATGGAGGAGGATGACCCGTACATAAGCATAATGATAACGGCATTAGCTAGCATTTGTAGAGTGCATTAAGGTCTGCAAACCACTTTACATACCTTACACATACTTTACACAAACCACTTTACGTACATACTGTACATCTCAATTTGATCCTTGCAACAGACAATGAATCTACCTTCCATCCATCTGGGAGATAGATACCATTATTATCCCCACTTTACAGATGAGGCAAATAGTTGCTAAACGACTTGCCCAGGGTGACACAGCTCAAAAGTAGGTGAGGCAGAAGACAATCCCAAAGGACTAATGATGAAAAATATTAACCATCTCTGGAGGAAGAACTGATGATGACTAAATACAGATCTAAGCATACTATTTTCTTTCTTTCTTTCTTTTTTCTCTCCCTCTTTCTTCTTCTTCTTCTTTTTTTGGGGGGGGGGGGGTTTGAGTTCTCTTACACAAAATAATTACTATGGGAATATGTTTTACATGATTCTGTATGTAGAAGCTATAAGAGACTGCTTACCATCTCAGGGGGTTAAGGAGGAAAGAAGAGAAATTGGCACTCAAAATTTTTTTTTAAGTTTAAAAATTGCCTTTACATGCACTTGGGAAAAAAATAAAATTTTTTTTTAGATGTATGGGAGTCAGGATTCAAACTCAGCTCTTCCTGACTCTAAGTACAGTGCTCCATCTACTGTGCCAAATAACTATGAAATAATACAGGTCATTTCTTTATTGGGGAGAGAACACTAGCATCTGGGTGGGGAGAATGGAAAGGAAAAGCTTCATGTAGAAAATAGTGCTTAATTTGAATTTTGAAGGAAACAAGGACGTCTAATAGAGAATACTCATATTCTTTATGGATATTATGGATATTTACGGATTTATGGATAGATGGAAAATGTTGTGGACATAGAAACTCCAGGACTTGGTAAGTTGATAGGGATAAGAAAGGGTGAAGAAGGTGAAGGATAACACCAAGGTTTACAAAACCTGGATGCCAGAAGGATGGTGGTACCACCCTGGACAGAAATAAGGAAGTGTGGAAGTGAGGTGGGTTTGGAGGGGAAAGAAAATGAATTCTGTTTGGAGGATGTCTTTGCTTCAGATGCCTACAGGGTATCTAGTGGGAAATGTCCACTAGGTATTTGGTGAAACAGGCCTGCATCTCAGGAGAGAAATTAGGGCTGGATCTATAGACCAGAGTCATCTGTATAAAGTTGATCCTTAAACCTAAGGGAGCTGATGAAATTATCAAGAGAGAGATTCTAGAGAGAAGAAGGCCAAAGAAAGAGCCTTGGGAAACTCCAGCTGGTGGAAAGATCATATGGATGATCCAAACAGAAATAGTCCATTTTTAATATTGTAGCTACTGAAACATTTTATTAGGTTTGTGAAAGCTCTGCTTTTCAATTAAAAACAAACAATTCAGTTTTGTCTGAGTGTCAAATGAGAGTTTAAGAGCCAGTGTTTCAAAATGGAAACCCAAGTAAGAATAATTGTCAGCATCTGAGCATTGTACTTCAAGGAAAGAGAACTAGTAAATATGTCACGTTGAAGCAACGGAAGAGCATTTCAAGTGCTACTACATGGAAGCAAATGTCAAAGAAGTTGAGATTGGAAGGGAATTCAAGGACACCCATAGTGCTCTTTCATAACTAAATGGAAAGTAGACTTCTTTACAGCTGGCCTCAGAATTTGATCTCTCCAAGACTGGTCGCCAAAGACTAGGAGAATTAGTGGGGATTTTTGACGATGTCAGAGAGAAGGCAACCAGTATGACTCTCTCTCTCTCTCTCTCTCTCTCTCTCTCTCTCTCTCTCTCTCTCTCTCTCTCTCTCTCTCTCTCTCTCTCTCGCTTTCTCTCTCTCTCTAAGACACACACACACACACACACACACACACACACACACACACACACACATTCCCTTTTCTCCCTCACCTCTGCCTTTTAGCTTCCCTGATTTCCTTCTAGACTAAGCTCAAATTCCACCTTCTGTAGAACACTTTTCCTCACACGTGTATATAAAGACCAAGATGTATTTGTTTATATATACATATGTATATATGTACATATATGGAGAGACAGAGAGAAAGAGAAAGGGAGGAGGGAGAGAGGACATTTGACTAGTCCGGTCAAATTTGACAGACTGGTCAAAGATTTCTACTAATTCTTGCAGACTTTAGTGACCATTCCTGGAGAGATCAAATTCTGAGGCCAGGTAAAAAGTCTAGAGCTTCCATACAGTTTCGAAAGAATACTATAGCTGTCCTCTATTTTCCTTCCAATCTCCAACTTCTTCGACATTCATTACAGTCAAAAAACATAATATGCTTATATGCATACCATACACATGTGTGCATATACATATGTGCGCCGTACATGTGTGTACAAATATGTGTATACAGGTCTGTTATATTTGTCTATGTCTACAGCCATTTACATATTCTCTCCCGTTAGAATGTGAGTTTCTTGAGGAATAAGGATGGTTTTTGCCTTTCTTTGTGTTGCCAGCACTCCTGTTAAAGTGTTGTTGTGGTTTAGCCATTTTGCAGTCTTGTCTTACATTTCATGACCCCATTTGGGATTTTCATGGCAAAGATAATGGAGCAGTTTGCCATCTCCTTCTCCAGCTCATTTTATAGATGAGGAAACTGAGGCAAACAGGGTTAAATGACTTGCCCAGGCTTACATAGCAATAAGTGTCTGAGGTCGAATTTGAACTCAGTTCTATCTGACTCCTCTATCCACTGCTCCCCTAGCTGCCCTCAAAAAGTCACATAGTAAGTACTTAATAAATGTTTTCTCACTGACTAACCATTAGTAGGGTGGAATGGGGGAGAAATGCTCAGACTGTGGCTTATTATGATGATAACGGACACTAATATAGTGCTTAGATATTTTCTCATTTGAATCTTCTAATAAAAGTCCTGGGAAATAGGTGCCAGGAAGAAAGGAAATAAACATTTAAACGTTTGTTGTGTTCCAAACCCTGTACTAAGAGCTGAAGATACAAATACAAGCAGAAAAAAAATCTGCCCTGGCCTCAAGGAGCTTATGTTCTTATGGGGGAAGGTACCATACAAAAGGGAATGAAAGTACTCCATGCAGGGCTTGGGCTTGAAGTCCAGAAGCTGGGAACAGAGGGAGGATGGGAATGAAGGCCAGGCTTGGATCTGCTACAGAATGGAGCTTGCAGGAGAAACTCACCAATGCCTCCAAAGACCTGGGGCTTAAAGAGGAATGTTCTAGGTGGGCAAAGCCAAAGAGCTAGTTGGATGCTGCAATGCACAGAGTTCTAAGGTGCTTAAGGGAAGTACCAGGGTGAAAGAGAGGCAAGGGCATGATTTTGAAGTTTGGAAGTCAGGAACAGGATCAAAAGGGGAAAGCATTAATACTACAAGCATTATTTTCTCCATTTTACTCACGAGGAAACTGAGGCACAAACAGGTGGTGACTCGCCTAGGCAATAGCAGGATTGAATTCAGTTCTTTCTAATCCCAAGTCCAGGACTCTGTCCAAGATAAAATGCTCCTTATGCATATTTCCTGATGGTTCTTAGCCTTTCTTTCATTCACAAGGGTCAGTTCTAAATATAAGCTCTGAATGACGGTGAGGAAGTGCACTGTCTTTCTGTATCTGATTCCACTTCAAGCTACTCATGTAAATATTTCCTTGGTGACCTAGGAAATCCAAAGACTTATAGTCCTATTCCCAGGGAAGGAACTCACCCAGTCATTCCTCAGCCCTGAGCCAGTGTCTACCACGTCCGGAATCTTGCATTGCACTATGAGAAAGAGAAACAAGGACCATTATTACAGCATGTTATGCATTAAAGATCGTTTAGTCCAACACGTTCATTTTATAAAGGAGAAAAGTGGGGCTCACAGGCTCGTCCAATGTCACACAGAGTGGAGACGAGGGACCCCAGGACTGCCTCACTTCTAAGTCTCTGAACTTCCGGCTACCCCACAGAGCCTGGAGCTAAGGGAAGTGAGACCCAGACACCCAACACATTAGCATGTACTAATCAATGCAAAAAATCCGCTCCTCTTCTAGTACAGGGGCTGAATTTAAAGATATCTAATGCAAATTTTAAACATAACAAAATATGCAAAGCTTCTACCATTTGCCCACTTCTCTAGAAATAGTTAGGATCGTGTTGGGGTGGAAAAAAAACATACAAATCCAAGTAACAATCTACCTATTTAGATAAGCAATGTGATAAAATGATTGGGGAGGTTCAGTAAACCTGGACCTGCAAGTCAAATTTGGCTCTCCCTCCTTTTTTGAACAGGTTAGGTAATTGAAGAATGGTTTTCACATTTTAAAATATTGTTTTAGGGGCAGCTAGTTGATGCTGTGGATAGTGTGCCGGGCCTGAGTCAGAAAGAGCTGAGTTCAAATTTAACCTCACACACTTGCTAGCTGTGTGACCCCAGACAACTCACTTACCTTAATAAAAATAAAGTTTTATTGTATTTAACAATATGAGAGACATTCTTAGCTCACCGGACTATATGAAAAACAGGCTGTAGGGCCCGATATGCCCACCTTTGGATTAGAGGGTTGGTCTTGGAGTCAGAAACACCTAGTTTCAGGTCCTGCTTCCAATGCCTGCTAGCTGTGTGACCAAGAGCAGCTCAGTGCCACTGATAATTCTCTAAAACAGCAGCTCTCAAGTACAGGTCAAAGGCCCTTTCAGGAGGTTCATGAGGTTAATTGTTTTTAATGATACAAGAAGTTTTAATTTCTAATACAGTAAATATCAATAGATATAACTCAAATTAACAGAAGTTCTTGGAAGGGGGTCCCTCAATTTTTAAGAATGTAAAGGGGTCCTGAGACCAAAAATTTGAGAATCATTGAGTTGCTAATCTGCATTGGTGGAGGGCATTTCCACACCAAGAGTTCCTTATTCTAATGAAATCATAGGTTTGGACCTCTTTGTCAAGATTTTATACTCACCACGTGTACATGTGTATATTTAAGACTTGCAAAAGAAAGGCAACACACTCATTAGGCAAGGCAACAAGCATTTATTAAACCCTTACCGTGTTCCAGAACTGTTAATAAAAAGACATATGTATACAAATATATATATTAAACATATGTTTATATATACTTATATATTATATTACATTTATAATGTAAATATATTTATGCACATCTATGAACACATAAATATATACATAGCTTGAACCAGTGTCTTCTTAGTCATAAAACTCAGAACTAAACAAACTCTTACTATTAAACTGAAGTTCACCAAGGCCATCTTTTAAGTCAACTGATCCATTTCAGGGAAAGACCTGCATTTGCTAATTAATCTTTCTAGAAGGAATTACTTGGGGAACAGTGTGATGAATTGGTTTGGTAATGGGTAGCAAATGAAAACAATGCAGAACGTATTACTTCTTGTCAATTTGCTTAACGCTTTTCCTGCTAAAAGAGTTTTACCTTGATTGACAGTCAGCCATCTCGGTGACCTAGGAATGATTCCAAGTGCCTGGGCAGATCACAGCACTAGAAATGATGGCATTTCTATAGCACTCTAGGGTTTGCAAATCACTTTACATATTTTATCTTCTGAGATAAAATATTGTCTCATTGGACAGATGAGAAAACCGAGGCAGAGAGAGTTTAAATGACTTGCTCAGTCACATAGCTACCAATAATAAAAGATAACATTTACTATGTACCAGGCACTGTGGAAAGCACTATACAATTATTGTCTCATTTGAACTTTATGATAACCCTGAGAGGTAGGTGCTTATTATTATCCCCACTTTACAGATGAAGAAACTGAGGCAGAGAGAGGTTAAGTGACTTGCACAAAGTCACGCAGCTAGTAAATGTCCAAGACAGGATTTGAATTCAGGTCTTCCTGGCTCTAATTCCAGTAATCCCATGCAATCCTTTACAGAATTCTCCCCTGCCCTGACCCATACATCATTCATGATCCTTATGCTAGTTCTACCATTTTTCCATCTGACGAAACTTGTATAGTCTTCTTGTTTCCCCTCTGACAGATTCAGAACAATTTGTTCCAGAAGGACTAGGGGAAATCTAACTAGCCCTTATGATGAGTTCCTCATTAGAAAACATTTAGTAACTAACAGTTAGCTGGGCCCAACACATTCTTGAAGTCAAGATGATGCACACAGTTGTGTGTTTGTCCTTCATTGCCAAAGAAGACCATGCCATCAGAGAAGTAATGATGTGACTTGTACTTGACTTGGTTTTGAGTGAGGGAGGACTGTGCAGGTCACCAGCCTCACTTCTCCTCCATAGCCATCTGAAGATGACTGGAGATGACCCAGGATGAGGCAATTGGGGTTAAGGTCACATAGCTAGTGAGTGTCTAGTGTCTGAGGTGAGATTTGAACTCAGGTCCTCCTGACTCCTGCACTGGTGCTTTATCCACTGCACCACCTAGCTGCCCTGATGCACACAGTAGGCACTAACAAAACCTTGTTGAGTTTGGAAAGGATTTTAGAGATGATCTAAAACAGTTCTCCCATTTGACAGATTTGGAAACTAAGTCACTGGGCCTCCATTTCCTCAACTTCTAAAACAAGGATAATAATTTCTCCCCTAGTGCTCGCTTCGGCAGCACATATACTAAAATTGGAACAATACAGAGAAGATTAGCATGGCCCCTGCACAAGAATGACACGCAAATTCGTGAAGCGTTCCATATTTTTTGGAAATAAAATCAGGATAACTCAAGATCTAGCAGCTTCTACATTAAGGGATCGAAGGGCGTGGAATAGGATATTCCAGAAGTCAAAGGAACTAGGACTCAAACCAAGAATCACCTACCCAGCAAAACTGAGCATAATACTTCAGGGGAAAATATGGTCTTTCAATGAAACAGAGGACTTTCAAACATTCTTGATGAAAAGACCAGAGCTGAATACAAAATTTGACTTTCAAACACAAGAATGAGAAGAAGCATGAAAAAGTAAACAGCAAAGAGAAGTCTTAAGGGACTTACCATAAGTGAACGGTTTACATTCCTACATGGAAAGATAATATTTGTAACTCTTAAAACTTTTCAGTATCTGGGTAGTTGGTGGGACCACACACACATGTACACGCATGCATGCACACACACATGCACACATGCACGCACATGCAGAGACAGAGAGCACAGAGTGAATTGAATAGGATGGGACCATATCTTAAAAGAAATTAAGGTGAATGGTGGGAGAGAAATGTGGTGGGAGGAGAGAGGGTGAAATGGAATGGGGTAAATTATCTCTGATTCAAGAGGCAAGCAGGAGACTTTTTAGTGGAGGGAGGAAGAGGAGAGCTGAGAAAAAAAACAAACAAAAAAACAAGAAGTTTGCCCTCGTCGCATTTGACCAGAGGAGGGAATAAAATGCACACTCATTTTGGTATGAAAATCTGTCTTAAACAGTATAGGAAAGTGGGGGAGAAGGAGATAAGCAAGGGGGGGATGATGGAAGGGAGGGCAAAGGGAGGAGGGAGCAATTTGAAGTCAACACTCGGGGAGGGACAGGATCAAAAGACAGAAGAGAAACAATGAGGGGCAGGATAGGATGGAGGGTAATTCAATAAGTCTTACACAACACGACTATCAGGGAGGTCATTGGCAAAACTACACAGATATGGCCTATATTGAATTGCCTGCCTTCCCAAAGGGAATGGGTGGGGAGGGAGGGATGGGGAGAATTTGGAACTCAAAGTTTTAGGAATAACTGTTGAGTATTGTTGTTGCAACTAGGAAAGAAGACATACAGTTAATGAGGAATAGAAAGTCATCTGGCCCTACAGGAGAAAAGAGAAGATGGGGACAAGAGAAGGGAGGGATGATAGAAGAGAGGGCAGATTGGAGATAGGGAAAATTAGATTGCTTGTTGTATTGTGGTGGGGGGAGGGGATAAAAGGGGAGAAAATTTGGAACCTAAAATTTTGTGAAAACGAATGTAAAAAGTTAAATCAATAAATAAATATTAAAAAAATAATAATAATTTCTCCCCTACCTAGGACACAGGGTTGTCTTGTGAGTCTCAAAGGAGATAATAGAGAGAATGAGTTTTGTAACTTGTTATCACTACATTAAAGAAGGTTGATAGTATTAAGGGGAAAAATGGTTGTATTAGAGATAAACTATTGGGCTATCTTGTTGATGAAGATTCTGAAATAGAGAGCTGGGGCAGGGTCAAGTGACTCTCTCACATTTGGTTAATCGAGGAAGGCTCTGGCAAAGGCTAGAGGGAACTTGATGCCCATTGAATGGATCCATGAGCCTGGATTTTTTTGTCAGTTTTAGAGATAACAATTATATTCCTGACAAGTTTTGCTTGTGGGAAGTATGTTAAAGGATGGTAAACAGCTTCACAACCTGCTGGGGAAATGATTGATTGGTACAGGTGAATGGCTCATCCTTATTATTTAAATGTATACACTTGCCATCAGCTAAAGACTCTGGACATAGTTACAATCTAAATGCATAGAATTCAATTTTTACTTCTTTCCTGTTTCTAAAGACTGGGGGCACAGGAAAGCCTAGAAATGAATGGGAGGGTGGAAACAAACACAGAATAAGAGGGACTTTGATTAGAGATGAAGTTCCAGATTCACTGTTAGGAAGATTCAGCTCTCCTATGTGATCTCCAAGTCATTTATCTCTCCAAGGTTCAATTTTCCCTTGGTAAAATGATGAGATTGGACACAGCGGTGGAAACCTGCAACCTTTAACAGATTAAAGTATCAGATTGAGGACCTAGAGGGCCACAGGTGACCTCGAGGCTGCAGGTTCCCCATCTCTGGCACTAGAATCAGAGATTTATAGATTTAGACAGTACCTTCAAGATCAGCTAATCCAATCTCCATTCCATTTTATAAATGAGGAAACTGAGACCTCAAGAGGTAAATGACTTTATTAATGTCGCCCCATGAGTTTTAGAGCTAGGATTCACATCCAGGTCTTCTGGGTCAAAATTTGTGTTCTTTCCACTATACCACCCCTGCTTGCTGTCTTTCCCTACTCCCTAAATTAATCAGCAAACGTTAATTGAGCACCTACTATACACAAGGCACTATGGAGGGTACAAAGAAAATGCAAATGGTCCTTGCCCTCTGAGAGTCTAACAGGAGAGGAAAGGGAACAGCCACCAACACTGGGCAGTCCATCAATGAGAATTTTTAAGCACCTGCTAATAATGCTAGGGATACAACGGCACAAATTAAAAAGTCCCTGGACTCAAGGAGTTTGTGTGTCAGAGGAGATATGTACACAGATAAGGCTATTTTTTAAAATTCCGGGTAATTTCAGAGGAAAAGCCCTACACCTCACAGGAATCAAGACAAGTCTTATGTGGGGAGGCAGTGCTTGGGCTGAGTTTTGAAGGTAACTAGGGATGTAAGATCTAGAGGTGAAAGGGGAGGACATTCTAGGCATGAGGGACAGCCTAGGCAAAGGCACAGAGGTAGAAGATGGAGTTTTGTTCATGAGAAATTACAAGAAAGCAAGTTTGATTGGACCATTAAGTGTGTCAATGAACTGAAAAGAGAAGAGAGGATAGAGTCAGATTGCAAAGGGTTTTAAATGCCAAACATGGGAATATGAGTTGAGTCTAGGAGTAATGGGGAGCTACTAAATAGGCAAATGACATGGTCATGTTTGGGTTTTTGCAACATCACTTTGGCAACTATGTGGAGGATAGACTGGAGGCTAGGAGATCAAATAGGAGGTTATCACAATCATCCGGCCAAGATGTAAGTCCCCCAAGAGGGCCTTAGCTCACATGCTGGCTATGTGAGTGGAAAGAAAGAGACAGAGCTGAGAGGTGTTGTGCAGGTGGAGTCAATATGATGACTGGATTTGTGGGTTGAGGGAAAGTGAGGAACTGAGGTTAACTCCAAAGTAGCAACCCTGGTAACTGGAAGGATGGTTGGGAGTGCCCTTAAGAAATAGAGGAATTCCAAAAAGAGCTGTCTCAGGAGGGGAGAGCTCAGTGTGGGGTGAAGTGATAAACACAGAAGACATTGATTTTTGAAAGATGGGGAAAATGATAGAATTATTGACTTTCAACTTGGAAAGAACCTTAGGGAATTCACTAGTCCAATCACCTAATTTTACCAATAAGGAAACAAGCTCAGAGAGGTGAACCTACTTCTCCAAGATCACACAGGTCATGAATGACAGAGCAGGGATTTAACCCAGGGCTAAGTGGCACACTGGTTAGAGTGCTGGGCCTGGCGTCAGGAAGACTGATCTTCCTGAGTTCAAATATGACCTCAGACATTTACTAGTTGTGTGACCCTTGGTAAATCACTTAACCTTGTTTACCTCAGTTTCTTCATCTGTAAAAATGAGTTGAAGAAGGAAATGGCAAACCACTCTGGTATCTTTGCCAAGAAAACCCCAGATGGGGTCATGAATACAACTGAAAAATGACCGAACCAAAAACCAGACCTCTAATTCTATAGTCCATGCTCTTTCATTCTATTACTCAAATGACAATCTATTCCCAGGTTACCTTTTCAACCTTCTCTCTCAGTTCCTGATCCAATTCAGGTTATGCTGGTCTACATCTCTCCCCACCCAACACAACATGTCCTGGATCTCCTTAGCTGGTTAGGATTGAAGAAGACAAATTATAAAAGAATTAATTAACAGAAAAACAATTTTTTTTTTTTTTTTACACATGAATCTCTTTATTCTGCCCCACAGTGACACAGCAAATACAGCAAGAGTGGGGAGGAGAAGAAGAGGGAGTTCAGTTATTCACTCACAGTACTGTAGTATAGCAGCAGGAGATGAGGGAAGAGATAACCTTCCTCAACTCTCAAGGAGCATTGCAGGGAGGGACAGGATAGGACGGAATCCCCCTTGGCTAGGTGGGTTACTGAGTGGTTGGGGCTATGGAGGACTCTGGAGTAGGGGTAGACTCGGTCTCCCCTCGGCTCATCTCAAGTAGGCAGGTAACAGCAGTTATCTCTGGACCATACTGCCAAGTCAAGATGGGGGCTGGTGGCTGTGTCCTGACTGACATTATGGGGGGTGGGGTCTGAAGCTGCCTAGACCTCCTCAGAATCTTTATCATTCTGGGAGCTCTCTTTGTTCCATTCTACTTCAGGTGGAGGTAGGGATTGGGAGTCATGGCCCTGGGCATCAAACAAGGCACAGAAGGATGGATGCCAGATGGTTCTGAAGGAGAATGAGTTACCAGATCCAGAGTTCCCTGCCGTTTCATAGCCGGGCTCCCACGGCGCAGGCTGGATTCTCTCTTTGAGGTTCTGGGTGAGAAGTGGGGTCTGAACCCCAAGAAGCTGTTGACCAAAGGGAAGCGTAGCATTTGGTGGCTGAATTTTGTCCCTATGGAGCTGAGAGGCCGGAGAGGACCCAGAATGGGGGCTGCATGGTCCAGGGATCCCTGGGTCATCTGAACTCTCTTCTCCAGAGCTGCAGTCCTCTTCCTGGTCACAAGCCTGTTTATCCTGGTCTTCCTCTCCTCCCCCAGAGAGAAGGCTGGGGATCATGCTAGGTCGGGAGGAGCATACAGGACCCCATCCTCTTCACCCTGGGAAAGGAAGGGGGTGAGGGTGCCAGGCAGGTCCCGAGGTCCCTCCTTCCCCACAAACCGAGAAGTGCTGACGACGGGCTCACCCCAAGGGGACAGGGTGCCCCTGGGGACTCCGAAAAAAATAAGAGCCCGAAGAGGGAGAGAAGAGCCAGAAAAACAATTTTTTAAAGTATCTGCCATATGCTAGGTCCTGGGGTTACAAATTCAAAAGTGAGGCTGTCTTTTTCTTCAAGGATTTATTTTGCATTCTGAACTGAGGGACAACACATCTAAGGACATGGTAGCCAGGGAAAAGGATCCTGCTTTTAAGATTCATAGGGATTTTAAAGTGGAACAATAGAGCTGCTGATGGCCGTGTCCTTTCCAATAGCAGTGGCAGTATTGATTTCATCCCTGCTCCCAGAGGACATGTGGACAATGGCCTTGGGTTCTTTGTTTGTTTGTGGGACAGTGAATGGCATGGTGCATGTCAGAGGACAAATGGTAAGATATCCAAGTAGTCCCTAGTGCACATCCCTTGGTGGATGGCTGGAGGGGATGTAAAACATGGTCCAAATCTAGCTAGAGTAGGTTAGGTGAGTTTTCACTCACTCATTCTCCAATCAGGGCAGTTCATGCTCAGGGTAGAGTCCCTAAACTAAGTGGATGGACTGAGAGATAGAGATGACCTCCGAAAGAACCCTGTCCAGTAGGGGAAAGGTGGGGCAGGTAGCAGATCAAATGGCTGGTTCTCATGGTGAACTCAATTGAAAAACCTGGGAGTTCGGACTTCAGAAAGAGCTGCAATCAAACTATTAAGAGAGGGATGCTGTTCTGGGAGGCACCTGCAAAAAGAGGGTGAAGCCTTGGCCATGGGATGAGCAATCCTGGGGAATTGTGAAAAACCCAGTCTTAGCATCATCTGTAATTTATAGACAAGATGCTAAGGAGAGAGAAGAAAGGTAAGACACAAACCATGTTAAAAAGAAATGTAATGTTTTTTCCTCCCGCTGTAAATTATCAAGCTGTCTGCAATAAGCACCCAGAAGAAAATGCAGGATGCCAGCACTGTTATTAAAAGCGACATTTTGCTGACGTACTAGAGGCAGGTCTCCCATAAATCAAAGCCAGGCAAAAGTGATGGAGTGGGGAAAAGGGGCATGGATCTGTGCTGCTGTCTTTGTCTCCAAGAAATATTTGTGGCCCTGAAACCTAAACTCCCCAGAGGTAGAGTAAGGGTAGATTCCTGAGTACTTCAGGCTTAGGAAATGTACATCCTGGTGGGGTTCTGCTGTCTGTATTCAACACATCCATCCCAAGGCCCACAGATCCATATAGGAAGGAAGTTACCATATCTCCAGGCTACCATGTGATTCTTCCTTACTTGGGCTTTAAGATAATAGAATTTAAAGAGAGAAGCAATTTTAATGACTATTAATGACACCTTGGAGAGTGGATAGCACGCCAGATTTGTAGTCAGGAAGATCTGCATCAAAATCCTGCCTTAGACATGTACTGTGTGACCTTGGCCAAGTCATTAGACCTCTTTAAGTCTCTGATTCTTTTTCTATAAAATGGTTATAATAATAGTACTTGCCTCACAGGGTTGTTGTGAGAATCAAGTAAGTTTATATGTCTGGGTATATGTTTGTATACACATACATGTTAAATACATATATGTGTGTATACATACACATGCATACGTGTGTGTGTATACTGAGAAATGATTACTAATAACTAGTTACTAACATGGGCGGATTCAGGTTTTTTCCCCTTTCTATTTCCTCATTTAGTTACTAGGTAAAGGCAATCTCTGAACAACAGGGCTGATGAGGTTGGGTTCAATCTTGGGCAGGACTCCCAGGCAACTAAGAAAGCTTAGTTCTGATTAATGGGTAAAGACCATCTCATCTACGATGGAATTCTTTCCCATGGCCTACTCAGGTAAGACTGGGTGGAAACCAGAAGCTTTTGTTTAGATTGTTTAGCTAGGAGGGGTGGTCTGGGTAGAGATGAGCCTCTTTGTTCAAGAATGACATAATCTAAATCGGGTAACCCAGCCCCTCATTAGAATAAGCCCACCTCTCGTTAATTCATTCTTTCATTCTAATTCTCTAATTCATTCGTTCATTCTAATTCTAGTTCTCATTAATTAATTCATTCTTTCATTAATTGTTAATTCATCAGAATTGATTTCTGTCCGTCGGGAACACCCACTCTTCCAAGGGTATTTAAAAGTCCAGCAGCCTCCAAGATTTGTCTTTGGCTTCCAAGAGGACCATTGACGTCATTTTATTAATTATTTACTAGCCATAGTTAATAAATTGATTATTAATTATCCAGAAATTATGTCTCTTGGACTTTTCATTCCTTACAATACACACATACACACACACTCATATGTTGGTGTATAAATACCATCTATCAATATTACCTAGTCTCAATCTACAAATTTAACGACATTCTAACATTTATTCTAGGAAAGCCTTGTTCTAGGTGTCCAGGATAAAATGACTTTTTTTCAATGTCCAGGTCCCTGACCTCAGTAAACACACATTCTAATGATGGGGAAACTGAGGCCTACGGATGATGTGATTTCCCCGAGGTCACAGCCAAAATTCCAGCAGAAGTCCCTTGACTCCCAATCCAGTGTTCTTTCTACAACCTCGACATTTCCTCTCACTGAGTTATTATCAGAGCAATTTTTATATCCAGTGTAATAGATCATAGAATTTTAGTGCAGGAGTTACACTCCCAATGCCCAACCCCAGTGTTGAGGGGAAGGAAGGAAGGAAGGAAGGAAGGAAGGAAGGAAGGAAGGAAGGAAGGAAGGAAGGAAGGAAGGAAGGAAGGAAGGAAGGAAGGAAGGAAGGAAGGAAGGAAGGAAGGAAGGAAGGAAGGAAGGAAGGAAGGAAGGAAGGAAGGAAGGAAGGAAGGAAGGAAGGAAGGAAGGAAGGAAGGAAGGAAGGAAGGAAGGAAGGAGTATCTCTTATGGCCAGGCATTATTGCTCATCACTTTACAAATGCCTCATTTGATCCTCACAACCACCTCTGGAAGGTAGATGCTGTCTATGTTTTACAGTTGTGGAAACCGAGGTAGACAGAAATCAACTTACTTGCCCAGGGTCACTTAGCTAGTAAGTGACTGAGGTCCCATCTGAACTCGGGGCTTCTTGATTCCAGGTCCAGGTCTATCCATTGGTTACCAAGGCTGTGAATGGTAATGCTGCTTCTAAGGTCTGGACCACTCCCTTTGCTCACTGCTTTTCTGGGGAAGGCATTCCGTGGGGTACAAGGGTGGGTGCCCTCTAACTAGCCCAGTACTGAAAAGCTAAAATGAGTAAAAATATTTTTGAAAAAGAAGAAAACCCTGCCTTCCTCACATCTGGAAAAGACAATTTGACATTGTGCTATTTACTAAGCAAATCAGGGCTTTAGACCCAGCTCTGCCAATAAGTTGTTGAATGACTGAAAGTATAAATCCTATGCTAATGTATTACTGGGTATTAGCATATTAGTATTCCCCAGGAATATTTTAACAAATTCTAGAGAAGGTTTAAAGCATGGGAATCTCTCCAGGACCTTGTCCCATCAAACACTGTATTGATCTGACTGTTACTCATAAGACCATAGGTCTTGGGTTAGAAGGGACTTTAGACAGGAGAATCAGGCACTATTTCATTGAGGCTGAATGGAGGAACACAAGTTCATTGGTTGGGTTTTTTTTCCCTCTCAGGCCAAACCTGTGATTTCCCAGTAAGGAGACACCCTCCACCAATGTAGAGTAACAGGTATTCTATCTTTAAGAGTGACCTGGGCATTTTGCCCAGGAACAACCTATATGGGTTAGAGGTTTGTAGGATTTTTAATTCAGAGTTGGAAGAGATAGATCTTAGAGCTCTGCTGGTCTGCTTGCCTCATTTTACAGATGAAAAAACCAAAGCTCAGAGAGGTTAAGCAATTTGTCCAATATCAGTTACACAGGTAATAGAGAGAGAAGCAGGAATCAAACTGCTCCTGTGTCTCCAAGGCTTTGCTCTTATCATTGTGTCATGGCTGCTTCTTCAGATGTAAGGATTTGAGGAAAGAAGAGACCACTCATAACTCAAATTGACCTGTTTATTGGTCAATGGACAGAAGGCAGAAACATGAGTAGTATCAGTCATGAGGTCTCCCCTGAGATCTCTGAATTCTGGAATATGCAGCAACCTAGATGTCATGGCCAAGAGGTGGCAAGGTACAGTTTGGGTCTCAGAGTTCTGGTGAAGCAAAGGTGACTCTGGCTAAGGACTTTTGATTCAGGAACCACATGACTCAGCAGGAAACCAGAAATTCTACACCATTCAATTCACAGAATCAATGAATGACCGCAATGAGTTTCAAGCATTGTAGAGTAGTCAGTTTCAGTTGAGCAGTTAGGCCTGGCTAACCCAGTGTGGCATTTGAAAAGTTCAAGAAATATAATTTCTGGATAATTAGTCATTCTATTATTAATGCTAGTATTTTATTTTTTTTTTTTTTTTTTTTTTTTTTTTTTTTTTTTTTAGCTTTGTTGACAGAGAATTTACTAAACATGCATAGCAAAGACAGTAGCTACAGAAACATATCCCTGAACTGAAGACACACTCCCCCAAGGTCTCTGCAGAAAGTCGTCTTGAACACAGCGCTCATGTGGTCAAGGAGTAAACTCATAGCTCTTAATTACAAAAAGTCTTTTTTCTCTTCTTGGAATAATCATGAATCAAAGATCAGTGCCTTTGTACAGTTCTGAAACTGCCTTTTCTCAAAGTTCCAAATTGTCCTCTGGGTATCTTCAGCTCCTAAAGCAGATGCTGCTATCAGTTACAGGGGATCCTATTATTGATGTCAATGGGAGCTCCGGATTTTCTTACTTTTTTTGAGATCCACAAGTTCACCTGGCCATTGGGAGATGTAACACTCTCTCTGGGCTCATACTTCCTTTCCTCCATTGCTACCCTCTGATATAGTCACAAATACCTGCCTCTTCACAGTGTTCTGAATCTGTAAGTTCCTAATCTTTGGTGTATGGAGGAAATTCAGTTTGAAATGTCCAATAGGCATTTGTTGATGTATGACTAGAACTTAGATAAGAGAGTAGGGATGGAGCTGAAATAAATAAGTATTCAAATTTACTAATTCAGGATTCTGAAATCTTATTGTGCAGTCTTGGAACTACTTTACTGGATTTTCTTTCTATCTTCTTAAATACATTTTTATTGGGTGACCTTTTAAATCTTTGCTAGTGTGTTCATCAGGAAAGCTGGGTTCTGCTAGAGCTTTGCATATTGTTATCTTTTTTTTTTTTTTTTTCTTTTTTTTTTTTTTAATTTATTTATTTAGCTTTTTACATTCATTTTCACAAATTTTTGGGGTTCCAAATTTTCTCCCCTTTTCTCCCCTCCCCCCCACCCCAATTACCCCAAGCAATCCAATTTTCCCTATCTCCAATCTGTCCTCTCTTCTGTCATCCCTCCCCTCCCTTGTCTCCATCTTCTCTTATCTCCTGTAGGTCCAGATGACTTTCTATTCCTCATTAACTGTATGTCTTCTTTCCTAGTTGCAACAACAATACTAAACAATTGTTCCTAAAACTTTGAGTTCCAAATTCTCCCCATCCCTCCCTCCCCACCCATTCCCCCTGGTACGGCAGACAATTCACTATAGGCCATATCTGTGTAGCTTTGCAAATGACCTTCCTGATAGTCGTGTTGTGTAAGACTAACTGAATTGCCATCCCTCCTAACCTGCCCCTCATTGTTTCTCTTCTGTCCCCTGATCCTGTCCCTCCCCAAGTGTTGACTCTCAATTACTCCCTCCTCCCTTTGCCCTCCCTTCCATCATCCCCCCCCCAATATCTCCTTCTCCCCCGCTTTCTTATACTGTAAGATAGGTTTTCATACCAAAATGAGTGTGCATTTCACTCCTTCGTTTAGTCAAATGTGATGAGGGTAAACTTTTGTTTGTTTGTTTGTTTGTTTTTTTCCCTCAGCTCTCCTCGTTTTCCCTCCACTAAAAACATCTCCTACTTGCCTCTTATATGACATATAGTTACCCCCTTCCATTTCCCCCCTCTTTCCTCTCACTACATTTCTCTCTCACCATTTACCTTAATTTCTTTTAAGGTATGGTCCCATCCTATTCAGTTCAATCTGTGCTCTCTGTCTCTGCATGTGAATGCATGTGTGTATGTGTGTGCATGCGTGTACATGTGTATGTGTGGTCCCACCAACCACCCAGATACTGAAAAGTTTTAAGAGTTAGAAATATTGTCCTTCCCTGTATGAATGCAAACAGTTCATTTCTGGTAAGTCCCTTAATACTTCTCCTTGCTGTTTACTTTTGCATGCTTCCTCTCATTCTTGTGTTTGAAAGTCAAATTTTCTTTTCAGCTCTGGTCTTTTCATTAAGAATGATTGAAAGTCCTCTGTTTCATTGAAAGACCATATTTTCCCTTGAAGTATTATACTCAGTTTTGCTGGGTAGGTGATTCTTGGTTTCAGTCCTAGTTCCTTTGCCTTCTGGAATATCCTATTCCATGCCCTTCGATCCCTTAATGTAGAAGCTGCTAGATCTTGGGTTATCCTGATTGTATTTCCACAGTACTGGAATTGTTTGTTTCTGGCTGCTTGCAAGATTTTTTCCTTGAGCTGGGAGTTCTGGAATTTGGCCACAATGTTCCTAGGAGTTTCTCTTTTTGGATCTCTTTCAGGTGGTGATCGATGGATTCTTTCAATACTTATTTTGCCCTCTGGTCCTAGAATGTCAGGGCAGTTTTCCTTGATAATTTCATGCAAGACGATGTCTAGGCTCTTTTTTTGATCATGGCTTTCAGGTAGTCCCATAATTTTTAAGTTGTCTCTCCTTGATCTATTTTCCAGGTCAGTTGTTTTTCCCATGAGATATTTCACATTCTCTTCCATTTTATCGTTCTTTTGGTTTTGTTTGGTGATTTCTTGGTTTCTCATAAAGTCATTAGACTCCATCTGTTCCATTCTAATTTTGAGAGAACTATTAGATTCAGTGAGCTTTTGAGCCTCTTTTTCCATTTGGCTCATTCTGCTTTTGAATGCATTCTTCTCCTCATTGGCTTTTTGAACCTCTTTTGCCAATTGAGTGAGCCTATTTTTCAAGGTGTTAATTTCCTCAGCATTTTTTTGGGTTTCCTTTACCAAGATATTGACCTTTTTTTCATACTCTACTTGCATCTTTGTCATTTCTCTTCCCAGTTTTTCCTCCACCTGTCTAACTTGCTTTTCAAAATCCTTTTTAAGCTCTTCCAAGGCCTGAGCCCACCCAACACCCCCCTGGGGTGTCTGGGGTACTGAGGCCCCGCCCTTCACATCTTTCCCTGATGGGAAAAATACGTCCTCGTCCTCCCCATCAGATCCGAAGGTCGGGATCATTTGCATTTGTTGGAAAAAACTCTCCAAAGTCTTATTTTTCTTCCCCTTTCTAGGCATTTTCCCAGCCAGTTACTTGACTTCTGAGATTCCTTTCCACCTCTGCCTGGATCCGCCCAGCTAGTCCTTGGCCTCTGAGATTCAAATGCGCTTTCTCGCGGCAAGCTTTAGTTCTGGCGCAGGGTGGGGGCAGGGCCGCCTCCTAAGTTGGGCCCTCAGGGGCTTTCTGAAGAGACTTTCAGGAACGGAGCGTGTGGGGGCGGGGTGGGGGGCCCCCGCCTGCTGTGCTCAGCTCCCTTGGGGTTTTATTCAGAGGCGTTCAGCAGTAGAGCAGGGTGGGGGCAGGGCCGTCTCTCTTGCTCGGCTCCCTCAGGTTGGAAAGACCTTCAGTATTGAAGATCCTGCCTGCTGCTGGGGGATTCCTGAGTCCCGGGCCGTTGCCGCCTCAGCCGCCTGCCCACGCCTCTGCCTCCGCCGCTTCCTGCCCCTGTCTCTGCCTCCGCCGCTTCCTGCCCCGTCTCTGCCGCCGTCGCTTCCTCCCGAGGGGGCCCGCTCCCCTCCCCTAGCGCAGGCTTCTTACTGACCTTTAGCTTCTGTGGGCGGAGGGACTTTCCCGGCTGCCGGAGCTTCTCCCGGAGCTTTCCTCTCAGAAGTCTGCTCGGGTCAGCTTCTCTCGGTCGCGGCCAGGGGTGGGGGTGGGGTCCGCTTTCTAGGGTGCGATGGACCCCGGGGACGGCTCTCCAGGGTTCAGTGGAACGGAAATCTCTTCCCCTATGTTTGTGCACCCCCTGCAGAGATTCAGAATTTATGGGGATCTCCGTTTACCTCAATTCCATGGGTTGTGGGCTTGGAGCTCATGAATGTGCGTCCTTCTACTCCGCCATCTTGGCTCCGCCCCCTCTAATGCTAGTATTTTAATAAAAGAGGCATTCTTGAATGCCAAATACCCCTGATGGTGGCAGGCTCACAGTTTATAAACCCTTGCAAGGCAGGTGCTCCAAAGGGCGACAATCAACTCTGATTGGTTAACAATTAACCAGAGAATGAATACTATAATAAGGGTTCATTCTAACGAGGGCTTATTCTAAGGGGGTAAGTGACTTGGATCACTTGCTCTTGGTCAAAGTCTTAGTTAAAGAGATTTATCAATTTATACATCAAAAAGGGAATCCACTTCTACCCCAGACCTGTAAGAACATACATAATGAGCTGGAATCCACCCATTAGCCTAAACTTAGAATTTCTTTTACTGTCTTTGATTAGATCTTTAACTTGGATAAGTCTTTGCCCAAGATTTTCCCACACTAGTTGATTTCTGGATGAGGAAGTAGAAAAAAGGAAAAACCTTGGTCTTAATTCAATAAGTAGTTATTAAATACAAGAGAGAAATAATAATTTCCTTCACCAGACAGGAGAAGCAGGCACTATTACATCAAGGATGGATGGAGGAGCACTTAAGCTTATTGATTTTATTAAGTTTATTGGTTTATTTCTCTTTTTTTTTCTTTTGGACCAGACCTTCCTGATGAGGAAAATACCTCTCTCAATATTACTACTAGTAGCAGGACATACTAATATAGTGTTTTACAGTTTACAAAGTATTTTGTAAAATAGTATGTCTTTACAAATATTTACAAATATTAAATCCTTAAACTAATATTAGGTAGGTGCTATTATTACCCCCACATTATAGATATGGAAAACTAAGACTTACAGACTTAAGGCTTGCCCAGGGCTACCCAGGTAGTAAGAGTATGAGGCCAGGTTGAACTCAGTCTTCCTTACTTAAGGCCCAGCAGCTCTATCCCTTAGCTGTCTATGGCAAATATCTGAAGTCAGTTATACAGGTCAGTAACTGTTGTACAATATACAAAGCCTTAGAGGGATGCCAGGGGCACTCAGAGCTTACCTGCCTTACCCAAGGCCCCATGAACATCATGTCACAGGTTCATGAGTTCTTAAATTCAGAGCTGGAAGGGACCTTAGAGACCATCTGTTCCAACCCTCTCATTTTACAGATGAGGGAACTCAGAGAGGTTGAGTTGTCTAGTACAACATAGTAAAAGACAGAGGTGATAATTTTGTGAAGGGGCCTCTTGAACTTGTTTTGTTGGTTTTTTTTTTTTTTGAGTTGCAACTTGGTTAAAAATTTGAACCTAGGTCCTCTGTTTCCAGTTGTCCAAATGATGAAAGGAACAAGTTCAGGGACACAAGATTAGAGGAAGACACAAGGACAATTTGGAATCACAAAATAGACACAGTCAAAAGCAAGTCTCAGAGGCCTCCACTAGCTGAGTCTTCTGGAAAGCTATGCTCATCATCTCTTTAACCTTTTTTTAATAGTTTATTTTTCAATTAACAAGCATTTTAAATTATTCTCTCCTTCCCACTATCCCTTCATTGAATGAAAAGAAAAGAAAACCCTCAATCATACATAGCATACATAGTCCATCAATACAAATCTCTGTTATTCATGTCTAAAAAAAAGTCCATCTCTCTCTGCATTTTAAATTCATCACTCTCCATCATTAGGTGAACAGTACAATGTATGTTGGTTCTTTTGACTTAGTGGTTTATCTTTGCATTGATCAAAGTTTCAAAGTCTTCCAAAGTTATTTTTCACTAAAATGCTGTTCTATAAATTTCTCAGTTTCCATTCACTTTGTTCTGTATCAGTTCATAGAGTTCTTCTCAGTTCTCTCTGAGATTATCCATTTCATCATATCTCATAGCACAATAATATTCCATTACATTCATATGCCATAATTTGTTTAACCACTCCCTCTAAGGAGGATGCCCCTTTAATTATCCATTTTAGGCTACTACAAAAAGGGATACTGTAAAGTATTTTTGTATGTGTGGATCCTTTTCTTCTCTCTTTGATCTCTTTGGAGTATGACTGTATTAATGATATAGCTGGATCAGAGGGTATGCATAGTTTCATAATTTGGAGGATGGTTCCAAATTGCCTTCCAGAATGGCTATATCAATCATCTGCAGACTTACAAACAGTGTGCTTATCTTCCTGTAGCATCTCCAATATGTGTTATTTTGCTCTTTTGTCATCTGTGCCCAGTCTGATAGGTTTAAAGTAGAAACTTAAAGTTGCTTTAATTTGCATTTCTCTAATTATTAGTGATTTGGAGCACTTTTTTCATATGATTATTAGTAGCTTAATTTCTTCCTTAGAAAACACCCTATTCATATCCTTTGGCCATTCATCGATTGGGGAATGGTTCTTAGTCTCATAAATTTTAATCAGTTCTTTATATATCTTGGATGTGAGACCTTTACCAGAAAACCTTGTTGAAAATATTTTTTCCCCAGTGCCTGGTTTCCTTCTAATTCTTACTACATTAGATTTATTTATGTAAAACCTTTTAAAATTTATTTAACTGAAGTGGCAGAGCCCAAGATGGCAGTGTAGAAAGACACACATATGCTGATTCTCCCCACACAGCCCATAAAATACCTGTAGAGAGGGACTTTCAACAAATTCTGGAGCAGCAGAAGTGGAGAACAACAGAGTGGAAGAGATCTCCAGCCCAGGGTCACCTGAAAGGCCAGTGGGAAGCATCTATTGCACCTGGCACAGAGTGGAGCCCAGCCAAGCCTTGGCCGTGTGTGGCTCACAAACAGCCCTCAGGGGCAGAATCTCCAGTTGCAGCAGCAGCAGCAGAGGTTGGCAGATCCCTCAACCCACAGGTGCCAAAGGTCAGTGACAGGGTTTTTTCAGCTGGTCAGGAAGGGAGAAGGGCCTTCCCATAGCTCCAGTCTTAGGCAACAGGCCACAGAGGCCACATCATGCAGGCAGCAGCAGTTCCCACAGCAGCCCCTACAGCAGCCAGCAGCCATTGTTGGATTGTAAAACCCCTGGGGGCACTAAGCAGCCCATTCTTACCTCAGCCCTGTGTAGAGGCCCTGAGGCAGCTGATCTTTATCTCACACTGAATGGCAGCCTTGCCCATGCAACTTATCTGAATCTCAGCCCCCAGTGCTGGCTTGGTGGAACTGGAGGCCAGGTGGCTGTGGAAAGGAAATTGCTAAGATTCTGGGCACAAAAATCTCTTCCAACTCCCAGACCAGTGTACAGACTTGATTGTGCCACCTTGGAGGAACTCAGATCTTACAGATACCCAGAGGATACCCTACTCCTGACAAAGGACCCAAAAGTCAAGTAACTGGATGGGAAAATGCCCAAAAAAGGGAAAAAAAATAAGACCATAGAAGGTTACTTTCTTGGTGAACAGATATCTTCTCCCATCCTTTCAGATGAGGAAGAACAATGTTTACCATCCAGGAAAGACATAAAAGTCAAATTTTCTGTATCCCAAACATCCAAAATAAATATTCAAAGGTCTCAGACCATGGAAGAGCTCAAAAAGGATTTTGAAAATCAAGTAAGAGAGGTGGAGGAAAAACTGGGAAGAACAATGAGAGAAATGCAAGAAAATCATGAAAAGCAGGTGAACACTTTGCTAAAGGAGACCCAAAAAAATACTAAAGAAAATAACACCTTTAAAAATAGGCTAACTCAATTGGCAAAAGAGGTTCAAAAAGCCGACGAGGAGAAGAATGCTTCCAAAAGCAGAATTAGTCAAATGGAAAAGGAGGTTCAAAAGCTCACTGAAGAAAATATTTCTTTAAAAATTAGAATGGAAAATATGGAGGCTAATGACTTTATGAGAAACCAAGAAATCACAAAACAAAACCAAAAGAATGAAAAAATGGAAGAGAATGTGAAATATCTCATTGGAAAAACAACTGACCTGGAAAATAGATCCAGGAGAGACAATTTAAAAATTATGGAACTATCTGAAAGCCATAATCAAAAAAAGAGCCTAGACATCATCTTTCATGATATTATCAAAGAAAACTGCCCTGATATTCTAGAACCAGGGGGCAAAATAAATATTGAAAGAATCCACTGATCACCTCCTGAAAGAGATTCAAAAAGAGAAACTCCTAGGAACATTGTGGCCAAATTCCAGAGTTCCTAAGTCAAGGAGAAAATATTGCAAGCAGCTAGAAAGAAACAATTCACGTATTTTGGAAATACAATCAGGATAACACAAGATCTAGCAGCTTCTACCTTAAGGGATCGAAGGGTGTGGAATAGAATTGTCCAGAAGTCAAAGGAATTAGAACTAAAACCAAGAATCACCTACCCAGCAAAACTGAGTATAATTCTTCAGGGGAAAAATGGCCTTTCAATGAAATAGAGGACTTTCAAGCATTCTTGATGAAAAGACCAGAGCTGAAAAGAAAATTTGACTTTCAAACACAAGAATCAAGAGAAACATGAAAAGGTAAACAGTAAAGAGAAATCATAAGGGACTTATTAAAGTTGAACTATTTACATTCTTTCATGGAAAGACAATATTTGTAACTCTTGAAACTTTTTTCAGTATCTGGGTAGTTGATGGGATTACACACACACACACACACACACACACACACACACACACACAAAGAGAGAGAGACAGAGAGCACAGAGTGAGTTGAATAGGATGGGATCATATCTTTAAAAAAATGAAATTAAGGGGTGAGAGAGAACTATATTGGGAGGATAAAGGGAGAAATGGAATAGGGCAAATTATCTCTCATAAAAGAGGCAAGTTAAAGACTTTTCAGTGGAGGGGAAAAGGCGGCAGGTGAGAGAAAAAACATGAAGCTTACTCTCATCACATTCTACTAAAGGAAGGAAAAAAATGCTCACTCATATTGCTATGAAAACCTATCTTACAATACAGGAAAGTAGGGGAGAAGGGGAAAAGCAGGGTGGGGGGATGATGGAAGGGAGGCAATGGGAGGAGGGAGCAATTAGAAGTCAACACTCTTGGGGAGGGACAGGGTCAAAAGAGAGAATAGAAGAAATGGAGAGCAGGATAGGATAGACGGAAATATAGTCTTGCACAACACTACTATTATGGAAGTCATTTGCAAAACTACACAGATTTGACCTATAGTGAATTGCTTGTCTTCCCAATGGGGATGAGTGGGGAGGGAGGGAGGGAGGAAGAAAAGTTGGAACTCAAAGTTTTAGGAACAAATGTTGAGTACTGTTCTTGCACGCAACTAGGAAATAAGAAGTACAGGTAACAGGGTATAGAAATTTATCTTGCCCTACAAGACAAAAGAGAAGATGAGGATAAGGAAAGGGAGGGATGTTAGAAGGGAGGGCAGATTGGTGATAGGGGTAATTGGGCAGATTGGTGATAGGGGTAATTAGAATGCTTGGAGTTTTGGGGTGGGGGAGGGGAGAGATGGGGAGAAAATTTGGAACTCAAAATTTTGTGGAAATGAATGTTGAAAACAAATAAATTTTTAAAAATTTATGTAACAAAAATTGTCTGATTTATCTTGTGTCCATTATTTTTAGCACTCAGTCATGAATATGAATACATCCTTGCTCTTCTAATTTGTTTATGATGTGATCTTTCTGTATCTAGGTCATAAATCTATTTGGAGTTTATCTTGACGTATAGTGTGAAGTATTGGTCTAAATGTAATTTGTGCTAAGCTGCTCTCCAGTTTTCCCAGCAGTTTTTGTCAAACAGTAAGTCCTTCCTCTAGTCACTGAGATTTTGGGGTTTATTAAGAACTGTGCTACAATGTTTGCCTGCTGTATACCCAATCTGTTCCTCTGATCAATCTCTTTTTCCTAGTACCAAATTACTTTAATGATTACTGCTTTGTAGTCCAGGTAGAAAGGAAAGGGAGGAGACTCTCAGATCTGATGAGGATCATCCTCCCTTTCCTTCCCATTTTGTTTTAAATATTACCCTTGAGATTCTCGATCTTTTGTCCCTTCATATTAATATCTTTTTCTTTTTAGCTCTATAAAGTATTCCCTGGGGAATTTGACTGGTATGGTTACTAAATAAGCACATTAATTTAGGTATTATAGGCATTCTAGTTTTTATTATATGGGTTCAACCTTCCCATGAGCAATTAATGTTTCTCCAGTTATTTAAATCTGTCTTTCTTTCTGCCAAAGAAAAGTGTTTTATAGTTAGATTCATATAGTCTCTGGGTAAATTCTGGTAGATACAATTCTAAATATTTTAAAACTTCTCTAGTTATTTTGAGGGACAGTTAGGTGGCACAGCGGAAACAGAACTGGGATCGGAAAGATTCATCTTCCTGACTTCAAATGTGGCCTCAAATACTTACTAGCTATGTGACCCTGGGCAAGTCACTTAACCCTCTTTGCCTTAGTTCTTCATTTGTAAAATGAGTTGGAGTTAGCAAACCATTCCAGTATCTTTGCTGAGAAAACCCCAAACAGATTCACTGAGTCAAAAGCAACTTAAAGTTATTTTGAGTAGAATTTCTTTCTAGTTCTTAATGGATTTTGTTGATGTTTTACATACCCACACATATGAATATGTGTGTGTGTGTATATATATATATATATATATATATATATATATATATATATGACTGTTGATAATTTATGTGGATTTATCTTATATTCTCCAATTTTGCTGGTTACTAATTTTTTTAGCCAATTTTAGCTGATTCTCTAATGTTTTCTTTAGCAAAGGAGTCAAACACTTCTACGTGCAGCAGGAATCAGATTAAAATATAACTGGAAAATATTCAACAAAATAAACAAAATGAAATAGAACATAAATAATCTTAACATGGTTTTTCTAAGTCAGTATGTGGCCCACAGGGCTTAGTGGCCCTGTTTCTATATGAGCTTGACACCACTGCTCAATACCATCATAGCATCTGAGAGAAGTAATCATTTTGTTTCCTTGCCTCTCTAATCTTTAATTTAATCGAACCCTAACCATGGGGATAGATAGACAGACAGACAGATAGGCAGATAGATAGATACAAATAGATAAACAGGCTGACTTATATTTGTGCATATGCACGTACACATATATAATAAACAATGCTAAATATGCAGGTGTTAAGAGAGGACATTTCCCCTTAGTAGGGCCCTTCCCCCACTTCTAATCTAAACCCTCTCTGGTTGATTGTTGGATTGATTTGCCTGGAAATCTACTCCCTGTGCCTTTGCTCTTCCACTTCTCTAGGTACCAATTGCCCTTGGAGTTCCAAATGATTGCCCCACTCCCCACCCCTTCCCAGGACAAGTAGACTTTTTAAGTTCCAAATACTCCAGGCTTCACCTAATGTAAGGTCCTCATTTCTCACAAGCCATCTCTCTTCACTGATAAGAGCATTCATCAGTGGATCCCTCTCTCATCTCCAAAACAAAGCCACTTTTCTCTCCCCCTCTTTTCAATCTCTCCACTCTCCTCCTCACCCATTTCCCTGTAGGTTCTGCTTTCTCTGAAGCCAGAGAAGTCACCTTCCTG
The DNA here is from genome assembly GCA_023548195.1 of Bettongia penicillata ogilbyi. Classification (NCBI taxonomy): domain Eukaryota; kingdom Metazoa; phylum Chordata; class Mammalia; order Diprotodontia; family Potoroidae; genus Bettongia; species Bettongia penicillata. The sequence goes on from JAJHZJ010000583.1 coordinate 892,824, forward strand.
TCATTGCTAGCTCTTGATTAGACCCAGTGCATCACATACTCCTCTCTATCCCCCTGCTCCCCTCCTTTCCTTTCATATGCCTTCCCATATTGTAATATAGTCCCCCAAATGAAGCACTCACCTGTAGACAGGGGGCCACCAGGTTCTGCCTCCTCCCTGTTACCTCTCCAGACTTCTGCCTTCACCCTGGCTCCTTGTGTCCATTTTCACTGGTCTTTCTGTTGTCAAGTTGTTGCTTTTGCTGTCCTTGCCTTGTGAATTTATTCATTCTTCTTGCGTTCTTGTTGTATGGTATGTTTGACAAGCAAATAATCTTTTCAGTTCTGGTTTTCTTTCTAAAAATGTTTCACTCTTCTTTATTATTAAATCTCCATCTTTTGTCCCATATGATTAAGCTCATATTTGCAGGATAGGTCACCCAGGGCTGCCTCTTGAGCTCCATTGCTCTTTGGAACACATCATTCCATTCCCTCCTCATTTTTCCGATGGGCACAGAATAATCTTGGGTTATTCAAATATCCTTTCCTTTGTATATGAAAGTTTTTCTCTTGATGGGTTGAAGAATGCATTCTTTCTGAATTGAATTATAAAATTTAACCACTATGTGCTTAGAGTTTGCAGCCTTGGGTTGTTTTATTTTGTTGTGGGTTTTTTTTTTTCCTGGACAGAATCTGTCAGTTCTTTCAATTGTAATTATATTTTCTAAATTCAGAAGTTCTGGGCAGTGCCCTTCTATTATTTTCTTCACTGTGGTATAAAGATTTTTTGTTCTGTCATGTTTTTCTGGGAGACCTATGATCCTTAGATTGTCTCTCTACATTTTGTCTTCAAGACCAATATGTTATAAATTACATAGTGAATATATTTTCTTTTAATGTTCTTTTTTCCTCTTTTCCTTCTTCTAGGCTGTTCTTTACTTTAGTATATTTGGATTCCAAATCTATTGTTCTTTTTTTTTGTTTTTTTGGTGAGACTTGTCATTGCAAATTCAAGTGGTTTTTTTCTATTCTGCTCATTATTTTTGCAATGCAGGACATAAATTTTGCTCTCATGTTTCTCATTTCTTTGGTCTCTCAAACTCCACAGGGTCCTCTGTCTCATCAAGTGTTGGATCATATTCCTTTGTTTTACAATATTTACTCATAGATGCCTGAACTCATTTACTAGATCTCGAGGCCATATTTTCTCCAACTGTTACTGTTTTTGTTCAAGATCTTTTGAGTTTTCTTTTTCCTGAAATCTTAGTCTTTTCCTTCCTTATTTCCCTTATCACTCACTTCCTGACTCCTTCCCTTCTGATTATGGTTTCCTTAGGGGCTGGATCTCAAAGAATCTTGGCCTCCTCTGACTGCAAGAAATTCGTGATTCACCAGCCTACATCTCTGCCCTAAATGGCTTTTTGGTGGTTGGAACCAGCCCCAGACAGGTACTATGCTCTTTCCCTCAGGCTTCATGGAGCACAGTGTCCCACTCCCTCCATTCCTCAGTTCTCTTGCCCAGCACTGGCAGTTCAGTGCTTTGTAATACTGCTGCTTTTGGTCTGCAGCTCCAGCAGGTTTCTGCTCCTAAAGTGCTGTGGCCAAACTAAGCTTCAAATAAACTTCTACAGACTATGGTCATGTCCATGGCACATGAAAAAGAGTGGGGGGACCAGGGTGTAAGGGTGGATTTCAACACAAACCTGCATTGTTTTCTTGGGTCTATTAGTGAAGCCTTGCTGTCAGAGTGTGGGAGATTGAGATAAGGTGCTGAGTGAGCTCAGGGTCAATGAAGGTCAGTTCCGGGATTGCTTTTTTTTCAACTTTCTTTTGGATTGTGGGTGTTGTAATCTTTGGAGACAGCTGATGTTGCTTTATGTTTAATACAAAATTTCTGTTTTGGAGAGGTTTAAAGGTTCATGAAGATGGGAGAAAATGCCTAGACACCATCTTATTGCTCAGGTGACCCAGAAATGTTTAAATATCTTCTATTTAAACCTTCCGTTTTATACTTTGGTCACATATGCACCATCCTCCATACAAAAGGTATCGTCAGGTACTGTAGCTGTGGAAATGCTCTTTCTCAGATGATTCAAGCAAGTCTCTGTTTCTCATTCTGGCTCAGTGCACAATGAGATTGCAACCATTTATCTCTTTCCTCTTCCCAATGCTACGGTGCTAAGCCTTCTTATGTTAGTACCTCTCAAATGGGTTTTGGGGTTCAGAGGAATACTGCTCTCCTCCTTCCCCACCTTCATTCCCCTCAGCTTAGACTGGGGAAGCTAGGCTGGATTACATTACTATGCCACTCACCAAGTTCATAATTTCAAAATCATCCAGAACTCTTCTTTCTCTCCTTATATCTAATTAGATGAACATGTCTTGTGGATTCTGTCTTCAGATAACATCTGTCCTGTCTCATTTGCTCTCAGCTCACACAGACAACACTCCAGTTCAAGCCCTTGTCACTTCTTATATGGATTAGTGTTTTTGTTATTCAGTTGTGCCAACCCTTCGAGACTTTATTTGGGCTTTTCTGGGCAGATGTACTGGAGTGATTGACCATTTCCTTCTCCATTTCATTGTTGGAGATGAGGAAATTGAGGCAAACAAAGTTAAATGACTTGCCCAGGGTCTCACAGCTAGTAAGAGTCTAGGTCTGTTTTAAACTCAGAAAGCGGAGTCTTCCTGATTCCAAACACAGTGCTCTACCTACCGCACCACCTAACTGCCAGGGGATTCGTGTAGGGTCTTTAATAGTCTTTAATTGGTCACTACTTCCAGCCTTCCCACCTTCCTTCTCAATTCATCCTTCAGAAAACTGCCAAGTCATCTTCTTGAGGTGCATGCTCCATAAACCTTCAGTAGTTTCCCATTGTCTGTAGGATAAAATATCAACTACCAAGCCTGGTATTTAAAGACTTCAAGAATTTCTGTCTGCAGCCCATGTTTCAGCCTTAGCTCACATTACTACCTTTTCTACACTCCACATTCTAACTGAACCAAACTCTTGATCCAAACTAATGCCCACCCTCAACATTTTATCCCTCTAAGTCCGAAAGGTACTCCCTCCTCATTCTTGCCTCTGGGATTCCTTATCTTCATTCAAGGCTCAGATCAGTTGGATCAGGCCCAACTTTCTCCATAAAGCCTACTCCATTCCTCCAATTGTTCTCTCTCTCTCTATGTTTCTGAATCTCTGTCTCTCTATCTGTCTCTCTCTGTCTCTCTCTCTCTCTCTCTCTCTCTCTCTCTCTCTCTCTCTCTCTCTCTCTCTCTGCCTCTCTGTCTGTCTCTTTCCTTGGGTGGGTGTTTTTCTGTCTCTACCTCTATCTCTGTGTGTCTCTGTTACTCTCTCTGTCTCTCCATTGCTCTCTGTGTTTCTTTCTCTCCTTCCTCAGTGTACCTCGTGTTTGTTTATGAATGTATGTATTATCCTTTCCCAGCTGAATGTGCTCTCCTCATGGCTAGAAGTCTCAGTCTTTCTCTGAGTCCACACTGCCCAGCACAGTACCCTATACATTAGGAGTGCTTTATAAAAAGTTTGTTGAATGGCATGGCCTGCATTTATGCGGCAGCCTCTGTCACTCATCTCGATGGAAAGCAGGGGAATGTAAAGGAAAGATCTGCCCATGGAAACACCACCCCTATTGCTCTGTAGGGGCTGGAAACAGTGACATGCAAAGGAACAATCCACCTGCCCCAACGGGGTCATGCTTGTGTAACAGAAACCACAGCTGTTGGCATTCTTGTTGATTCTCATGATACCCCTGTAAGGAAACGGAGCCACAATTATCATCCCTGTTGCCAGAGGAGGCCAATGGGAGGCCTGACATGATGTTAGGAGGCAGAGGTGGCTTAAGGCAAGATCGTGCAGCAAATCCTTTTGTGCAGAGAAAAATCATTTCACTCTGCAAATGACCAACCTCTAATTTGTCTCCATCAGCTTTCCATGTATTGGGCTTTCGTCAAATAGTTACCCATATAAAGTAGCAACATTAATGTACTTGAAAACACAATATTGGACATAGCATGAGTAACAAAGACAACTCTCCCCCTGGTGGAGCAGAGGCCAGAGTCGAAGCCTACACCTTCCCTCCAAGTGCTTCTGCAAGAGACTCTGGGTACTCCTCTACCAGGGGGCCTGGAGCAAGGGGCTAGGGACTGTTGAGGAAAGCAGGATCCTGGTGGGGACAGGTTTCTCTCTCTGCAGCTCTGGGGGGAACACTCCAGGGAAGCTGGAACAGAGCTACACATGATGTGTTTACGTTTTTTAAAATAATTTTTTATTGATGGTCTTTGTTTTTATAGTACTTTTCAATGTCACTCCCCCTACCAGGTGCACACACACTCACACACACACACACACACACACACACACACACACACACACACACACACCCCTTTCTTATAACAAAGAAATACAGCTAAGTCAAACCAACTCTGCAACAGTCTCTGATGGTGTGTGCATGCCTATGTGCCTGCATTTTGCTGAAAGAAAGAGTTATTGCATCTCCCTGCAACCTGTGTTGACATTCAAAGTAGCTCAAACATCAGGGATTATGGATTCTCCTCCATCTCTCCCAAAACAGAAATGTCTCCTGCTAAAGTCTTTGTCTCTCCATCAGTCACCCTCTGTCTCTCTCTGTTTCTTTCTGTCCCTCTGTGTCTCTTCCTCTCTCTCTTCTTCTCTCTTTCTGTCTCTCTCTGCCTCTCCCTCTCTGTCTCCCTCTCTATCTCTCTGTCCCTGTCTCTCTGTCTTTCTCCCTCCCGTCTCTCTCTATGTCTCTCTGTCTCTGTCTCTGTTCCCCTCACTTTCCTTCTCCCTCTCCCTCCCTCTCTTTGAGTTTGGGGTAGATTCTAAATTACTGTCTCACTCTTCTGGTGAAGTATGGATTCAGGGAAATAGAAAATAATGAATGATTCTTGGGGAAAAAAATGGCTCCTTACCCTGGAAGTTGGGAAGGAGATAAGTTCTTGAAGGTAAAAGACGGGCACCATGACTCAAATATCAGGATCCAGAAACCTCAGACACAGATCTACTTAAGAGATTAAGAAAGAGATCAAAAGGGATTGTCAAGGATTCAATCAATCATCACTGAATTTGTGAAACAGCATAATTAACCAAACCCTGACTCTAGATGTCCTGGGTTCAAATCCTGACTGCTACTTTCCTATCTGTACGACCATGGACAATTCACTTATCCTTTCTGGGCCTCCATTCTTTCATCTGTAATGCATAGGTGTTCAATTAAGTGGCCTCTGAAGTCCCTTTCATTTCTAGATCTATGGCCCTATGATCTCCAAAAGCTTACAATATATGTAAGACCTGCCCCAGCAACACATGCAACTCAAACACACAGGGAAAGGCAGTCAAGCAGGATAGTACATGGGAAAGAACACTGACTTTGGAGTCAGAGGACCTGAGTTCCAATCCTAGTTCTGTTACTAACTTCCTGTGAGAGTTGGATCAAGTCACTTAAACTTTCTGGGCCTCAGTTTCCTCATCTACGAAATTAAATCATTGAACTAGATGTCCTTGGAGGCTCTTTCCAGCTCTAGACCTGTCATCCTATGATTCTCTGAGCCAGACTCCCCAGAAATATTCTACTCTGCTACATGGAAATTCCATCTGGTTCTCTTGTCATCCACCCCAGCATCCAACAGCCAGCTCATCAACAGGGGGGCAAGTTTAGCCTTTATGGGGTGCCTATAGAAAAAGACAGAGACAGAGAGAGACAAGAGAGAAAACAGAAAGACAGGCAGAGAAAGAGAGAGAGAGAGAGAGACTCGAAAGACAGAGACAGACAGAGAAAGAAGAAGACTAGAAAGACAGGGAGAGACCAAAAAGACAGGGAAAGACAGAGACAAAGGGAGGCAGAAAGACAGATGGAGACAGAGACAGAAAGACAGATGGAGACAGAGAGGCAGAGAGGATCGTGGTTATTGACAAAAGCCACTGTCTTCCCACCCCCACTCCCCACTCAGCCATCCAGTCTTCCTGATTTCTCTTACACTGAGACCGAAACTTGGTGCCCTTGCTGGGCCAGTTTTTGTCCAAGTGGTCCCAGCGATAGAGTTTAGAATCAGAGACCATAAATGTGATTTTATTTCCCCCAAGTGAAACAGGGGTGTTATTTTCCTTTTTTACATTTTTATATTTTCCTGACTTACAAAAAATGTAATAACTTTGCCTCCGGCCCTGCTGTCCTATAGCAGATCATTAGCTCCCTGGAGATACCACCTCTGTTGATGATTCTGACTTAACTGTCTGTGACAAGTGGTCCTGGGCAGAGGAGGGGGAAAAAAAACATACCACCACCCTCATCCCCAAACGCGCCCAAGTTTGCCAATCAGGCTTCTTAGGAATATTTTGTTGGTTGGCCTTGCTTTATGTAACAGAAGTGCTCCTGAAAAATGTACCTGTAAAGCATGAGACTGGCACCAGCTGGGGAGTAAGAGGACCTGAGCTACTTATTCACTAACCCTACGAACTCAAGGGAGTGCATTTAACTTCTTTTACTCATCAACAAATTAAGGAGGTTAGGTTAGATAACAATAGGTCACATTTACATAGAACATTAAGATTCACAAATCACTATATATGTATGTGTGTATGTACATATATGTGTGTATGTATGTATATATATATATATGTGTGTGTGTGTGTGTGTGTGTGTGTGTCTATACTCATATTCATATACAGGGTGTCCCAAAAGTCTTAGGGCAGCTGTCAACTATTAAAGCTGTGTGAGTATGTATGTAATTTCGTTGGATCCTCATAAGAGCCCTATGAAATAAGTACTGCTGTCATCCTCATTTTCCAGATGAGACAACTGAGGCTGAGAGATTAAGTGACTTGTTTAAGGTCACAGAATGTCTGAGAAAGCATTCAAATGCCGGTCTTCCTCCCCCTAAGTCTGGTATTCCATCACTCTAAGGTCTTTTCCAGCTCTAAATCATGTAAATCATATTTCCCCTTGATTTAGGTAAACCTTTCTGAAATTCTTTATCACCCTCATCATCATCATCATCTTTTTCTTCTTCTTGTACAAAGATCACTGACTCCTAATACTTTAGCTTTAAGTTTCTCCACCTAGATCCCCACCTTTGACACTTGCCCCCTGTAAAATCAGCATGGTGTCATAGAAAGAGCACTGGTTTTTATTCAGAGGGCCTGAATGGCAATCCTGTGTGACTTTAGGTGAGTCATTTCCCTTCTTGGGCTTCATTTTTCATCTCTAACATGAAGAAGATGAGCTAAATGAACTCTAAGATTCCTTTCAGCTATAAATTTTGTGAAATGAATGGGGAGCTTTAATACACTAGGATAAAGCTTTACTAAACGAGATCCCATTGTAAAACAAGACTTCATCTTGTTTGCATTTTTTTTTGATAAGGAAGTGTCCCTTAAAGCCCTTCATGACCCAGCCCCTTTGTGCCTTTCCAGTCTTCTTGTGCCTTACTCCCCAATATACACCCTTCAATCCAGTAACAAAGGTTGTTCTTGAAACAAGGCACTTCATCTCTCACCCCAGCCATTTTCCCTGGCTGTCCCCCATGCTTGGGATGCTCTCCCTCCTCTTCTCCATCCTTTGGCTCCCCTAGTTTCCTTCAAATCCCAACTAAAATACTTTCCCTGTTGATCACATCCTATTTATCCTGCATATAATTTGTTTGTATATATTTGTTGATTTGGAGTCTCCTCTAATAGATTGTGAGCTCATTGAGGACAGGAACTGTCTTTTGCCTCTCTTTGTATCCCCAGCACTTAGCATGGTGCCTGGCATATAGTAGGCATTTAATAAATGTTATTGATTGAATGACTTAATAATAAGTACTAATTGATCAGTTCGATACATGCTTTTTCATTCATTCATTCATCTTTTATATTTGTATAGGGTATTGTTGACCAAATACCTTTACAGACATTATCTATATGTCCATACTTTAATGGACCCAGGATATCATATATGTGGTGCCTTTTCTCTCCAGTGACATTCAGCCCAAGCCATCCCATACCTTGTCCTGTGCAATTCTTGTCCACATCTTATAAATTCTCTTTTGAGGCTCCAGTCAACCTGCTAAAAACCGTCCTCCAGGACCTTTAGCATTCCATGAGTACCATGGCATCACTGGGAGGTCTGTTTATTCTCCCTTGTTCTGGCTACATGACTGTGCCACCTTCTTTTCTAATGGGACATTTCCCTTTATGCCACTTCTCACATGTAACTCATCATTGGTAATATACTGCAGCTGACTTACACCATCATGTGTCTCTTCATTGCCCTTTTGGTCACTCACAACTTTGACTCTTGACAATTATGTTGCACAATGATCGACAACAATATAACATTGTTGGGAGAACATTGATGTTTTAAAAGAAAAGGCTGTGGGTGGAGCGGGGTGGGGTGGGGGATGTTGTATCAGGAATCAGCTTGACATTATAGAAAACCTTATGAGTTTTCTCACATTTGATCTAGTGCACTCTCTTCTTCCTATCCAGGTGGGGGCACACCATATTTTTTATCTATAATGGCTGTTCAAGAAGACAGACAGACAGATAGATAGATGATGGATGGAGGAAAGGGAAGGCAAGGGAAGGGAAGGGAAGGGGCATTTATTAAGCACTTACTCTGGTAGTGTACTGGTTAGTGGTTGTTATCCTTTGTTCTCAAAGAGGACCAAAATGATATAACCATAATAAACTCAAGTTTCATTATGTCTGACTGGCTGATCAGAACAATATGAGCTCAGAATGCTCTACCACAGATTGAGTACAGATAGTCCATGTGAACACTTGAGGTGGATACTCCAAATTTGTGCATCCTATGTTGACTTTATGCTGTCTCAATTCTGCTTTGCTCAAAGAGCACAGCACACTTTCTGATGTGGGCACACCAAACTGAGTGGTCCTGTGCCAGTGTCTCCCATGTTGCACAGTCAAACCCACAGTTCTTGAGAGAGACCTTGGGAGTGTCCTTTTATCACTTCTTTTGACCACTATGTGATCGCCTACCCCATGTAAGTTCTCCATAAAATAGTCTTTTTGGCCAGTGTACAATTTTGCATTCGAACGATGTGGCCAGCCCGTCAGTGTTGCACTCTCTGAAGCATAGTTTGAATGCTTGGCAGTGTAGTTTGAGTAAGGACCTCAGTGTCTGGTACTTTATCCTGCCAGGTGATCTTCAGAATCTTCCTAAGACAGTTCAAATGGAAGCGATTCAGTTTCCTGGCATGGCACTGGTAGACTGTCCATGTTTCACAGGCATAAAACAATGAGGTCAGCACAACAACTCTGTAGACCTTCAGTTTGGTAGTGAGTCTAATACCTCTTCTCTCCCAAACTTTTCTTTGGAGCCTCCCAAACACTGAGCTAGCTCTGGCAATGTATGCATCAACCTCATTGTCAACGTGTACATCCCTTGAAAGTACACTACCAAGGTCAGTGAACTTGCATTCAAAACTTCTCCATTTGTTGTAACTGATGGTTCCACATATAGATGGTGTGATGGGGGCTGATGGAGCACCTGTGTTTTCTTGGTGTTGATTATTAGGTCAAAATTAGCACAGGAAGCAGAGAATTGATCCATACTTTTGCTTCTCAGCTTCAGAGGCTGCATTGAGTGCAGTCATCTGCATAAAGAAATCATGCACCAACATTCCCTCCACTTTGGTCTTAGCTTGTAGCCTTTTCTTTTTTTTTCTTTTTCTTCAGACCTTTATAACACTTTATTTGGACTATTATAATAGCTTCTTAATTGTAATCTTGACTTGAATGTTTCCTTTTTTGAAATCATCCCCCATACAGTTGCCAAAGTAATCTTCCTAAAGCATAAATTTGAGTATATCACTACTCTCTGCACAAGAATCTTCAGAGACTCCCTCTTGACACTAGGAGAATTTCCAAACTCTTCCGTTTGGCATTTTAAACCTTTTTTTTTATTAATTAATTAATTTGTTTTCAGTTTTCTACAATCACTTCCATAAATGTTAGATTTTCCCCCCCTCCTTTCCCCTTCCTTCCCTCTTCCATCCCCCATCCTTTCCCATGATGGCCTGCAGTCTTATATGGGTTTTATACATACATTCTTACTAAATACATTTTCACCTTGGTCATGTTGCATGTAAGAATTAAAATGCATGGGAGAAACCATGAGAAAAAAAAACAAAACAAAACACAAGAGAAAATAGTCTGCTTCATCCTTCAATCCATTCCATAGTTCTTTCTCTGAATGTGGATGGCATTTTGCCTCAAGAGTCCATTGGGAATTTCTTAGATCCTTGCATTGCTGTGAAGGGCTAAGTCTACCAGAAAAATTCCTTACATACTGTGGTTGTTGCTGTGTATAAGTTTCTCCTGATTCTGCTCCTTTCACTCAGCATCAGTTCATATAAGTCCTTCCAGGCCTCTCTGAAGTCTTCTTGTTCATCGATTCTTATAGCACAATAATATTCCATTACATTCATACACCACTACTTGTTCAGCCATTCACCATTTGATGGGCATCCCCTTGATTTCCAGTTCTTGGCCACCACAAAGAGAGCTTCTATAAATATTTTTACACATGTGGGACTCTTTCCCATTTTTATGATCTCTTTGGAATACAGTCCTAGAAGTGATATTGCTAGGTCAAAGGGTATGCACATTTTTGTAGCCCTTTGGGCATAGTTCCAAATTGTTCTACAGAATGGTTGGATCAAGTCACAGCTTGTAGCCTTTCCAAATTGAAGAATTTACATCAGTACAGCAGCTGACCTTGATGCCGTGTTCATCCTCATTGAAAGCATTTGATAACATCCAACTAGTCTAAATTGGTGACTACAACAACCTCAGTTCCCAGTTCTGCCTCTGGGATTGAGCAAGACAAATGGAATCTCTTTCCCACATGATAGACAGGAAGACTGCTGTCATATCCTCCTAATTCTTCCCTTCTCCATGCTAACTGTTCCCAGATCATGCTAAAGAGCATGGGAGCAAATAGACAGCCTTGTTTCACTTCATTTGGTGACTGGGAAGGCTCAAGAGCATTGTCTACTATCCAGAACCTGAGCAAGCATGACATAATGAAATTGACATACTGATGAACTTCTCCGGGCAACCAAATTTTGACATAATTTTCCATAAGCTCTCATGACTAACAGTGTCAAAGGCCTTGGTCACATCTGCAAACATTGTATATAGACCTCTGTTCTGCTCCTGGCATTTCTCCTGGCGTTGTCAGGCAGCACTGAGGATATCAATCAGATCAAGCAAGATAGTCTTTGCCCTAAAGAAGCTTACATTCTAATGGAGGAAAATAGGAGAAGGGGTAGAGAGATAACAAGAAGTGCTATGGAGCCCTGGAACCAAGCAAGAAAAGGCCAGTGCTTGCCTATCAAAGACCAGAGTGGTTCCAGGGGTAGAGTTCAATTTTCCAGAAGAGAAGGGTTGGAGATGATAGCCCAAATAGAGTTGAGTAGAGACAGGTCATCACTGGAGATGTCTGAGAACTGAAGGCCCTCACCAGAAATTCCTTCCCCTTCTGTTTTACCTCTACCACTAGACAGCCTCCATGACTGGCAAACACTTTTGGTGAGGATCTGGGAAGGGGGAAGGGGAATGAAGCACCTTGAGAGGCAATGAAATTTTCCACAGTGAAGGCCCTTAAACAAAAGTTGATGGATTACTTGTTAGGGATCCTGTAATACCTTGTCAAGTATGGGTTGAATTACCTGAAGTCTTGTCCATTTCTATATTTCCATGATTCAGTGAACTCAGAGCATTTAATCCTCCTGGGTCTCAGTTTCCCTATATGTAAAATGAAGGGATGCTGCTAGGTGATTCCTCAAGTACTTGGTGGCTGTAAAAGTTTTATTTCACTTCTAACTCATTTCAAGTTAACTGCTTTGGGACACACACACATACACACACACACACATACACACAGACACACACACATATACACACACATACACACACACATACACACACACACACATACACACACAGACACACACACAGACACACACACATATACACACACATACACACACACATACACACACACACATACACACACACATACACACACATACTCACACACATACACACACACATACACACACACACACACACACACACACACACACACACACAAAGGAGGAACTCCTTTGTGATAAAGCCTGGTCAGCAGTTTGGGGAATTTTACTGTATTTGAGAAGCCTACGAACCCCCTCTCCCAACACACCCGTTCTTTGGTGTGTGACTTTGCTAAGTGACTGCATTCCCCAGAGCTACAAGGGGGATCTTTGTTTCAAGAGGAAAATTTCCAAGAATCGCCTGCCAGTCATTCTCTTATTATTGAGATTTTCAAATTCGTCCTTTCCTAATGGTCCCTGCAAAGGCCTGCCCATGCCAGTTTGGGGGAGGTTGAATTGTGCTTACTCGAATATAGCTTTCTAAGGGCTCACATTTTTTCTGCATAATTTGACATTTTCTCAGGCCCCCGCATAATTTTGGATTGTTTGCTGCATTTTAAGTAGGTGCCTTCATTGAGATTCAGGAGAACATCTGGGCCAGGTTGCTGTTCTGCAGAAAAGCTGTGCCCCGAGGCAGTGGGAGGTCAACCTCTCTGATCAGTGATAATACTCCTACACTCAAATGGGGGAAAATGGGGGTGGCCTCAAGTGCAAAAACAACTTGCTAGGGATTGGGCTCAGTTGATGAGTTTCCCGGACCCAGGAACGTGTATATACTTTTCTTTTCTCCCCAAGACAGAGTTTCCAGAGCAGAGACAATGATCTATGGGCACTCTTGTCCAAGCAATCAACAAATATTTCTTGAGAAAGAATAGTGGAAGGGTCCTGGAACTGAACAGGGTACCAGAGTTTAAACTCTAATACTCCCCGTGTGAAAGGAGTAGTGACTCTGAAATCAGAAAAACTGAGTTCGAATCCCACCTCTGACCCCTACTACCTGTAGGGCCTTAGATAAGTCACTTAATCTCCAGGGGCTCCTCATCTATAAAATGAGGTCCTGAGGTTCCTCTTCATCCTTGCTCTATGACCTCATGACCCTGGATCTTGACTTCTTCTACTATAAGATGAAATGACTAAGTCATGATAAATGCAGAGTAACTCACACTAACTTTCCAGTGTTCCTGCTGTCCTGTGCATGGCGTCCCACAAGTAATGGAACTTCATTCATTGGAGCCACAAGCATTTGGAAGTCATGACAATCTGGGAGAACAGAATCAAGCGGAGCTGGAGGAAACCCTTCCTCTTCAGTATGGCAGAGATATTTATATGGTCCCTTCCATCCCTAGGTCCAGCCTTGCAATTTATACAAGTTTTCTCTAGCTCAGACTTTCAGCAAAATGGTCCCTGGTCTAAAACTCCACATGTGGGATATGGCTGGCAATTTCAGTGGTTAAAGATGACTATAGAGTCTTAAAATAGCCGAAGAAGAAGAAGAAGGCAGAGTTGGAATCTATGAGTAAGAAGATAATGTGGAGATTTCCAGCCCAGCCCCCTTACCTATCCACCCATCCTCTGTTGAGTAATGGGTTGACTTGGCGTCTTCCTCTCTCCCCATTCAGTGGCTACCACTTAGCCATTTTCCAAGGTTCCAGTTCTGAAACTCCTTCCTGCCTGCCCAAAGAGCACATGTGATGAGCTGAGGCTAGTATGGAGGTTGGGAGTTTCCATTTCCAATTCAATTTGTTTTCCTTGTTAAATCAGATGTGCTCTGGCCTCTGGAAGTTTGGGGAGTTGGGCCTCACTCCACTCTTATACTTCTCAAACCTTCTCATCCACCTAACATCTGTGCAAAAGCCGAAGCCTTGCCTCGCCTTAAACCCCACAACTGCAACAATATGATTGTCTGAAGAATTACCTATCGATTTTTTTCTTGTAATTATTACAAACTTAATGGAACACAGAGAAAGGAAATGAGTCCTCTATAATTTTTCACTGCAGAAAATCCAGCCTAGTATAAAAAAAGATGGGATTCCAGGACTATAAGCATCCTTAGAGAGAAGTTGCTCCAACTCCCTCATTTTCACAGAGGAAGAAACTGAGGCCCTGTGAAGGGATGTGACTCATGCAATGTGACCAAAGATGAGAACCGAGTCTCCTTCACAAAAAATTGTAAAAGAAAATAGAACTAGTTAAGACCACTTGGAGTTTTGTCCTCCCTTTGTTAACCTTCTAGCCCATTTTCTTTGTTCATCAAAGTCTTCCATGAACCCATGCTCCATGGTTCAATGGCCCCTACTCCTTCCCTTGTCCCAAGCTTCAACAAGGCTGGACCTGGAATGAGATCACCGTATTCCTATCTTGGCTCTGCTATTAAATACCTAGGGGCCTTTAAGGAAGTCACTTCATCACTTTGTACCTCAGTTTCCTCACTTGTAAAATGAGAGGGTTGAACTAGATAACATCCAAAGTTTCTTCCAGCTCTAATTCTATGATCCTATGATGCCCAGAGAGCCCATCATCATGGTAGCTCTCTTTTGGGTCTTTCTTCCCTCATTACCAGAGGGGAATAAGCTAAACTCTCTAGGAGGAAGGCCTTTCCCATCCTGGTGTGACTCCACCTAGGGTGGACTGACCTCTTCACCTTCACTGTATTGAATTTGGATCACAGAATTATGGATGAAGAGCTGAAAGAATCTTAGAGTACACAAGTAGTGAGTTTAATCTCATCCAATTCCCTCATTTGGTGGATGGGAAATCTGAAGCCCAGTTAGCTGTATGGCTTGCCCAAGGTCACACAAATCATAGGTGACAGAGATAGGTTTTGGACCTCCAGGATTCTTTCTGAGACATCATGCTGCTCTTCTTTCCTGGCACAAAAACTCCAGATTATGAGTCTGTTCCTGCGCTCCTAGCCCATCTCTTCAGCTCTCAGGTAGAGGCCTCTCATCTATCTTTTGGCACCACTGTGTCCTGTGTGAGCTGACCTCTCCATTCCCTGTCTCTTCTACCTCTTGACCTGCAATAGAGCATGATCTTTGTGTCTTAACTCTGTCAGTTTCCAAAAGGGGAAAATAGTGGCTTTCATCCTGTTGACTGAGGGCCAGTTATTCTCTGGAGCACCTGGGCCTTTTTACAGAAAGCTAAAGTTTGCAGATAAGCTAGCAGGAGATGGGGGGAAAAGGTGTATTTTTGTTTCAGCATGTTTGTGCTTCCATGGCAGGTAATGTGTGAAGGAGGACTTGTTTTGATAGATCCATGAGAGGCATATTGAGTTATTAGGTATGAGGAATCTTTCAGAATGGATAATATCTTAGGAAGATTGTTAAGAGAGAACCTTCCCGCTGTCGCTGTGAATGGCTCCATCTATTAGACAAGCTATTTATGGTTTTGTTTTGATAAGATAACATCTCTGTTACTCCATTTTTCTTTCAAAAAGCAGTCAGAGAGTGTCTCAGCTCTGCCATAATTCTCTGGAAGTTGGCGTTATCTCTAGCGTCCAAAAGATGTCTCCCTTAGGTCTCTGTCCAGGATTCTAAAGTAGTGGGGCTTAAAGGATGTTAGCTGCTGTCACCACACAGGGTTGCTAGAGTCAGCCCAAGGCTTAGGAGGAGGAGGGAGTGAGAAGGAAGGAAGGAAGGAAGGAAGGAAGGAAGGAAGGAAGGAAGGAAGGAAGGAAGGAAGGAAGGAAGGAAGGAAGGAAGGAAGGAAGGAAGGAAGGAAGGAAGGAAGGAAGAAAAAAAGAAGAAAGCTGGATGCCACTTATCAGGAACCCCTGGGTCCGCTATCTCAGACAAGATATTTCGATTGTGAGCTCCTCCAGGCAGCGACTGTCTTTGCCTGTCTTTGTATCCCCAGGGCTTAGCAAAGTGCCTGGCACATGGTAGGTATTTAATAAATGTTTTTTGACTAACATCTTTTCTGAGCCTCAATTTCCTTAACTGCAAAGTAAGGGTGTTGAGCTTGATGGCTCCTCGGCTCTAGCCGCTGAGCCTTTCAATGATTCTATGCCACAAGAGAGGTACAAACAAATTGCTCTGGAGGGAGCCATCACTAGGGGCTAGGCTTTGTGAAGTGACTTTTGAGATGAGGCCTCGAAACAGGATTTTGACAGGTGATGGGGGAAGGGGAAGGAGGGGCTGCTGGCAGAGAAATGAATGTGCTAGAGCCTCTTGTGACTAATTGAGAGAAAATTTATACACTTTTGGAGAGTTGAAAATGAAAATTTCCAATTTACTGTCAAAAGCTATTTCCCCAGTCAGAGATAAATGAAAATTTGAGTTAGTCTTATCAGTGACTAATTCATTATGATGAGCAGCCTCCTTCAGTTGTTGTACCCCATTCCTGTGTTTGGGAAGCCAGTCATGTCTGGCCTCATTAACAATCCAATCTAAGCCTGACCATGTTAGTAGCATTGTTAGAAAAAATACACATATAAATACTTATGGATGTACATATAAATAAATATTTATGTCTGAGCAATTATCCCCAGTCTAAGAAGCATTTGTTAAGTATCTAGGATTTATCTACTAAATGGAAGCCACTGACCTATGCACTGGGGATAGAAAAGCCCAAACAAAAACCAGGCCCCTACTGTCAAGGAGCTTATGTTCTACAAGGGGAGACAACAGGTATAGATTATTAATTTTTTTCTTCTTGTTTTGTTTTCCTAGGCAATTGTTTTTATGTGATACCTTATATTTTCCTCTATTTTTGCAGTCAAAAAGACTGATCTAAATCTTGTTTTCATCTTTCTTATTTCGATATTTACTATTTCTGATATATTCATGAAGTCATTGACTTCTACTTGATGCATTCGAATTTCATGGAGTTTGTTGCTTAGCTAAGGTGTTGTGCCTCTTGTGCCAAGCAGTTAACTCTCTTCCCAATTCTTTCTTCTATAATTCTTGTTTCTTTCCTAATTTTTTCCTCCAGTGTTTTCACTTCATTTATATGAAAGAAAATTTACCCCTTTTAAAAATTCTTGCTTCAACTCTTACAGGAATTCTAGTTCAATTTATGCCCATATTGTCTTTTTCTTTGAAGCTTTACTTGTAGATGTTTTGAGGTCATTCTCTTCTGGGTTGGTGCCCTTTGCATTCCTGTTACCATAATAACTTTATGTGTTAGGATTCTTTTTTTTCTTGCTCATTCTTCCAGTCCACTTTCTGAGTTTGGACTTTATTTTAGGGCTAAGATCTAGGTACTTATGAGGGGAAGGCATGGGCTGGTCCTTCTGCTACTTTCTTGGAGTACTGAATGTCTTGTTATTCCAGACTCTCAGGAATATCTTCGGGAACCTGGAAATGTTTAGTGTTCCCAAACTGCTCTGATCCACTGTCCCATTGTCTGCCCCCTGACCTGACTTTGGGCCTGACTGATAGTAGACTACTGCTGAACTCATCCACTATCAGTCTGCTAGGAACTTCTGCTGCTTCAGAGTGACACAACTTTTGCCTCCTCTTTGGTCTGTAATTCCTGCCCTGATTATTCATTTGCTGGCTTCATACTGAGCTAGAAACTGAAACTGAGATTCCAATATGCTCCTGGAGTCAGGTCACACTATTGCTACTTGCTTCTGACCACACCCTATCCCTAGGAGCCAGTCCCTTCCTTAATCTGCCCTGGATCTGTGAACTGGGTCTGGATAGTAGATGATAAAGCTGCCAACCAGCACCTATTCCTGTATACTCCATGAGGCTGAGCCCCCTTATCGGTTTGGGACCTTGTCTTGGCCTTGGTCAGAGTCCCTCAGTGCTGGAACACTCCTTGCCCCAACCCATCTCTAGCGTCTCCAGCTAACTCTAAGCATTTCCACTTGCTGTGTTCCACTCCTGGAATGCTCTCCCTCCTCATCTCCATCTCCTGGATACTTGGCTTCCTTCAAAAGTCCAACTTTCTGCAAGGAGCCTTTCCTCAACCTCCTTGGTCATAATCCCTGTGTTTTGAGACTACCTCCAATTTATCCCGTATATGTCTTGTTTGAACAGAGCTTTTCCCATGCTATCTCGTTAGACTGTAATGAGGGCAGGGATTTTATTTCACCTCTCTTTGTATTCTCAGTGTCCCCACAGGCATATAGTTCCTGGCACTTTACAGTTGTTGTTTAGCCATCTTCCTGACCCCATCTGGAGTTTTCTTGACAAAGATCCTGAAGGGGTTCACCATTTCCTTCTCTAGTTCATTTTACAGACAAAGAAACGGTGGCAAACAGGGTGAAGTGACTTGTTCAGGGTCACACAGCTAGTGACTGTCTGAGACCAGATTTGAACACAGGTTGACTCTAAGCCCAGCACTCTGTTTACTCTGCCATCTAGCTGCCCCTGGCACATAGCAGGTGCTTAATTAATGTTAGTTGACTGAGAGAAAGGGACGGATATGATGGATATGTTCAAGATAGAAGGAGTTGTTAAGACTTGGCAGCTGATTGAATGTGAGAGGGTTGTTGTAAGGATCCAGTAACATAATAATTGTAAAGTGCTGAGCACGGTGCCTGGCGCATAGTGGGCACTTCATAAATGTTGGCTCCATATGTAAAATTGAAGGAGAGAGAAGAGTTGAATACGATTCCTAAGTTGTGAACTTGGGTGAATGAAAGCATAGTAAGTGCACTCAACAGAATTAGGAAAGTGTGGAAGAGTGAAGGATTCCAGAGGGAGAGACAAGGAATTCTATTTTGGACTTCTTGAGTTGAGGGGGCTGTGGAATGTCCAGTTGGACATGTTAGTGATTCAAGCTTAGGAAAGAGATGAAGATTGGACATATAGATGATAATTGAAACTACATGTGTCATCTTTAAGGGAGGGGTTCTCAACTTATAATCCATTTTAATATTTTAATAACTATTTTAATATAATTGGTTTCCTTTGTAATTCTATGGATTTTATTTTATGTATTTTAAAGCATCATTCTGAGAGGGGGCCCCCCCAGGCTTTACCAAACTGCCAAAGGGATCCAGGATACAAAAATAGGTGAAGAACTTCTATTTTAAGAGAAGTCTGTGTTTTAGGAAGGCATTCACTGGCATGAGCTGCACAGACTAGAATCAGGGTCTGAGATTCTCCCATCATTCCAGGCCAGTGGGAGAACTATTTGCCATGAATCCTGGGCAAGTCACTTAACACTGTTTGCCTCAGTTTCCTCATCTATAAAATGAGTTGGAGAAGGAAATGGCAAACGACTCCAGTATCTTTGCTAAGAAAATCCCAGATGGGGTGAGGAAGAGTCAGAAATAACTGAAATGACTAAACAATGACAACAAAAACAACGAAAGGTCAATCATCATGAACTTGCGTTTTCCATGTGCATTAACAGTATGAGATGGAGTAGGAAGAGAGAAGAAGGTGTTTGCATTCTGCCGTTAGCTCCATAACCAACAAGCTTCAGAACTTTGGGTAAATAAATTCCTCTCTCTGGGATACAATGCCTTTCTCTGTCAGACATAGGGAAGAGGGGTGGTATTGGACAAAATGTCCCTTCTGTCATTAATTAAGCCTGGGCACCCCCCCCTCCCTGCTTTGCAGAGATGAGGGACTCTAGGTGCAGCTCATTACATATACTGTTAGACTAATGTATTGGTTAGCTTTACTGAATTGCTTTTTTTCTGGCTTTCTTATTCTTTGGTACAGAGCATGGCTTTCTGTGAAGGAGAAAGATATATATGGAAATGAAAGTGATTTAAAAACAAAAAATACCAATAAAAATTTTTAATAGTCTATGCTCTATTTGTTTTATAGGAATTTCCACTCTCTTATTTTCCCCCAGTATGTGAAAGAGAATATTTATTCCCTTCATTCCTTCCAGATTTTCATGTTGGGCATGCATTATGTGTGCTTCCTTTAATGGGGCCTCTTTGAAGTTACTTTGCTTTAAAATAAAGGCCTGCTTTTATAGAATTTCAAAATCGACAAGAGGCTCCATTGTGGTGCCATTGGCTATTGGTTTAGCTTCCTTTTCCTTCTTCTCCCATTTCTCTTTGATATTTACCAAAGCTGATCTCAAGGACAGGATCTGCTCCGAGATGCACCTTGTGGGATAGATGAAAGCTGGGACCACCACCACATATGCAGTGTTCCAGATGAGGGCAGTGGGGTTTCTCCCAGGATCCAGGGAGCTCTGCTGAACCCTTCAGGGTGCCAGTATGCAGGCCTTAAGCCCTGTCCAAATACAAGTTACTAGTTTTCTTTTGGCTTTGGGCTCTCCTGATGCCCAGAGGCTTTATGTAACTGGGACAGGTCTCTTGTAAATGTGGCAGTGAAAGATCACCAGTTGGGCCCTCCCTGGGGCAGGACATTCTAAGGCTCAGCTCACCTCTTACCTTTTTATATTGGATGTTGAAGTAATAGAAAGTCAATGGAGTTTATTAAACGGTAGGGGGGATGGAAGGAGTGATATGACTGACCTGCACTTTGGAAAGATTTTTTTCCCAGTTTGCTGCCCTCCATTTCCTTAAGGTCACAAAAGATCACCTGAGATCACCCAGTCCAACTGCCTCATTTAAGAAGCAAAACTGATACCCAGAAAAGATAAATGACCTGCCCAAGGTCATATATTCAGTAAAATGACAGAGAGAACTTGGATTTGAACCTAGGTCCTTCAACCAAAAATACTGTCTAGGGTTTGGTTTTTTTTTTCTATTCCCCCCATACCCTCCCCAAGATGAGACAGAAGATGAGTGAGTGGTAGGGTCAATACTAGAATGCAGGGTCCACAACTCCCAGTCCAATGGTCCTTTCCAGTTATGTTCCCCAAGCCCCACTTTCCTCCCTACTCCCAGTTCTGAGGTAGTATTGCATTTCGATATTATATAGTAGTATTGCATTTCAATATTATATACACACACAAAGGGTAAGTTCACCTCTTTAAGGTATTGCAGGATAAAAAGGAAGACCTCTATCATTTCGAAGGGGGGACATCCAGAAAACATCCAAAAGGACAAGAAATCTGCTCCTCCCAGTCACAAAAAAATGGGGTACTGGGGAGGGACAAGGAAGGGGAAGGTGCTGGTGGAAGGGAGGGGAGAGTCATTCCCCTGCTCTCCTGCCACTTACCAGGTCTTTTTTCAGTTCTCTATCCCTTCCAGGAGAGATTGGGAGGAAGTATTGAAATAGCTGATTCTACTGTTTCTTTTCAAATCTATAATGTCATTCAGCATAAAAACACATTGCACTGCTCTACTATGGAAACATTCTCTAATTACACACCCTGAAAACCACCTTCTCCCACCCTCTCCCTCCCTTCTCTTCCAACCCTGCAGGTTTGGAACCAGAGGAGTCCTTATAAAGTGGGATATCCAAAAAGTGACCTTGGGTGGGGGTGAAAGGACAGGCTGCTAAACAGTCAGCAGCCCATTATCTCCCAAGCAGTGACTGCCATGGCTTTAAGTGACATCTGTGGTTTTGTCCTATTCTTCTACCCACTACCCTTCCTCGAATCCCCCATTCCACTCATCTTCAAAAAAAAATTCCCAAGGATCTAGGAAAAGACAAGGGATAGAAAATCTAATTAATAAAATACACTTAGAATTATAGGGGAGGGGAACTGAAGAGCATCCAGCCTAGTCTTCACATTTTACATATGAGGAAACCGAGGACCAGAGAGTGTCTTTACCCATCTCCAAGTCCAGTGCTCTTTTCCCACCCCAAACCACCTCCCTTACAAAGTGGGTGAAATCTCATTCTTCTTTGTGAATCTCCTACCCAGAAAATGTGCTTGTGGCCCACTTGTATGTTAATTGAAGAAATGGCCATCACCTTAGAGATGAGGTCTAAAAAGTCCACAGTCACATATGCATTAAGTAAACAGCAGAACTTGGACTTGAACCCATATCCTTTGATATCAGATCCAGGATTCTTTCCATGACACCATACTGTCTCTTTGCTGATTGAATTAGAAATGTCTCTATCCTGCTGGGCCAGCACACAGGGAGAGGTAGATCAATAGACACACAGAGGGGAATAAGTGGGTTGGACTAGGAGATCTCTCAAGTTCTATCTGACTTAAAATCCTTGATCCCCAAAACAAAAATAATCTGCTTGCTATTTAGCCTCTCCTGGAAAAGAGATGTTATACATGAAGAATTGTCAGAATCACAGAATTGGAAGGAACCTGAGAATTCCTCTTCCAGGAGTGAGGAAACTGTGGCCTTGAGGTCACTTGTGGCCCACTAGATTCTCATGTGTGGCCCTTTCAGCCACAGGGCGACACTTGAGGACCTAAAGGGTCATATGTGGCCTTGAGGACACAAGTTCCCCAGCCCTACTTCTAGTCCAACCTCTCAGGCAAAACAGAAATTCCTTCTATTGCCTACTCAAGGGGTGTGCAACCTGCCGTTACGAAAACAGTTCTGGTTTTAGAATCATATGATAAGAGTTCAAATTCCAGCTCATCCACTCAAGCAGTAGTTTTCCTCTCTTGATTTCCTAATTTGTTAAAATGAGGAATTGAACTATATTATCTCAATATCCCTTCCAGGGGCCACTAGGTGGCACTGCAGGGGATAGAGTACCAGGCCTGGAG
Source organism: Bettongia penicillata ogilbyi (assembly GCA_023548195.1). NCBI lineage: Eukaryota > Metazoa > Chordata > Mammalia > Diprotodontia > Potoroidae > Bettongia > Bettongia penicillata. The sequence goes on from JAJHZJ010000583.1 coordinate 915,278, forward strand.
TCAGGAAGACTCATGTTTCTTAGTTCAAATCTGGTTTCAGATATTTACTGGCTGTATGACCCTGGATGAGTCATTTAACTCTGCCTCAATTTCCCCATCTGACAAATGAACTGGAGAAGGAAATGGCAAACCACTCCAGTACCTTTGCCAAGAAAATACCAAATGGGGTCATGAAAAGTCAGATACAACTGAAATGACTAAACAACAACATTCCTTCCACTTCTAAGACATTATGACCCAAGATGATTGTTCAAATTCTGACAGAAATGTCCAAACATTTTCAGTGAGGAGGAGCTCACTACTTTGCCCAGAAGCATATTTCTTTGCTGGACAACTCTCACTGTTAGAAAGGGTTCTCATTTCACACATAGCTCTGTACGTGAAAAGACTTTGTAAATGGTTATACAAATGACAGATATTATTAATAATAATAAATAATTTCCTCACAATCCATAACTTCCTTCAAGGGTCAACTGAGATGCCCCCTCGTTTGGGAAGAGTTTTTTGATTCTCCCCTAGGGTTCAGTCCCTCCTCAAATTATACTATATTCTACAACTTATGGGATCATAGAGAGTTGGAAAGAACCTTAGAAGTCATTTAGTCCAAACCTCTCATTTTACAGAGGGAAATCAGGAACAAAAGACCTTACACAAGGTCACACAAAAGAATTAAATAGCAGATTCAGAATTCAAACCCAATACTCTTTCCATTAAAAGTGTGGAAAATGCACGATGCTGTCGCCTTGTAGTATATCAACGTATCTCTTTTGATATGTTGTTTCCTCTTGCCCCAGTAGAACGTAAAGGGATTTTTTGTCTTTTTGCTGGCCAATACCTAGCACTACACCTGTATAGTAGTGCCTAGTACATAGCAGGGACTTAAGAAACACTTGTTAAATTGAATCAAGCTACTTAGTGGAAGCTTGGGCGAGGTCCATCAGCTCTTAAGTCTTAAAGATCACCTCTGTATCCCACTTAAGGGCATCACAGGGATGGAGGTGGCAAGAAAACCCCCTGCCTCTGGTGGCAAAGGCAGAGGGACAGATTTAGAAGAAGAGCAGGTTTTAATTTCTCCAAAGCAAAAACTCCCTTCACTTTTCCCTAAACTGCTTCTTGGATATTTTATGCCTTTATAAATTTTTATGCCTGACATTCATTCTGCTTATGAAAAGATCATACTTGTAAATGGTAGTATTGTGCATGATTGGAGTTGTAAATGGAAATGGATGGTTATTTTTAAATTCTAGGGGCTGTTTTTGGTGATACAGTCCAACCCCCATCATTATGCAGAGGAGGAAACTGGGGACCAGAAAATAAGTGATATGCTCAAGGTCACACAGTGTGTTGAGAGCAGAGCCAAGATTAGAACCCAGGTCTCTTGACTCCCTGCCCATAGCACTAGCCTCTGACCCAGCAGATAATGAGAACAAGACCCAACTTAGAGGATGTTCTTGGGAGAACTGATTGTTCCCCTTTCTACTGATCTTGGCACAGTGGGTAGGTAGAAAGCTAGGCAGAAGGGCAAGCTTGGAGACAGAAAGATTTGGATTCAAATCCTTCTTGTTACACTTGTTAATTCGTGATACTTCTCAGACAACTCCCTAGGACTATACCGAGTCATAGGCCCCTCTGCATCTGCCTCAGTGGCAGACATCTTTATACCAGATGCTCCCTGCTCTGAATGTACTCACCCATCAACATGTTGCTTTCCACAGTGGAGGCATGGGATTTAGAACAGCAGGGACTTTTAGGCTGTGGGGGAAATGAAAAAGACACTGGTTCTGGAGTCAAAAGACCAATCCTGTTGTTGATGGTTACTCAGCAGGGAGTTTAGACAAGAGGTTTAATCTTCTAGGCCTTGGTTTCTTCATCTATAAAATGAGGGGCTTGGAATAGGTGCCCTGTGAATAGGTCCTTCCAGCTCTGAGACTATGATTCAATTCATTTTACAAATAAGGAAACTGAGGCCCATAAAAAGTGGAGCAGCCTGCTCAGGACCAGAATTTGAACATAGATAGGTCCATGGAGTCAGACACTCTGGTCAACTTTTTAACCTATATCCCTTTTAAAGGGGAGGCATAGAGGGTTGGGTTTGAAACCATTTTTGCAATATCAGCACCTGTAGAAAGAGCATTTAGGGCTCAGGAGACATGGGTTCTCAGATATAACTGAGCTAAGTCATTCTCCTTTTCTGACCCTGTTTTCTGTAAAATGAAGAAGTTTGATTATATTATCTCTCGGGTCCCTCTACTACTTTACAACAAAAGTTGGGGGGGGGGGAATTAGGAGGGATATCAGTCTTTATCTCATCCCCAGTGTCATAATTCAGAAACAACTACTCAGATATTTGAAAAATTGTATAATTTGTTTTTGTTTTCAGACGAAAGTCATCCATTCCAAAGTAAATGCAATAGCATTATTTTCCCCTCCAGGTCAGAGTGTCCAGGCCATTAGGGTTTGTGAAGAAAGTGTGACCCTAAAGAATGGTTGTAATGATAGTGGGGGGCCCCACAATTCGGCTCTATCTTGTGCATCTGCTCAGAGCTGCAATGTTAAGCCAGATGTGTCATCTTTCTATCATTAATTAGCACATAGCAATTATCAGTAAAAAGGGTAAGTGCAGAATGCATTAATTGAAAAAAAAATTGGAGGAAAAAGGAACGCAGATTAGATACACTGTCTCTTTCTCTCTGTTAACAAGACCTTGATAATTTGAGGATGAGGAAAGGAAATCATGAATGCATTCATTCAAGACATCTCCATTAAACACCTGCTATATACATGTAAGGCAAGAGAGACAGAGTGGCCCATTGGATAGAGGGAAAACCAGCCTTGGAATCAGAAAGACCTGGCTTCCAGTCTTCTTTCTGACACACACACTAGTTATGTGACCACAGGCAAGCCATTCAACCTCTCAATATCTTAAACAATTCCCTAAGATGTAACAGATGAATTGCTAATAGGCATAGGAGGTGGGAGTTTCTAGCTGTGAATTCCTTACACTGATCAAATCCCAGGTCCAGATCCATCCCAACCATTGTTCAGTCACTTTCATTCATGTCCAAGTCTTCATGACCCTATTTAGGGCTTTCTTGGCAGAGATAACTGGACTGGTTTGCCATTTCCTTCTCCAGTTCATTTTACAGATGAGGAAACAGAAGCAAACACGGTTAAGTGACTTGCCCAGGGTCACACAGCTAGTGAATGTCTGAGGCCAGATTTGAACTCATGAAGATGAGTCTTCCCAATTCCAAGCCCAGTGCTCTATCCACTGCAATACCTAGATGCCCTGTTATGCATACCAATCGTGCCTCCTCAAAAATGTGCAAAATAGATTAGTATGCCTTATTGTATATAAGGTGAATTTTAGTGTACAGTGGATTTTAGTGTGTGTGAAGTGGATTTCTGTTATTATTTCTTAGTTCAGTTTCCCGGAATTCATAACCATAACAATCTCTTGTTCCCAGGTATTAGATATGAGTTCCCATAATTACGATTCAAAACATCTCCACCACACTTGTGCAGCATTATATAATGATAAATACTATAAACATCCACTGCGACTGCACAGTGAGATACAGGAATGAAGTGATGTAAACTTGTGAGGCAGTTGCTGGTGGTACGCCTTCTTTGCTGCCTTATAAAGCAGGTGTTCTTTGGTCAGTCTATGGGGAACCTTAGGGTTGAGTGCACAAGCTACCATACTGGAATGGAAAGCATACTAGGAGTCAGAAGGGGGGGAAAAGAATTAAGCATTTCTCTAGGGCCTCCTAGATTGTGCCAGGTACTGTTGTTTACCAATATTATCTCATTCGACCCTGAGAATCAGAAGACCCAGAATCCTGGCTCTGACACTCACTCACTGTGTCCTCATGGGCAAGTCACTTAAACCTCTTGGAGGCTCAGAGTGCTAATCTGTAAAGTAGTATCTGTAAAACGCCTGTAGTACCTACCTATCCCACAAGGTTATTTTGAGGTCTAAATGAGATGATGCATGTAATATGCTTTGTAAACCTTCATGTACTATATGATGCCAGGTATTAATTTTTATTCATGTCCTTGATTACATATAATCTGGAATCTCAATCAGAACTGATAACCTCCCATCCCGTGCAGATAATTTCTTCCATAAAACTCAGCCTTGGTTTGGAAACCTTCACTGACAAGGAGCTCACCACCACCTAAAATAACCATTCTAATGTAGGAAGACTCTGCTAACTGGGTAATCCTTCCTGATACAGGGTGTCCTAAAAATTTTAGTTCCATTTTAAGCTAATAGCTTAGACCATTTAGAACTTTTGGAACACCCTGTGTTAAGTTATGATTTTCCTCCCTAAACTTAAAGGTTTTTCTTAACATCCTTCCCAAACCTACCCCTTCCAGCCTTCTCTGCTTCATGTGTGAAGGGATCCCAGTTGGCTTATGCCATACTCAAACTTGACTCCAAATTTCTTCAGATGCTTTAGTCGAGTCCCAGCCTAAACACAAGCCTCAAAGCCTTGTTCGGTGCTGAGAAGGAAGGGAAGGCTGCCCTGTAGCTGTCTGATGTTCTCTTCAGCCTTGTCTCTCCCAAGATTCCTAGACGATGCCCAAAGAGCAGGCAGAGGTATCCAAATTCAGAAGAGTCTCACTCCATCCATGGAAACTAATGGAACTGGGCAGGCTGGGCAGAACTGACACTGAGCCGCAGCCCTAGAAGGTAAAAACTCAAGAGGCCAGTGGTGCAGAGATTCAGATAGTCATGATATTCAGGAGTGTCTAAAATACAAACAAGTCTCCATCAAAGTGAATTAAAATCAAAGGCTGTAAATATTCCCATAAGTTAACCCAGATTTCTATCAATAACACTTAATGGATGGACCATATCTGAACACAATGATCTGTGTGGTCATCATGGAGAGCCTAAATTCTCTCTCCACAAACCCTCTGTGAACAACGAATGTCATATTTTATTGCTGCAGACAAAACACCAACATATTGTACCCAAACATTGGATTAGATTAAAATCAAAATAAATAAGCATCAGAATGAGTTAAAAGAGAACTGAGTTACCTCCAATGGCTCCTAACTTTCTGCTATGCCTGTTCTTTCAAAAATAGCCTACACTAGAAAATGTAGCAAGGGATTGGGGAATTTTCTTAAGCTCTACTTCTCTTAATTTCTTATAGTACACAACGTATTCTGTATCTTTCACCTCTCAGTCTCTAGAGTCCCTTCCAACTTAGATACTATACTTCACAAAATCCCTCACTCCTTACAGTCTACAGAATTAAGTCCAGAATCTTTGATCTGGCATTCAAGGCCCTCCATGGCCTGGTCAAGGGAAGATAGCAACTAGTCCAAGGTACAAAGTACTTTCTTTTATTTTCCTCAAATTTAGCAATCATTTTAAACTCTACAAACATTAAATAAACAATGCAACTATAAAAACTTTTAAGGTGACTTGCATCCTTTAAGGTATGGCTAGATTGGGATGAGCGAGGTACTATCTTATATTGGCATCTTCTATATTCTTTACCTGTTTTTTTAGTTCCTTTTACAAAAGCAGTCAGCCAGAAAACTTCACTTAGCATGCTAAAGTGAGAGTTGAACACCTTGAAGTCTGATTTCACATTATATGTGACAAACAAAAGAGAGAGAGAAAATCTCCCTTGATCCACCCCAGGGTAATGGGGCAATGAGATGGAGGGTTAGAGGAATGCAGGGCTGGGCAGTCAGCCTGGGAATGAACGGATCAAGGAGGAAATTTATGAAGAATTTAAGAAGGTCATATTTATAATTGAGGATTTCATTTTTCATTTGTGGTTACTACCCAATATTACTTAGCTCTTCCTTTATCTTTTCATTTATTACACTTTCTGAACAAATTATTTACCATATAGGTGAACACATTTATAACTGGAGGTAATTGGGTAGGATGGAGGGCAAGGTTTCTTCTTTAATGGTGGAGTCTATGTTCGTTGTTCTTAAACAACAAAATACTTTCTTTGCTCAGGGTGCTTGTCCTGGGGTGGGGGTTTGGGATACGTTTTGGTACTTGGGAGAGTGTGTTATTTGCTTTGCAATCAGGCTCCCACTCCTGGGGTCCTATTGTCATGGCATCCCTCTCTCCGGGACTGCCTTTCTCCTGAATCCCTAAAGAGGGAAGCATCAGACTTCCTGAAAAATAGGCCTCCAAGCACTACTCTTCTGCAGAGTTGAAGTGGGCAGAAATGAACCTTCACTGGCCCAGGGGACTAGAGGGAACTTAAAGGAAATCCCCTCCTCACTCTCCACCAACCAGCTCTCTTTCAGCTATGGAGCGTGTGTCACAGCTCTCCTGGCAACTACTGTGGACATAGAGCTTGACACTGAAAAAGTATAAGCTGGAGATGACAAAGCAAACCTCTACTAGTGACTCATTAGACCTTATCGGGGTAAGACTGCTATCTATCTTTCTCTCCTCTCACTCTGTTTGTCTCTGCCTCTCTTTCTCTGTCTCTGTCCCTGTCTCTCTGTCTCTGTCTCTGTCTCTGTCTCTGTCTCTGTCTCTGTCTCTCTCTCTCTCTCTCTCTCTCTCTCTCTCTCTTTCTCTCTTACCCTCTCTACCTCCTTATTGCTCTCTTTCTCTCTGTCTCTCTGTATGTCTCCCTCTCTCCATATATTTCTCTGTCTATCTATCTACCTTTCAATTGCTCTATCTACTGCACAGCTTTTCCACCCTGGCTTTTCCCCACCCCAACAGAAATGATTTTTTTATTTTAATTTTTTTTAATTTATGGAATAAAATAAGCATTTCTATAACATAGTATAATAAAAAAGATAATTGCACGCAAAACTGCAAATCTTCTGTGTATAACCTGTTATTCCTTTTAAATATACAGCAAAATTGTTTCCTCTCCTCTGAATTGGAGATGGCCACCATTAAACACAAATATATGTGTGTATATGTATATATATATATATATATAATATATATGTGCGTATGTAGGTATGTATGTGTTTATATATACACATACATATATATGTAAAATTATACTATACATACTTCTACTTATCAGCTCTTTTTCTGGATACAGATAGCATATTTCTTCATACATCCTTTATAGTTAATTTGGGGATTTATAGTAGTCAAAAAGACTTATTAAAAAACTTGTTCTTAAAACTATTGCTGTTACTGTATACAATGTATCTCTTGTTTCTGTTCATTTCACTCTTCACTATTCCATGAAAATTTTTCCATGTTTTTCTGAGATCATTGAATTATAAGAACATTGGGCAGAAGCACACATTTTCCTAGGTAAGACTTAGGTCTGGGTCTTGGAGCCCTGACAACCTCATTACTTTTCTCTATGCTTGAGGACAGATGACCTAATGTCAATCCTGAGATGGATATTTCCAGGTTTGGAGGTACTTATGGGTATGAGAACTCCTCGGTCCTCCTCCAGGGCTCGGTGCACTTTGAGAAGACATCCTGAAAACTACTCTGATGCTTCTTGGAGAAGACAATCACTAATAGGAGGATGCACCTAACCACTGGTTTGACTTACCTAAGTATTTGGGCCTTGAAAGAGCAAAGGTGAAATGCCAGTTTAGCAGTCTGGCAAATAGCTTAAGGTTTTCTCAACTTCCTGGGAGAATGTAACAGTAGTTGTTGTTTAGAGTCTTTAAAAAAGCATACATCTCTGGTATGTTAAGCATTTCTTTTACACAAAGTAAATAAATAGCTACCCCATACCTGATTTACTTGAGCCCCTTACAGGTTCACAAAAACTCACAAGATAACAATTTAGCGTAGGAAGGAAACTTAGGTGCCATCTAGTCCAAGACAAAGATGAGGAAACTGGCACCAAGAGAGGTGAAATGACTTACTATACAGGAAGTAAGCTTAAGTGGTGGAATTTCAATCCGAGACCTCAAATTTCAGATCTCTTTCGGGAGATACCCTAGACATGAACTAAACCAAAACTTTAAGTGATTGACCCAGGACTCTGGCCTGGGGTTATAGAGAGTCACAGAGTGAAAGAAAGAACCTAACTCCTCTGATGACAGCCAGGATCCCCTAGAACTGAATGTGGTCCTTCATAGGTCAGAGCACAGAGGGAGCCCTCAGGGGATGGGGAGAAAGAAAGCACCCAGCCCTTAGTAGCAGCAGCAACAACAGCAGCTGACTATTGACATAACAATATTTATACGCATTGCCAGAGCTAGCTCAGTGTTTGGGAGGCTCCAAAGAAAAGTTTGGGAGAGAAGAGGTATTAGACTGACTACCAAACTGAAGGTCTACGAGCTGTGCTGACCTCAGTGTTACATGCTTGTGAAACATGGACAGTCTACCAGAGTCATGACAGGAAACTGAATCGTTTCCATTTGAACTGTCTTAGGAAGATTCTGGCAGGATAAGGTACCAGACACTGAAGTCCTTGCTTCCAAGGACTGCCAAGTATTCAAATTATGCTTCAGAGAGCAAACTCTGATGGGCTGGCCATGTTGTTCCAATGCAAAATGTACACTTGCCAAAAAGACTATTTTATGGAGAACTTGCACGGGGCAGGTGATCACATGGTGGTCAGAAGAAGTGATACAAGGACACTCTCAAGGTCTCTCTCAAGAACTGTGGGTTTGACCATGCAGCATGGGAGACACTGACACAGGACCACTCAGCATGGTGTGCTCACATCAGAAAGGGTGCTGCGCTCTTTGAGCAAAGCAGAATTGAGCCAGTACAAGGTAAACGCAGGATGCGCAGATTTGGGATATCCACCCCAAATATTCACACAGACTATCTGTGCCCAACCTGTGGTAGAGCGTTCTGAGCTCACACTGGTCTGACCAGCCACGATCGGACACGCTGAAATTTCACTTATCATGGTAATGTCATTTTGGTCCTTTTTGAAGACAAAGGACAACAACCAAACCAAACCAAAAGCAACCATTTATACAACCTACTTTACTCGGTTTTTGTAAGAAAAGATCTTTATATATCTTAAAGCATTGTTGAAACAAGACTAATTATTAAAGATTGTCACCCCCTCATGCAAGGTGGCAGGTTTCAGGGGTGGTGACTTCTCAGAGTTTGAACAGAGTTTGACCTTAAATAACTCAACTGCATGGTTTTCATTCTTTTTTGTTAGAAATGAGACTTATTATTTTTACATTTTGCATCCCCTCTCCTACAGATTGTAAGTTCCGCCAGCATAGGTGTTATGTTGTCTTTACTTATTGGATCCCTAGCACCAATTCAATCCTGATTAAGTGTTTGTTAAATGATTTATTAAATAAGGAAAGGGGTCTCAGGGAACATTGAAATACTACCCATCAAAAGCCATCACTTTCTTCTAACTCACAGGGGGAAAAAAGAGAATATTTTCCTCTCCCGCTTTGGGAGACTTTTGTTTCCAATTCTAAAACTCTAGGGAAACCATCAGGGTCATTCTTGGTGTTGTTGCAATACTGTGGAAAATTTTATAATAAAAGATAAGATTTTCAAATATTTTGGTGGCATAAGATGAAAGTCTCAGATCTACAGTGGGAACAGATGGTATTTGAAGGCTTGTGTTTTCACTTTCACAAACTTTATTCATTTCACCTTAACATTTCTGCATGTGCCAGGAAGTGTGTGTGTGTGTGTGTGTGTGTGTGTGTGTGTGTGTATACACTTGAATATGTGATAATAACTGCAGGGAAACCTCACTAATTCTGAGGGTAGTCTAAATTGTTAAAAGTCTAATTTAACATTTTTTAAAGCAATGCTATTTTGCTTTCAAGTAAGCACAATCACTCAACCTGATAAGTGTTTCCAATAGATGTCGTAGGATTTGTGAGATTATAGATTCACAAGTGGAAGAGACTTTAGAGGGCATCAAATCTAATTCCTAATTCTATAAATGAAGGAACTAAGACACAAAGAAGTTAAGAGACTGGCCCAGGGTCACATAGAAAGGATCTGAAGTGAGATCTGAGCCCAGGTATTCCAGACAGTTAGGTGGTACAGTGAATAGAGTGAGGAAGACACTTATGGTCTCTGACACTGACTAACTGTGTGACCCTGGGCAAGTCACCTACACTCGTTTGCCTCAGTTTCCTCATCTGTAAAATGAGCTGGAGAAGGAGATGGCAAACCACTCCAGTATCTTTGCCAAGAAAATCCCAAATGGAGTCATGAAGAGTCAGGCATGACTGGAAAACAATTGAACAGCAACGATTCTGAGCTCCAAGAGTCATGCCCTCACCACTGAGTATACCATGCTGCTTTGATGTCAGAGGGATCAGCTGGCATAATTCACCTGTTTTACTGAGGTCCAGAAAGGACTAGGTACTTAACCATGTTCAAGTCAACAAGGCATAGCAGAAAGAGAGAAGTTAGGAAACCTGGGTTCAAATCCCAGTTGGGATTATAAACAGCAAAAGGGCTAATTTGATCAGAAAAATATAAGTTCAGAATTCTCTACTACAGGTCAGGCACACATAGTCTGTGTGAACATTTGAGGTGGATACTCTAAACTTGTGCATCCTATGTTTCCTTTGTGCTGTCTCAATTCTGCTTTGCTCATAGAACACAGCACCTTCTCTGATGTAAGCATGGCATGCTGAGTGGTCCTGTGCCAGTGTCTCCCATGTCACACAATTAATTTCAAAGCTCTTAAGAGAGACCTTGAGAGTGTCCCTGTATTGCTTCTTCTGACCACCATGTGAACACTTGCCCCCTGTATGAGTTCTTCATAAAATAATATTTTTGGCAAGCGTACGTTTTGCATTCGAACAACATGGCCAGTCCATCAGAGCTGCACTCTCTAAAGTGGAGTTTGAATGTTTGGCAATTTAGTTCAAGTAAGGACCTCAGTGTCTGGTATCTTATCCTGCCAGGTCATCTTCAGAATCTCCCTCAGACAATTCAAAGAGAAGCTATCCCAGAGTATTGCAAGTGTGAACCGCTACTCTATAAAGTGCCCTGGACTCCTGTATTTTTTATGAATACACTTTCTATGCATGTGTCCTGGCCAATTGCATGCCCCCTATATATCTGCCTCTCTATTTTGTTCCCTGTCACATGTGATTCTTACATGTAACTTTTTACATGCATACCCTGGTCACATGTGAGGCAGCCATGTGGCACAGTGGACAGTGCACTGGATTTGTAGTCAAAAAGAACTGGGGTCAAATCTTGCCTCAGATATTTGCTAGATATATGACCCTGGGTAAGTCTATTTACCAATAAACATTTATTAAGCATCAACTAGGTGCCAGATTCTGTGTTAAGATATGGGGATACAAAAGGAAAGAAAAGACGGTCCCTGTCCTCAACAGCTCACAGTCTAATGGGGGAGACACTATACAAACAACTATGTAAAAAGAGGCTATATACAGGATAAATAGAAAGTGATTAAAAGAGGGAAGACCCTGGTATTAAGGTGTTGGGAAAGACTTCCTATGGAAGATAGGATTTTAGTTGGAACTTAAAAGAATCCAAGGAAGTGAGTAGGTAGAGATGAGGAGAAGGAAGAGCATTCCAGAAATAGAAGATAGCCAGAGAAAATGACCAGAGGTGAGAGATGGTATGTCAGGTGTGAGGAAGATCCGAGAGGTCTATGTCCCTGGATTGAAGAGTATTTGGTGGAGATTAGGTGTGAGAAGACTGGAAAGGTAGTAGAAGACTAGAGTATGAGGGGCTTTGAATGTCAAGCAGAGGATTTTGTATTTGTTCCTGGAGGCAACATGGAGATACTAAAGTTTGTTTATGGGGGCACGATATAATTGTACTTCTGTGGATTAATAAAGGATGGATTGGAGTGGGGAAAGACTTGAGGCAGACCATTGCACTAGTCCGAGTGTGAGGTGATGAGGGCCTGCACCAGAGTAGGGGCAAGGTCAGAGGAGAGAAGGGGGAGCATTTGAGGATGTTAAAAAAGTGAAAACTATAGTTTCTGTCAACAGATTAGCTTTGGGGGGTGAGAGACAGGAAAGAGTTAAGAATGATTCCTAGGTCTGGAGAATGAGAGACTGGGAGGATGGTGTTGCTTTTTACTGTAAGAGGGAAGCTGGGAGTGGGTACAGAGGGTTTAAGGAGAAAGATAACAAGTCCCATTTTGGACATGTTGAGTTTAAGATGTCTACTGGACATCCAGTTCAAGATGTCTGAAAGGCAGTTGGAGATGTGAGATTGAAAGTCAGCGGAGAGATTAGAGCAGGATGGGTAGATTTGAGAATCATCAGCATGTAGATGGCAATTAAATCCATGACAGCTGATGAAATCACCTAGTAAAATTAGTATAGTGGGAAAAGACAAGAAGGTCCAGAACAGAACCTTGTGATCTGGATGAGGATCCAGCACAGGAGACTGAGCAGGTAGGAAGAGAACCAGGAGAGGGTGAGTCCTAAAAACTTAGAGAAAAGAGAGTATCAAGATTGTGTGATGACCAGCTTGGATAGACAGCTCTTCACAGCAGTAATTGTATGATCTAAGGCAAATCCAAAAGACTCCTAATAGAAAATGGTGTCCACATCCAGAGAAAGACCTATGGGTCTGAATGCAGATCAAAGTAGACTATTTTATTTTTTTGTTTTGTTTTCCTGCCTCATGGTTTTTCCCTTTTGTTCTAATTCTTCTTTCACAACATGACGAATGTGGGAATATGTTTAATATTATTATACATGTATAGCCTATATCAGATTGCATGCCATCTTGGGGAAGGGAGAAGGGAGAGGGGGAAAAATTTAGAACTCAAAATCTTATAAAAGTTTAAGCTGAAAACTAAAAATTTATTCATTAAAAAATTAAATTTAAAAAAGAAAAAGAGAGCGTACCAAAAAGGAGAGAGTGATCAGCAGTGTTAAAGTCTTCAGAGAGGTAAAGGAGAATGAAGATTGAGAAAAAGCCACTGGATTTGCCACTAAAAGATCGGGGATAATCTGGAAAGGAATAGTTTCAGTAGAGCAATAAGGTCAGAAGCCAGATTATAAGTGGTTAAAAAGAGAGGAAGAAGAGGAAAAATTGAGATGCCTATTGTAGGTCTTTTCCAAGAGTTTAGCCACAAAGACAGAAGAGATATAGGATGATAGCAGGGATGAAAGGATTATGTGAGGGTCACTTAAGTTCAATGTGCCTCAGTTTCCTCATCTGAAAAATAGGGATGATGAATAAAAGCACCTAACTCCTCTGGTTGTTGTGAGGATAAAATGAGATATATGTAAATCACTTTGTAAACCTTAAAGCCCTAGATAAATGCAAGTCGTCGTCGTCGTCATCATCATAATTACTATGAACTCTGCATGAGTTGACCACGTGATCCTGAGACATGTCTACCCTTCCTACTGATTGTATGTATTTATTTGTACAAAAGTGTGCCCTCAGTAAACCAGGTAAGGGGTATTGTTCTATTGTACCTTTCCTTAAAGTGTTATATCACCAAATGCCTTTGCTTTGAACCCATTGTCTCCTGGGGGTTACAGCAAAATTAGACGTGTCAGTGCAGCTCATGAGTTATGGTTTGTGAGTGGCTCTAGCTACTCCCAACGCCTTGAATTTGGAGTAGTCTTTTCTGGAGGACCCACATCCTAGAGGAGGTACTCCTAGGAGATACAGTACTGCAGTAACAAAGGATCATAATGGATTGACTTGGAACAACCAGATGTTTGCCTCAGTTTCTTACTTCCATTTGCATATGGCGAATCATTTCCATGGAAATCAGAAGCTAAACTGCTTAGCATCTATGTGGGTGAACTCTTTGTAACAATAAAAGCATCACCAGTAAGGAAACAAGATGAGAATCATGAAAAAGTCTTGGAATAAAGAGTTGTATTATTTCCGGAATAGTTTTGAAATAAAGAATTATTATTTTCATCACTGATACAATCTGTTAGTGGTATGGGCTCAATTGCCAAAGTGATTTTTCTAGAATGTGTCAAACTGACCATGTGATGGCACTATTCAATAAATTCCGGTTCTCTCTATTGTCTCCAAGATAAAATATAGCCTTTGTTTGGTATTTAAAATTCTTCCCAAACTGCCCTCTCCTAACCATTCCAGTTTTTAACAGTTCGTGAAGTCTGCCATCCCACCATATTGGCCCACTTGCCACCCCTTTCACACAATACTCTATCTCAGTTCTCCATGATTTTGCACAGACTGGTTCCTGGGCCTGGAATGCTCTCTCTCTCTCTGTCTCTCTCTGTCTCTCTCTGTCTCGCTCTCTGTCTCTGTCTCTGTCTCTCTCTGTCCTATTCTCTGAAAATCCATGACTTATTTTAAAAATCAGCAGCTCAAGATCTACCTCCTCTAGGACTCCTTTCCTGATCTGCCCAGCTAAATGTAAACTCCAAAACCAGAAGAACAATTTATAGATTAGCAACAATATTGTCAAGACAAACAACTCTGAAAAGCTTAGGCACTCTGCTCAGCAGAGTAACTGAGCACAATTCCAGGCAACTCATGATGAAAGCCTTTGCCCACCTCCAGATAGAGAAGGGACTGATGGACTCACAAAAGCAGATTGAGACCTGAAATTTTGGGGGCCCAAGTAATAAGAGGATTTTTGCTTGACTATGTGTGTTTGTGATGGAAGTTTTGTGTCTCTTGTTTTCTTAATTGGGATTGAGAAGGGAAGGTTAAGAGAAAGTAGATCTGAAAAAAAAAAGTAAAATTTAGTTGCTTTTTTTTAAAGAATGAAAACTTTTTGAGATCAGGACCATGTTTAATTTTGATACTTAGCACGGTGCCTGGAAGATAGTAAGCATTTAATAAATGGTTGTCTACTGATTAATCAAGCTAAATTGAAATCTGAATCAGATTCAAAGGCACCATTTATGTAGTTGGAGAATAAAAGAGTCTTCGAAAAAACTTGAGTACTATACAAAGTGTAAGGTATTGTTAATATCACAGTAGGGGACAATACTTCGGAGGATTTGATGCAACTGAAAAATCAGGAGATTCCAAATGAGTCAGACTACTGACCATCCTTGTTTGAAACTGCCCTTTGTTCATACCTCAGGCTTCCTGCCTGTATGGCTGGCTGGAGAATCTCTTCCTTCCTTCAAGACCTAATAGGGATCCTTCATAAAGCCTTCCTTGAACTTCTCAGTTAAAGGGATCTTCCTTCAAATATCTCAGAGCATTTTGCTTGGACCGCTCCCTCCTTCTGATTTCCTTTCTTTCATAGCTATTTGTATGCTTATATTTTCCCTCTTTCATTAGCATGTGAGTCACCTGAGGATAGGAGCAATATTTTTGCTTATCTTTATATCCCTAGTACTTAACATACATAGTACCTGACACATAGTAAGTGCATAATAAATGCTTCTTGAGGGTGAAATGGATAGAGTGCAGGAATATCTTCCTGAATTCAAATCCAGTCTCAGACATTCATTAACTGTGTGACTAAGCAAGTCACTTCACCCTGTTGGCCTCAGTTTCCTCATCTATAAAATGAGCTGGAGAAGGAAATGGCAAACCACTCCAGTATCCCTGACAAGAAAACCCCAAATGAGGTCATGAAGAGTTGGATATGACTAAGGCAAGTCAATTACAACAACAAATACTCGACTGAGTGACTGCATTTGTTTGAAAGTTCTTTGGGGACAAGATTCGCATCATGCATCTAATTGTAGCAAGATGGGGGGCGGAGCCAAGATGGAGGAGTAGAAGGACGCACGTTTACGAGCTCCAAAACCAAATCCCATAGAATTAATGTAAAAAGAGTCCCCCATAACTTCTGGGTCAATACAAGGTGTGCAGAAACGGAGTAGAAGAGATTTCCGTTCCAGGGAGCCCTGGAGACCCGTCCCCAGGGTCCGTCGCACCCCGGAAAGTGGACCCCCACCCCCAGCGCTGCCCTGGCCACGGCCCCAGAGAAGCTGATCCGAGCAGGCTTCAGGGACAGAAGCTCCGGCAGCCGGGAAAGTCCCTCCGCCCACAGAAGCTACAGGTCAGTGAGAGAGAAGGCCGGGCTGGAGGAGAGGGGGAGCAGGGCGTCTCCGTGACTCGGGCCCCCTCGGGAGGAAGCTGCGGCGGCAGAGACGGGGGCAGGAAGCGGCGGAGGCAGAGGTGTGGGCGGCGGCTGAGGCGGCAGCGGACCGGGACTCAGGAATCCCCCAGCAGCAGGCAGGATCTTCATTACAGAAGATTCCTGCATAAAACCTGAGGGAGCTGAGCCTGGGAGACGGCCCTGCCCCCACCCTGCTCTATTACTGAAGGCTTCTGCTTAAAGCCCCCAAGGGAACTGAGCCTGGGAGGTGGGCCCCCCACCCCGCCCCCACCCGCTCCATTCCTGAAAGTCTCTACATAAAGCCTCTGAGGGATCTGAGCCTGGGAGGCGGCCCTGCCCCCACCCCAGCACCTGAACTAAAGCTCACTGATTGACAGCCGGCAGGAGGAAAGCCCATTTAAATCTCAGAGGCCAAGCACTAGCTGGGCGGATCCAGGCGGGGGTGGAAAGGAATCTCAGAAGTCAAGTAACTGGCTGGGAAAATGCCTAGAAAAGGGAAGAAAAATAAGACTTTTGAGAGTTTTTTCCAACAAATGCAAATGATCCCGACCTTCGGATCTGATGACGAGGACGTATCCTTGCCATCAGGGAAAGACGTGGAGGGCGGGGCCTCAGTACCCCAGACACCCCAGGGGGGTGGCAGGTGGGCTCAGGCCCTGGAAGAGCTCAAAAAGGATTTTGAAAAGCAAGTTAGACAGGTGGAGGAAAAACTGGGAAGAGAAATGTCAGAGATGCAAGAAAAGTATGAAAAACGGGTCAATACCTTGATAAAGGAGACCCAAAAAAATGCTGAGGAAATTAACACCTTGAAAAATAGGCTCACTCAATTGGCAAAGGAGGTTCAAAAAGCCAATGAGGAGAAGAATGCTTTCAAAAGCAGAATGAGCCAAATGGAAAAAGAGGCTCAAAAGCTCACTGAATTTAATAGTTCTCTCAAAATTAGAATGGAACAGATGGAGTCTAATTGTAGCAAGATTCCAGACTTGCTCTGCTACAGGAACACCAGTCCCACCTCCTTCCTGGTCAGTGTTCCAGGGGTAGCTCTGAGGGGTCAGGGGTGTCTTTCTCCAGTGCTTTTGACATGAGTCTTTATTCAAATGTGTTTTCCCCCATATCAGTTACCAGGCAGTGCCCTACCATCATTTAACCAATGAACATCAGTTTGTTTGCTTGTAAAAGGAGTATTTGTTGAGAAGATGTAGCAGGAACAGCAGTATAAACACTTTCCCCCCAATACAGGGTACACGCTGCACTGTACCATCTCAGGCCCTGGGGAGAATCGGTTCAGACTTAAAGTAGTTTCTATAGAGTATGGCGGAACAAGTTTATTTCTGAAAGGGGCAAAAATCAATGGATGAATCAATTTAGCTTTCTCTTGGCTGTCTTTGATCAATGATGGGTCAAACAGGTCACGCAGGACCAAAGTCCCCACCTTCTTAGCTGGTTACAAAATCTGGCATAGACTTAAGTTCCTGAACCATTTGTGGCTCACCATTCCAACCTTTCAAAGCTCACAAGGGTCATAGATGAAGTCACTCCTTCACCTGAAAGCAGGAAAGAATGACCTCAAAGAGACAAAGAACAAAGGGGAGGCCCAGGCAGGGAAGACACAAGGAGGGAAGGAAATAAGCGTTTATTAAGAGCCTACTATGTGCAAAGTGTTTTACAATGATGATCTCATTGAGTCCCCACGACTTTGCTCAGGAGGTGCTATTATTAGCGGCTGAAGCAGGCAGAGGTTAAATGACTTGCCCGTCTGAGGTCACATCTGAACCCAGGTCTTCCTTGATGGGTTCCAGGTCCAGTACTTTGTCCACCGCACCACTTAGCTACCTAGGCTTCAGCCCTTCTAGAGGCTTGTAGCATGTGCCACTAATAAGACCAATTGCTCTCTCTACCTCCTTTCTCCTCCCTGCTTACCACCATTCTGACCACTTGATGGTTCAGGATGGTCCTTCTAACACTTCAAATGGGGAATGAGTAGTAGAAAGTTTGGAGATACAGTTGGAGGTAAATCACCCCATTTAGGAGCACAGATTCCATTTTCTTTCCATTTTGGCAAAGTTAAATAAACCATGTGGCTATTGTAAGTTGATTACCCACATCTATGAATGAGGGAGCTTGTTCAGACTGAGCTCTCATGGGGTGTAGGATACAGCCATAGATTTTCCTATTTTTTTTTAAACAATTGTGAGCCTTATTTCATATACTTGCTTAAATTCAGAATCCAGTCAGCACCTGGGGGTGAGAGAGGAGTCTGAACATTTGTAGCTGACCATCCTCTGGTGTCCTAGGGAGAAAATGCTGTTCCTCACAGGGGCCCAAGCAGCTCTGGGGAAACCAGTTGGCTTGTGGCTAGAATACGGTGCCACACGGTAAGCAACAACTCACATCTCACACTCCTTCTCTGGATAATTAACATAGTGACATACTGCCTTTCTACATTCTTCAGGAAGGCAGCACAGGCCCTGCTACACAGAGCTATCTGCATGACTGCAGTACTCCAAGCATGCCACATAGCCTACATCTGTACCACCATAATAAATCCCATTTCTATTACAAAACAATGAAAATGATAATTAGGCTGTATGATAACCAGCTGTGCTCTTGCTATGGTACAATTGTATTCTGCTTCCTGCTGACAAGTCCAGGGTTATCCCAGAATTCGGCTCATGCCTTCGCTTCTATTTATTTGCTTCTTTAAGTGTCAGAACTCAGCCCAGGCACCACCTTGTGCATGAAGCCTTTCCTAGTTCCCCCCCACCCCCGCTGCTACCAGGGTGTTCCTTCCTTTCCTCCCTCCCAAAAAATACATTGTAATTTATTTTTTACATATTTGGGGTATATTTATCTATGTTCATGTTGTCTCTCCTTATAGTCCATAAGTAAGGGCAGAGACTTTCATTTCTCTATATCCCCTGTGCATGGCACATGGGTACTTAATACACGCATGTTGATTGGCATAAATGCTAAGCCCCCTCCCTCCCTTGGCGGCCCTGGAGTGGCTGGCTTGCACTCATTGACACTACCCTTTTCTACAACTGGAATTCAGGTCCCTACACCTCTGGTTTTATCTGATTTGGAACGAAAAGGGACTTCAGAGATCTCTTAGTGGAAGCCCTTCACTTTACAAAGGAGATTAATTATCTAGTTCTGCATTTAAAAAATAAACAAAAACACACCACCCTTTTAAACTCTTTCATAACCTCACTCGCTTTGCTGTCTCCTTACACCTTGTGCTTTGCCACATACTTGATGTGAACCAGCAACGCTGCCTTCCATGTTGTTCCTCACATATAACCCTCCCTCTCCTGAGTCTAAGGATTTTCTTGCCTAGAATTCTCTTTTTTCCTCATCTCCACCTCCTGGCTTCCCCAGCTTCTTGTTTCAGCAAAAGTTCCACTTCTTTCTGCAAGAAGCCCTCCCCAGCCCTCTTAATCTTGGTGCCTTCCCTCTGAGACTGCCCCCAATTTATCCTGTAAATATCTTGTTTGTACACAGCTATGCTTGCACAACACTGTTTGCATGTTGTCTTCCCCTTTATACTGCAAACTTCCTGGAGAACCTTTTGGCTTTCTGTATATCCCCAGTGCTTCCATGGAACCTGGCACATAGTAGGTGCTTAATAAAAGCTTGCTGACTTGGCATGACTTGACTCTAAACCACAGGAAACCATAGCCTGGCTCTGAGGAGTAATCACTACTTCCCTGAGCTGATGATTTATATATATATATATAGTTTTTTAAAATTAATTCTCAGGCATGTTCTTTAAATCCTTCTTGAGGGACATTTCAATGTGTATTGTAATTAGCCAGAGAGAGCTTCTGCAAGGGGATGTTTTGTTGTCTGGAGCTTTCCACTTGTTTATATTTAATAGAACATAACAAGGTCGTGCGTGCCCTAGAAAACAGATGGAGGAGAACAGCGGACCAAGGGAGCTCGGGGATCGGGTAATTGCTCTATGGATGAGTTTGCGCATTGGGAAAGAGTAGGATGTCATCTGGAATAATCTTTTCTTCTCCTTTCCTCTCTATATTTTGCACACTAATCATTTCTTCCGGGCTGTGTTTTCCCTTTATTTTACAACCTTAATAATGCTCAGCATTTAGATGGAGACCCGAGATTCAACATGGCCACTCGAGCCCTAATTAATTGATTTCCGCCCTACTTGAGGCCTCTGCTCGCTCTGCTGATTCATGCTGGCAAGCCACAGACCCAGAGTGAGCGGTAGTACAGGCCTCCATGTCACAGGATTGCCTTTTGATATTTAATGGAAAATATTTGCATGGGAAAGCTGACACCTCATTTTTACTTAACACCTGTCTCAAAGTCCTGGGATCAGACCTTCCCAGAATGTAAACCAACATCCAAGAGGAGGTTAGGACTTTGGGAAGCCACATTAACAATCGGGTCACTCTGTAGGACCACCCTGACTCACTTAGCCATCACATTTTTAAGAGCTGGGAAAACATGAGCCCAGCAACAGTTGTTTTCCCCATTTTGCATAAACTGAACCTCAGAAAGGTAGAGAGAGTTTGTACAGCTAGTAAATGTCTGAGCTGAGATTTGCAAGACTTCTTTCCATTCCATCACAATGCTTCCATGTGACAGCTGGGAATGTAGCAGCTAAGTAGCACAGGGTATATAGCACTGGGTCAGGAAGACCCGAGTTCAAATCCAGCCTCAGATACTTACAAGCTGTGTGACCCTGGGCAAGTTATTTAACTTCTACTTGTCTCTCTTTCTTCACCTGTAAAATAACAGCACCTTCCTGGCAGGGTTGAGGATCATATGAGATAATATTTATAAAGTATTTAGCAGTTCCTAGCACATAGTAATGCTTATTACCTTTCCCTTCTCCTGGAGGGGATCTTAGAACGTAAAATATTAGAAATGAAGGAGATCATGGAACAGAAAATGTCAGCACAAGGTGAAATCTTAGAACATGGAGGGGCAAAGTTGGAGTCTTAGAGATCATCTAGTCCAATTTACAGAGGAACAAACAGAAGAAAACATGTTTTGCCTAAGGACTCATGGAAGTTAGGGACTGACCTGAGTCTAGAACCCAAGGCTAGATGGAGTGATACACTATGGCATAGAAAAAGTACTAAACTATGTGCTGGGCAGCTAGGTGGCACAGAGGATAGATAGTCTTAGGCCTAGAGTCAAAAAGACTCATCTTCCTGAATCTAAATCTGATCTCAGACACTTACTAGCTGTGTGACCCTGGGTAAGTCACTTCATCAGTTTGTCTGTTTTGCCTCAATCTGTAAAATGAGCTGGACAAGAAAATGGCAAACCACTCCAGTATGTTTGCAAAGAAAACTCCAAATGTAGTCATGAAGACTCGGACATGACTGAAAACAACTGAACAAGAAAAACCAAAAAACTGTCTACCAAGGCTTTCAGAGTTCAGTCCACAAGTCCGATAATGCACAGCATATAATCTCCTTAGTGTTTCCCAATGACATTTGTCAGTTCAGTGATAGCCCACCAAAATTTGGAGGCAAGGATCAAGCTCTCAGGACAGAAGGCTCCAAACCAGCCAATGGAGAGCCCCAGGTTCTAGTCTAGTTCTACCATTGACTATATGTAAGTAAGTTCCCTTCTGAGGGCCTCATTCCACACAAGCCCAAAGCCCCATGTTAAATATAGGGTTGGACTAGATGGTCTCCCAGTTCTAATATTTTGTGTTTCAACATTACCTCTCAAGGGAGCCTTCAATGACTTCCCCTCACACACGGTTAATCAAGACCCTCCTTGTACATCATGCAGCACTCTGGGCCTCTCTTATAGGCTTATTATAATAATTATTATTTTGTACTATAGTCATTTATATTCATGTTATACTACCTACTACTAGGTAACCCCTAGGCCCTACGAGGGCAGGAACTATACCATATCTAAACTTAGCATCCCCTCTGCGGCCTAGTCCAGTGCCCTTCACATAGTAGGTGCCTAATGAATGTTTTCTTTGCTGAATTTTCTGTTTCAATAGTCTTTCCAGCTCCCACATTCCATGAGTCTATGTGAAGGGTATCGTCCTCCTGGAATGGCCATTCTCATAAAAATTATGAAAAATTCTTTGCTAATTTCCTTTTTAAATCTATGGTCTGAGGGGTGAAAAATGTATTTCTGGATGTTCAAATTTGGGTAGAGGGTTATATAAGACAAGGCTGAGTATAGCTCTGCATCTATAATTAATTATTGTTCATACTTAATATAGTTAGATAATGTGGTCACATACTTTCCATTAATTTATGTGATGACTCCTGAATGCCACCTATTCATTTTTCCACAGGTAGAGTTAGATGGCTTCTCAACTTATTAAAAATTTAAATTCATATTAGAGAGTTAAGTAGCCCAAAGCACAAGAACCTTTTAGATTTCAGCTCAAGTGGGCAGTTCCCAAGTCCAACTCACATCCCTGTCCTGCTTAGAGTTTTTGGTAAGATGAGGGCTTTGAGCCAGGCTGTCCCTAAGGCCCCTTCCAGCTTTGGCTTCCTATGTTCCAGATTCTCTTCCACCTCTGATGTTTGATGTTCTAAGTTTCCTTCCAGCTCTGAAATTGTATTTGCAGAGGTCCCTTTTTGGCTCTGATGTTCTCTATTCTAGGATGTCTTCATTCTTAGAAAGTCTTTGTTCTAACGTTATTAGCTGGTCCCACCCAGCTCAAGGGTCTGTGGTCCAAGTTCCACCATTTTACATTCCATGCTCCTCTTCAGCTATACTATCCAAGAATTCTATGGTCCTGGACCTGACAAACAGTCGTTGCTGGTGTCCACCTGGGATCAACTTCACCATCAAATAAAATGAGGAACTTGACTAAACAGAAGCGAAAATATATGTCAAGAAGCAGGAGATAGTAAATTTGAATAAATCTGCCTGGGCTGGATTATAGAGGGGCCTGAATGCTAGGAGAACGATGTGGGATTTAGAACAGGATGTATTAAGTCGGTCAGTCAATAAACATTTATAAAGAGCCTATTTTATGCCAGGCACTATGCTAAACTCTGGGGATACAAATAAGAAAGACCATCCCTGCTCTCAGGGATTATCCAACAGGGGAAGACGATACTCCAAGGAAGCTTAAAAGGGTAAAGCGGGCACCAGAGGGGACCCTGCTAGGGGCATGAAGGTGATGAGAAGGTGCTGAGGATCCAAACTGGATTAGTCTCCATGCTGATGAGATTTCAGGTTATCCAAGCTTATCCAAAGAAAGGCAAGATGTTCCTGGGGTCAAAACCAGGCAGAGTGACTGGTGGAGAATTAAGTTAACTGGGAAGTTGTGAACCTTTTAAAAGGAAGATTATAAGATTATAGCAGTGAGAGGAGGACTTACTCTGCCCCTCAGTTTTTTTCTTCTGTCTAATAGGGATAAAATCTTTTCTACATCCTCCTCCTCCTCATCTTCCCTGCCTCCTGATGACCCCAGCTTCCTCCAAGTCCCAGCTACGATCCTAACTGCTACAAGAAGCCTTTCCTGCTCTTCCTTAATTCTGCTGTCTTCCCTCTATTGATTATTTCCACTTTATCCCATTGATAGCCTATTTGTACACAGGCTATCTATTTTCATGTTGTTTCTCCCATGTGATTGGAAGTTCCTCAAGAGCAGGAATTGTCTTTCCTTGTTTTTCTATCCCTAGCACTTAGCACAGTGTCTAGCACATAGTAGGCCCTTCATAAATGTTCATCGACTGACTGATTTACTATTTGTGTGGGGCTAAAACAGATCAATCAGCGATCACAGAGTCACAGAGCCAGAAGGGGCCTTACAGATTTTCTAGTCAAATCCCTTCATTTTAGACTCTGAGTGGGGAAGTAACTTAGCCCAAGGTCAATTAGTGAATATAGCAAGTAGTAGACCTGGGTCTAGAACCCAGATTCTCCCTTGAGTCCATGTAGGTGAATAAAAATGGTGCCAGCCATGAATGCATCTCTGTTCTGCAGGCCTGCATTTGAATCAAGGTCTGGACATTCCTGAAGTTGGCAGCTGGGGGCCACCTGGAGCCTCAGATCTCTGTTCAAGTAGCTTTGTGCTTCTCACAATCCCACATCCTTATTTACTGTTTCGGATTTTAAACACCGTGGCCTTGGCATGAACTGCCTCAGGATGCAAAGTGCAATTAAGGCAGCACTAATTAAAGCCACCAAACACATTAATTAAAAATATATCCAACCACAAGAATAGCACAGAATGAGCATCAGTGTGGCCCAGAGAGAGTAACTGGGAATTCCGATTCTACAGTTGGGTCAGTCATAGATACCCAGAATGCCAGAGCAAAAAGACACTCAAAGGGCAGACAGTGTAGTACAATCAAAAGATAAAAGAGTGCTGGATTTGAAGGCAGGGGCCTTGGGTTCAGAACCCAACTCTTCTGTTTCCTACCTGTGTGACCTTGAGGAAGTCACAAGCTCCCTGGGATGCAGTTTCCTCATGTGTAAAACAAAGCAGTTGAATTAGATGATCTCTGAGGTCCCATACCAGTCAGTCAACAAGTATTTTTTAAGTTCCTACTATGAGCCAGGCCCTGTGCCAAGTGCTAAGGATACAAAGTAAGGCAAAAGATAGGCCCTGCTCTCAAGGATCTCAAAGCCTAATGGGGAAGACAGTGTGCAAACATACAAACAAAATATACATAGTGTAACTGGAGGTAGTCTCAAAGGGGAAGCACTAAAATTAAAATGGATTGGGAGAAGCTTCTTGCAGAAGGTGGGATTTTGGCTGAAACTTGAAGGAAGCCAGAAAGTGCAGGTGAGGAGGGAGAGTGTTCCAGGCCCTGGGGGACAGCCAGTTCTAGGTACATGATTCTATAAATCCAAAATGTCAGATCTAGAAGAGACTGTATGAAACAGATGGTTAGACCTAAAAGAGGTCTTTGAATGCAGAACGTCACATTTCAGTGACATGGCATCATAGACTTTAGAACAAAAGATGTCAGAGCTGGAAGGGATCCTAGACATAGAATGATGGAGTTGAAAAGGCTTTAGATTATAGGTTGATAGAATATAGAATATAGTCTAAGAAGAGCTCTTAGAACACAGAGAAGAGAATTTCAGAGCTGGAAATTCAAACAGAATGTTAGGGCTAAAAAGGATCTTTGAACACAGAATGTCAAAACTGGAAGGGACCTTAGACCTTAGAATGTAGAATGTAATAGCTGGAAAAGACCTTGGAACATAGAACACTAGAACGAGAAGGAACCTTTGAAATTATCTGGTCCAGCCCTCTCACTTTCAAGAGGACAAGAAACAACGTTTAGAATTGCTGGAGGCCTTCTCAGCAAAGTCAAGATTAAAATCGGGGCCCCTCACTCCCAGGTCAGTGTTTTTTTTCCTTCATCATTTATGCTTATACATCTAAAGCCCTTCTTCCCAGAAAAGTCCAGCAATACCCACTTTCCATAATCAAACTGGCGACATAACTAGGAATTCTAGCACCCAGGAAAAACTCAAGTAACTTTGGAAGTACAGGGAGAAGAGGAGCTCCCTGGGAGGTGAGATGTTCTCAGGATCACACTCCAGCAAGAAGTTCCAATATCACTGCAGACAGATCTTAAGCATCTCCTGTGCTGCTTAGGCCCACAGGTGGAAGGATGTGGCCCTGTTCAGGGTATCTGAAACTAGCAGAGGGGTAGCATGTCTGTTCTCCAGGGTGCCTGGCCCACAACCCAGGCAACAATTCCCAGTTCTCAGCACATAGACCCCAGGAGGAAGTAGAATAGGGGGAGAAAGATGGGAACAGGTTGAAATTGTAACACATGAGGGGAGGCTGAAGGGGGAGTCTTAGGCCAGATGAGAAAGTAGGGACATTACATGCACTACATGCACTGTTTAGCAGGGGGCCAGCAGAAGCCTAGAGACAGCAGGCTCTCTTGTTAATGTGTTAATGGATGGTAATGGATTGATTTGTTTCTCCTTCCAATGGTAGTTGTGTGACCCTTGGCAAATCACTTAACTTCTCAGAAGCCCAGATATTTCAAAACTATATAATAAACTGCAGAGTTTATGTAGTGGTAGAGGGACTTTACTCATTACTAGAAATTCTCTATACCTGTGATACCTCTACACCTCTATACCTGTGAAATCACAGGTCCGGACTCCATATCTTAACCCAAAGAATGAATTTAATGTTGGAATTTTGGCAGGCCAAATGTGGATGGGGGCAGGGTCTGGGGTAGGTAGATTTTGGGATAGGATAGGATAGGGGACTTTAGTCCCATGATCAAGATTATTTGTCCCACTCTCCTCCTCTGGGAAATTAGTCCTATTCCAATAAGCACTTTAGGAAAGACCGTCCATGATGAGAGAATAAAAGGTACCACACAGTTTATAACATATTCAGGGACACTCGAAATTTGCATATTTTACATAAATTTGCATGTTGCATTTACAAGTCCGTAACTCTAAATATGTAAAATAAAATCAATTAGAGAAACCTCTTGCAATGATATTTGTGAGATGGGAAGGGGGAAGAGGAGACTGATCGGGATAGTGGAAAGGACACTGAAGGCAGGAGAACTCAAGTCTCTATCTCTGAACCTCAGTTTCCATGTGTGCAAAATGAGAAGTTGGACTCTGTGTTTGTTATCCAGACTTTGTAGATCTTGTGGAGACATGCTTATTGAATGTTTATATAATTGATTTGCCCATCCCATAGTACAATATCTTGACTTCTCCAAATAAGGCCCATTCACCAAAAAGATGAGGAGGAAATTTGGGTGTATTTTGTGCCATTGGGATTGTCAAATGGATAGCCATTCCCATTTGCTCTCTTTGAATCATCATGCTCACACAGAGCAGAGAGGAAAATAACAATAATTCAAAACCAGAAGGCACAGGATACACAGGCTTCCAGGCTGAATCCTAGTTTAGCGAATATCATGTGTTCATCTTTCATTCCTGAAGAAGACCATGCCATCAGAGAAATGATGAATGACTTGCACTTGACTTTGTTGTGGGTGAGGGAGGGCTGTGCGGGTCATCAGCCTCACTTGTGCTCCAGAGCCATCTGAATCCAGTGACCAGATGTTCATCAGGATGACTGGAGATGGCCCAGGATGCACTGGGAGACCTACATCAAGCTAGGAGGGAAACAGCAACAGTTACTATTGATAATCACTCTTAAGGCAGGAGGGTCCAGAAGTCAGCCCTTAAGTTTCAGGGAAGGGAAGGGAAGGGAAGAATCTAGCAAATATCAGAAATTTCAATGAGCCAGTATAGACTTTTAGCATATGTTGAAAGACATCCCATTTTCCTCACTTCCTATTCCCTCCAAAAATAAAAAAAATCACTCTCTAGAGAGTAGATTAAAAAGACCATTAAAGCTAGAAGGGACTTGTGCTACAGTGAATAGTATGTTAGAGCTGGAATAAGAAAGACCTGAATTCAAATCCTGCCTCAGATACTTCCTAGCTGTGTGACCCTAGGCAAGTCACTTACCCTCCCTAGGCCTTATATAAAATAAGAAGACTGAGCTCAATAGCTTCTCTAAGAACTCTTCCAACTTTAAATCCATGATTGCTTCTTTCTTCCTTCCTCCTTTTCTTTCTTCTTTTTTCTTTCTCTCATTTTCTTTATTCTTTCCTTCCTCCCTCCTTCATTCCTTTCTTTCTTTTTTCAATAGTGGAAGAAAATGAAGGTCCAGAAAGAAGGAAATAACAACCAAATTTTGTGACAAAGTTAAAAATTAAAATCAAGTTCTCTCAGCTCCACAGTCATTGATCTGGCCTTCAAAATTATCAGTAGTATAGTTCTCTTTTGGTGACCCTCAAGAATTCCAGCCTGAATCAATGAATCCTTGAAAAGTTTTATAAAAATCATTGCCTGCTTCTAATATTGTTTCCCTGCTGTATGTTCACGACATATTTTCACAAGTAATAATTAGTGACAGAAATACCTGACCTACTTACAACTCTGCAAATCCCACGCATTTGGCGGCTCCCGAATCGGCTCTGAGGCCGTCAGAGCAGGCCTGTTGGGGAATTGCTTTTTTTTTAACCCAGTTAAACGATTCCACTTTGGACAGCATGGGAGGTATAACTCTGTGCCCCCTGGCAAAGTCCCAGCCCCTTTGTCCAGCCCATTCCTACTACCTTTGACTCTGGGGGTTCAAGTTCCAAAGCCTTCTGCTACCATCCCATCTGTTTCTACTTTCCCAGGGAGGTCAACTTTCTGTAGTTGAAAGATGGATTACATATGCACATATGGTTTTTCAAAGGAATTTCTGGTTAATAATTTGAATTTTAAGAAGATGGGGAGATGATAACGGTCTTGGAATCGGAACACCTAGATTCTGGTCTCAGATTTGTCACTTAGTGGCTGGATGTCCCTAGGTGAGTCCTTCTCTCTCATCCTCTGGTGCCTTGTCTATAAAACAGGGATAATAATTGCTGGCTACCCTTCCAACGGTGGTGAGTGTTGGAACATTTCTCTAGGTTCTGGTCTCCTTTTCTGTAAAACAAACAGAGTTGGAACAGATGGTCTTACAGTCTCTTCTCGCTCTAGACCTGTGCTATATGCCACATGGTGGGGACCAGAATCCAGGCCTCCTGATGCCCAATCCACAGCTCGTTCCACTACTCTACGTTTGCCTCCTTCTCTCCTAGCACTTCTGCTTTTTCCCCAAGGAAGCTGCTTTCCTTTTACTTACTTGTATATACATTCTTTGGAATCTATAAAATGATTTTAAACGGCAATTAAACTCATGGTCACAAATTCTACATTTTCTCTTTGAACATAGGGGATTAATAAGGGTGGACCAGGCAAGGGAGGGACTGGCCTTACAACTGGGAGCCAGGGAACTTTGGAATGTTTTAGTCTGGCTACTCCTGGGGCCCAAGGAGATACCTGGATGCCTGTCCTTTCTCCCCTCTCCTCATGTTCCATTCTAAAGATAACCAGCACTGTCCAGGCTGCCCTCTAGTGGAAAAAATCCTGCAGCGCTGCTCAAAAATCTCCAGGCTTGAACTCAACTAGTATGTAGAGTGACAAGGGTGATGGAGGGGAACCCCTGATATTTTAGACTATTACCTTCCATAGACACAGACATGCACTATGGCCCCTCGATGAGAGGCCTAATCCAGGTCAAGACGACCTGAGTTAAAATACTGCCTCAAACACTTAGTAGCTGTGTGGTCCTGGGAACTTAACCTCTTTCAGGATCAGTTTCCTCATCTGTGAAATGGGGATAATTCACTCTAATTCACAAAGTTGTTGTGAGGACCAAGCGGGGTGATATGTGTAAAGTATCTTGCAAGGACTTTATATATACATGTATGTATATATGTATGTATATGTACATGTATGTATGTTTGCATGTGTGTATGTATATGTGTATGTATGTATATCACATTCTGGGTAACTCTTGTCCATGTTTTTTCATTTAAAATTAACAACAATAATTATTATATAATAACAATATTATTATTATTATATAATATTATCTATAACCCTGCCTCAGTAGAGGGTACTCCAGGAGAGAGATATTTCAGTTGTTCCCCACTCTTCATGACCCCATTTTGGGGTTTTCTTGGCAGAGATACTAGAATAGTTTACCATTTCTTCCTCCAGCTCATTTTACAGATGAAGAAACTGAGGCAAACAGGGTAAAGTGACTTGCCCAGGTACACAATTAATAAGTGTCCGAGGCTAAATTTGAAGGAAGAGGAGTATTCTTGACTTGGGAGTAGGTGAGAAATTAGGCCTGTCAGGCAGGTAGGACCGAAAGGAGATGGATGGAGGGTAGAAAGAGAAATCCCAGTAGGAGGAATCATATGGTCCTCCTAGTAATGTGGCTATCAAGACACAACTCTAGTTGCCTAGTGCTAGTTCTGGCTCTGATAATAATACTCCGCGTGTGTATAAAGAGATTTATGCTAGAAAGAATGTTATATTAGATGTCAGGGAATGTGGATTTTGATAGTATTTTTTTCAATTATATGTAAAGATAGTTTTCAACACTCATTTTTGTAAGATTTTGAGCTCCAAAGACTTTTCCCTTCCCTCCCTCCCTTCCCTCTCCCCTCCCCAAGACAGCAAGCAAGCAATTGATATAGATTATATATGTACAATCATGTTAAACATATTTTCACATTAGTCATGTTGTGAAAGAAGAATTAGAACAAAAAGGAAAAACCATAAGAAAGAAAAAGCAAAAAACAGAAAAAGTGAGAATAACTTGCTTTACTATGCATTCAGACTCCACGGTTCTTTCTCTAGATGTGGGTAGCATTTTTCATCTTGAGTCTTGCAATTGTCTTAGATCATAGCCAATCATAATGGATCATGGCACAATGTTGCTGTTACTGTGTACAATGTTCTGGTTTGACTCTCCTCACTCAGCATCAGTTTGTATAAGTCTTTCCAGGTATTTCTGAAGTCATCCTGTTTATCATTTCTTATAGCATAATAGTATTCCATTACATTTGTATACCACAACTTGTTCAGCCATTCCCCAGTTGATGGGTAGAAGATGTGGATTTTTGTCCCATTTCTAAAGGTAATTTACTGTGCTCTCTGTGTACTTCACAGGAACTCACTTTCTACATCTGTAAAATGAGGGGACAGATTTAGAATGTCCCTTCCACCTCAAATATTCTAAGTCTAAGAACAAAGCAAAAAACCCCCATCCCAATGCATTTTTTTTTTGCTAAAATCTATCTTTCTTATTCTGGTAAATTGTAGTTTCCTTTGCAGAAGAAGTTACAATACTTACAGAGGAGAAGATGAATGAATTCAGTAAATTAAGTCAGTCACAACAAAAAAGTAAAATTTCATGAACAAAACACCTCCTGGTAACATTCTGGTGACACTTAGAAGCTACCCTGTCCAGGGGATGCTTAAGATTATAGAGTTCAAACTCCTCATTTGTAGATATGGTGACTGGAGCCTAGAAAGGAGACAAGTGACTTGCCCAAAGTCCAGCACTGGGATAGTGGCAGAGAAGGGCTAGATCCAATTACCATCTCTTGACTTACTTGTCCGTTACAACTGACTCTCTCCTACTTGATCTGAGCCTGTTTTCTCATCTATAAAACTGAACAACATAGTCTTGCCTATATCACAGGGATGGTGTGAGAATCAAATGAAATAATGAATGTAAAGGACTTTATAAACTTCAAATTCCTTTGTAAATGGTCAGCTTGGATGATACTTTCTATGATCAATGCCTCA
The DNA here is from genome assembly GCA_023548195.1 of Bettongia penicillata ogilbyi. Classification (NCBI taxonomy): domain Eukaryota; kingdom Metazoa; phylum Chordata; class Mammalia; order Diprotodontia; family Potoroidae; genus Bettongia; species Bettongia penicillata. The sequence continues at coordinate 946,411 of JAJHZJ010000583.1, forward strand.
GGAATTGAGGACAGTGTGGCATGTGAACACAAGATGGCAGCAGAGGATCTCATATTGCTGAAGAGCTTATCCTTTCCCATCATAGCCTTAGTGGCAAAGTCAGAATTTGAATATGGGTCCTTTAATTCTTAATCCATCAGACTTTCCCTTAGTACACTGCCTCTTTCCTCCTGCAGATTGTAAGCCCAACAGGTCTTCATTTCCTGTGATTCTTGTCCATATATTTCAGCAAATCCTTTATGGTGACTTTGTTTAATTGCATTGAGAATTTATTGAGAAAACAAACAAAAAGGAAGGCCTCCAGTACATTGAGTAGATTCTCCATTCAATGCAATTAAACAGATTTGTCAGTTTCCTTCTTTGTAAAATGAGAAAGTTGGACTCAGTCTCTAAAACCCTCCTAGTTCTAGTATTCTGACTGTTGCTCTGACCCTGTAGTTCAGGCTCAGAACACGACCCTCTGGAGCTACCCAGACCAGGTTGGAGCTGAGTGGCTTCTCATACAGTTTCTTTTGGGGGACAAGCCTCTACCCAGGGTTTCCTCTGGGAACATTAGAATTTAAATTATGTATGGGTTGCTATAGAAAAAGTAAAGGGCCTTCAACTGCCGTGTAAGCATTCAGGCTAGCAAAGAACTGAATACAACACAGGCTTTATTTAATTCAACAATAACAAGCTCACTAGACAAGATGGTCAAGCCCACAAACAGTGAAGACACCTCCCTTCCCTTCTCTGCTGCTATTTCACCTTCCCTAGGGTTCTCTACAGAGATCGACCTCAGAGCCCCACCCTAGAAGAAATCACTTGAGGTAGCTGGAGAATTGAGCAGCCCCTTTTCTCTCATGATGAGCCTTCACCAGGACCAATAGAGTCCTCCCCTCTGATTACCTCCTTCCTAGAACTTCCATTTTAAGGAATGAGTCCAGGCAGGCCATGTCTTCCTTCCTCTCTGTGCTCTACTCCAGATTCTTCAGACTTTCTTCATCAGCAGGTACCTTTCCTCCTCACCTCCTCCCTTCTCAGTTTCCTATTATTTTTCTCTTCCACCATTGGAATGGAAGTAAGCACCTTGAGGCCAGGGACTGTCTCTCTTTCTGCTCATATTTTCTGCATTCTGCTTTCGTTCTTCTTTTCCAGCATTTAGCAGTGACTGGCACATTTCAAGCACTTAAACGCTTGTTGACTTGATTTGACTTGATTCCTTGGCTCCCAATTCTTCTTGGCCCAGAAACTGCTTTACCAGATTCAGGGGACTCAGTCCAATTATTTCTCTGCATGGTTCGATAACTTGGCATGGTCTGGGGGCTCCTCCACTGGGTGCAGGAGGTTCATTCTAGGAAGAATGCCATCAATCTGCCCCTGCCACTCCACTGATGCCCACTTGTGTTCCTTCAGCCAGAGTCTGGCATAAGACGTCCTAGCTCTCCTACAGCTGCCTCTCTTCTGGGCCTTCTCTGGGGTCATGTGGGTCTCTGGAGGGGGCCTTGCAGTCACACAGGCTTCCTGTCCAGGAAGACAAGCTCTTTGTCATAGCCCATCTCCTTGCTCCAACTCTGTCTCTCTCTACCTGTCTAATTCCTATGTTCATAAGTTCAGAATTATCCTTGACTGTCCCCTCTCCCTCACTCCCCACATCTTATTAATTTCCAAGTCCTGTCCATTCTACCTTCACAAAACCATTTCTCCCCACTCACCCAGCCACTAGCTTAATTTAGGTCCTCATTACCTCTTGCTTATACTATTGTTACAGCCTACTGATAGGTATCCTTCCTTTTATTCTTTCCCCTCCCCCAATCCCTCCTCCACTGACAAAATAAACTTCATAAGACATAGATCTAAGCGTGTCACTTCTCTGTTCAAGAAATTTCAATGGTTCCCTAACATCTCTAGGATAAAACACAAACTCTTCATCCTGGTTCATACTCTTCAGAGTTATTTCCTATTGCTCCTCCATGTTCTAGCCAAACTGGCACCCAGGGATCTCCCTAATTTGACATCACATCTACTGTCATCACTCCCCATGTGCTGGCTATTCCCCAGACCTACAAGACATTCTCTCTAAACTTGTACCCATGTGTCTTCTCCTGTGCCAAGCCTTTCCTATCCCTGTCCCTCCCTATCCAGAAATCAATTCCATTCTATTTATCTATGGGCAAATTGTATCTCCCCTCCAACAGAATGGAAGCACCTTGAGGGCAGATGCTTTTTTGTTTTCTCTTCACGCCCCCAATGCCTCACACAACGCCTTGCACCATGTCGGTGATTAATAAAGTGCTTCTTTAATTTAATCCTATTGAAGCCTGGAGAGGAGCACATCACATGCTAGAATGTATAGTTCGGACTATGGAGGCTGTAGAAGGTCTGATGAGAGGGAACCTGGGGGCTTAGGTTCAACTGATCAGAGAAGAGACAGAAATAACAAGGGGGACCCTTGAAGAACAAGTGGGACTGAAATCTGCAGTGAGGGCACGGTGTATTCACATAGATGGTCATAAGATGGCAGTATAGAGCCAGTTCAGTCAGACTGACATTCAGACATCCCCAACTCTCAGAGATGGATGGGACCTTAGGCCCCGCTGTAGTTCAGAAGCTCTTAACCTGTACTGTGACATGGTCCGCTTTGCCAGTCTGATGAAGCTGGATCTCTTCTCCGAGGATACATAATACAAAATAAAATAAAATGCATAGGATGACAAAGGAAGCCAATTCTATTGGAATAAAGACATAACTTTTTTCCTATTCAAGTTCCCAGTCCCGCTAAAATTTATCCATGGACCAGAAGCCAAGAACCCCTTTCTAATACAATTTCTTCATTTCACAAATGGGAAACTTGAGGTCCGAGGCAGAGAAGCTTCTTGTCCAAGGTTGTACGTTGAGTGAGAGGCAGCCAGTCATCAAGCATTTACCTAGAGCTCATTCTGTGCCAGGCACTGGGCTAAGCTAATATAAATACAAGCAAAATGAAGGGCAGAAGCTTGTGTTCCAATGGGGAAGGCAAGTCATGACAGGAAGTAGAAAAGTGGGGGGATGTTGGAGTAAACCAGAGCGCAATGTGATGAGAAATGAAGACATGGCCAGCCTGGATGAGTCAATCAGAGGAAAGGGCCCTGGGGACTGAGAAAGTACTTCCAAGATGGGAATTCCAGGGTTGACTGTGGTCTTCCAGGGTGAAGAGATTTCTGGAGCATGATAGAGGAGTCTGGTTTGCAGCTTAATGAGAAATAAAGAGATGACTGGCCTGGGAGCCCTCCTTAGACAGAGGTCCTAGGAGGAGTAATGGAGTGAATAGAATGCTGGCCTGGAAGTTAGGAACTGCTTCAAACATTTGCTAGCTGTGTGACCCTGGGCAAGTCACTTAACTTCTATAACATCTATAAAATGAGACTAGGTCTTCGTGAAAATCATACAGAGAGAATAGCAAAGCAGCCCATTTATCCAAGTCATAGCAAAACAGAAATCAGAAGATCCATGTAGAAGATTATGTGCCAGGCCTACAGAACAAAGGAGTGAGGTAACAGCTCAGCCAAGAGAAAGGGTTCTGAATCTCCCCCAACCGGGGAGTCTCTAGAGTAGAGGTTGGGAAGAGGAAGGTGACAGAGACTACCTGTTCCACTCGTATCTTCAGCAACCTGAAGTGGGTTTGGCCTTCTCCTCCTTCTCTCTTGAATCTGGAAGCCACCTCAATGCTTGAAGAAAACTTTTGCTTGGAGATCCCCAAAGGAGGGCTCCCACTTGAAAAGTCCTCCAAGAAGAGGACCATTGAGACCTGAGCTCTCAGCTCTCATCAGCATCTCCCTCCCCTCACAGAGGGCAGAGCCTCTTCTGCACCAATAAGGAAAGTCTCACACCAAATGGACTCTGGGGCAGAGGTTCCACACATGCTCTATAAATGGGAGTTATTGTTGTGACTGGGCCTTAAACTCTCAGCTTGGTGCCCTTTCTTCTACATCAACTTTCTGTTTAAGGGAACTCTATTTCCAACACGAGGTCCGGTAACAGGAGGGGGAGGAACTCTTCTTTGGCACGCAAAGCTGGCAGCTTCACTCTTTGTACATAGCAAGTAATAAGAGATTTTGATGCCAAGTTTTTGTACCAGTAACAGGCACCACAAACTATATCCCAAGAAAGTGGCTGGATATCTCTGCTGTAGATCAGGTATGGGGAAACATTTCCCTACTCACGTGGAGGAGATGGAGACCGGACGAATCTTGCAGAAGGGAAACAGGGTGGGGCAGGGACCCACCCAAAATTATCACTGCCAACTGCATTCTCAACTGTTGTTTTCATACAGTGAAAGGGCTGCACGGGCTGTCAATGCCTTCTGCCCTCAGCCGTGCAAGCCCAGCTGCTCCCCCCTTGTTTGAGCTCTGTTAGCCCAAGCTATCCCTGTAGAGTGGTTAATGAGGTGGACAGGGTGCATTTTTAGTGAAGGACCGTGTTGCCCTCTTTCTGAAGGGGCTGCCTCTTGGTTAGCTCTTTCTTGAGGGCACATCACAGAAGCAGTAGCCCAAGGCTGGCCACAGGCTTTCCAGTCTCACAGTGGGTGCCTTGTAGAAATTCCAGGCTGAGAGCTTGCAAGGGCCTTAGGATATTTAATTCCAGGGGACTGGGCAGGTAGAGCAGGGATGAGGCCCTTCTTGGCAGAGGACCCAATTTTTAGCAGAATATAATAGCAAGTCTTGGCCTGAGTCAGAGCAAAACCCCATGAAATTCTCCATTAAATGGAATCTGGTTTCTCCTCACTCTCACTTTTAGGGGAAAGAGCTATCTCACCACCGGACCCAGATGGCTCTGGAGAAGAAAGCAAGGCTGGTGACTCTGCACAGTTCTCCCTCACTCAAATTCAATTCACTTGCAAGTTATAGTATCACCTCCCTGATGTCATGATCCTCTTTGAGAGCTAAGGACAAACCATAGGAGAAAGAAGCCATGCTGATCATCAAATAAGCAGACAGACAGAATGACTTAATGGATAGGGAACCAGGCTCAGCATCAGACCAGGGTGCAAATCCTGCATCTGACTAGTCCTGGGCTTGTGATCCTGTGCAAGTTATTTTTGTATCTCAGTGCCCAAGGCATCTGTCTAGCGCAGGGCTGAGGAACCCGCAGTCTTAAGGCCACGTGTGACCCTCTAGGGGTTCAAGTGTGGCCGTTGGACTGAATCCAAATGTTTCAAAGGACTGAGCTTGAGGACCTAGATGACCGCATGTGACCTTGAAGCTGCAAATTCCTCACTCCTGCAGTCTAAAACTAAATTACAGAGCAGTTGTTTGTTTTAATAGAGGGAATTTACCACTGGAAGGTCTATGCAGAACTTTATAAGTCACAAAAGGATTTACAATTTATGTGTTATTTTATCCACAATTACAAAAACTTCTGATGCTAAGAACTGGATATATTAGATTAGCAGTGACTTGGCTAAGCTCACACAGCCAGGAAGAAGCTAGTGGACAGATCTGTGGACCCCCATCCTGGTATATATCCCCTCCCCACAGAGTTAGATAAAGTGATGTTCAGATGTTGGAAAGGTGGGTGGGAGGGTCCCACTGCTTTGGAACTCTTATTTTACCTTTGAAGGTAAAAGATGCCAGGGAGGCGGGAATGAAATTATTTAAGCAACTGGTCCTTTCTCGTGACTTTCCCTTTCCCTAGCTGGCAGGGGGCATGTTTCCTACATGTTACATCCTTGGCAAACCCTGAGGTCTAGTTCCCAGAATGGGGGAAGGGGAGGAGGGCAGGCATGATGCTGGGGAGGAGCAGGGAGTGTTGGTTAGCAGTGCTTAGACTTGTAACACAGTTAAGTATATTCTTGTCAGCAGATGCCTCTGTGTATCTTGTCAGGGGTGACTCACTGGGGATGTGTCCTAAAGGCAAAAGGTGAAAACCAAAACTTGGCAGGCCTGGGACAAACATTCTAGCATCAGGGAAACTGAGCAAGGATAACTTTAGCTCTCTTAAATCCGGCCCATCCTGGAGCGAGTCAGAGTAACATCTTCTCAAAAGCTGATCTGCTTCCAGATGCAAAAGCATTTCCATTAACTCGGTCCAGATGCTGCCTCCACACATCTGGTTAAGTACAGCCTTCTCCATCCTTTACTCCACGGAGTGTTGAGTAAACAGCCTAGTTTATGCTCATCTGTGCCTGGGGAAATGGGCCAATTCGGAAAACATGTTCCCAATTAAGTGGAAAGACAAAAGCTTTTTATAGGGGACATGTTAACAAACCCACTGCATTCTCTCTAGAAAAACCGTTAAGAACAAGCAGTCCCGTCGCCTCCCAAGGATTCCAAACAGCCTCCTTCCCAGGCAGGGCCTGCAAGGACCTGCAGCACACTTTCGTACCAGCCCTCCTGGCCCCAGCAGGCTGAGTGCTTCCAACGGGGTAAAACCATTTGGAGGGAATAAGGAATGTGAGTAACAACAGAATCTGAATAACGATCCACAGCCCAGGTTCCCACACTTTGTCCCACCCCTCTAGGCTGTGACTCCGGAAGGCAGCTGGGAGTGGAGAACAAGGTGGCTGACCAAGTCGGTGCAAAAAAAAATAATAATAGGAACGCCCAGACTCAGAGATGAACGACTCACTGACCACGCTGAGCATGGCTGCACACGGCTTGGATGGCCCTGAGCAAGGCATTTTGCCTTCCCTGGGACTCAGTTTCTTCATTTATAAAATGGAAGGGTTAGCCAAAGTGATCTCTAAGGTCTGATTTGGCCCTGAATCTAATTGTCAAATCCTTTATTAAATATTATTATCCCTAAGAAATATTCCACTATTGCCAAGGAACTGGTGGGATGAAGGGAACATCTGCCTTAGGACGACTTGGTAGCAAAACTGTTCATAAACATATGTCACTGCCAATAAATACACACACACACACACACACACACACACACACACACATCAATCTTGTAGGGGAGGGGAGAGGTAGAATAACCAAGCCATAACTATTTTGTATATTTTATGCGTACTTTTGTAGGTGTACGTTGTCTACCCCCCATTCGAATAGAGGCTCTGTGCAGATAGGGACTGTTTCAGGGCTTTGCACATTAGGTACTTAATAAGAGTTTGTTGACTGAGTGACTGAACTAGCAGTTCTGGTAATAATGGTGGTAATAACAGTAATAGTAATGGTACAAATAATACTAACTCATAGTGAGTGATTTAGGCAAGTGACTGAAGTTTGCAAAGCACTTCACACACACTCTTGTCTGCACCTCACAATAGTCCTATGAGGTTAGTGCTACAGGTATTATCATCCTTATTTTATAAATTAAGAAACTGAGGCTCACAGAGGTGACCTGACTATCCAGGGTCACAAAGCTAGGAAATACCCAAAAAACAAGATTCTAAACTCCTCACTATACCAAGGCTCTCTCTAATCAAAAACCTGGTAATCCTCATTTTTAAAAATTCAGTTGAAAGGCAAGGAAAGAAGTCTTAGACCATGGAACCCAAGGTCCCATGGTTAGGAGAGACTCCAAGGCCCTGATCTGTAGCAAGGAGGTAAGGTTGCCAAGATCTGACCTGACTACAGCTGAGGAAGTCACTGATGGGAGAGGGAGAAGGGTAGGATTGATCAGGAAAGCACTCACCCACAATACAGGTGAAAGGAAATTTTAACAGTGGCTACTCTGCCCCCACTGCCTGAAGGCAGGTATGTTACATTTTGCACCTTCCTTGGGTTCTGGAGTACCCTCAAAAGGGCTTTGGGGTATCTAGTCTGTTATTAGCTCAAACTCTTGCCATTTGTGTTCCCTCAACTTTAGGGAGGTCCCCAGTACCCCAATTCCATTAACAGTCAGATTAACTTTTACAAAGGAATATTTATTTTAAAAGTGTAACAAGAAGAAACATACAACCATTCCCCTTACCTCCCATGTGAGGAAATGGCATGGTAGGCATAATCCTAGCCCTCCTTGATGGGATTCATGCTGGACCTCTAAAAGGAAAAGACTTTGTCTTTGGGACCTGGACCCCTAAAAGCCCCTGAATTTTCCCATATATTCCAGTAGCCCAGATCCCTGGATTTTCCCTGAGGCATCAAGTCCCTCCTAGTATAATCCTTTGAACTGTCTTTTCACTGTGGCCCTGGGATTTGGATTCAGCCCAGTCTTTCATTCTGTTACCTCCAACCACACCAGACTACCTGCCTCTCCTTAATCCCATCAAGATCTTTTCACTGACCCTCTTCGCCTTTCTCTGTATAAAAGTATCATTCTCATCCCCATTAAGCACAAGTTCTTAGATTCTAGCCCACCCAACAGATATTAAAATAAAACCTCACTACTCTGACTGAAAGAAGGCTTGAGTGGTCAAATTCTTTCCAGGCAGACCTGCCCTATACCTTTGCATTTTGGATTCCTAGCACCCCTAGATTGCATCCTCCCCATACCCTTATACCACCTCAGTTTTTGTAGACAGAAGGGGATTTTGATTCACAGCTTAAGTTGGTTTCTATGTAGTCAAGACCACCATCTTGAAAGTCCAGTGCCCCTGGGCTCATGTCCCAGGAACCCTGGCCTCTAAGGGTTTTCCTAATGGGCGGGTAACAGCATCAGGACTAGAATTTTGCCTCCAAACTTGTCATAGCCTCACCTCCCAGGTCTGGGGAATCTCTTACCTGTGTCTAAAACTGAAAAGGACAGATAAAACAGACAAAAACCTTGAGTCTGCTTTTTAAGGGTCACAGAGTCTAAAGGGAGAAGGGAAGGTAACCCTTCATTGCCCACCCCGTCATGCTCGTGCTTTGGAAGAACAAGACCTTTATCATATGGGTGCTTCTGGGAAAAGAAAGTGACCCTGTCCCAGTCTGCAGCCTATTCCAGCGGCACTCCATACCCACAGAGAAGGGAATGACTTCTAGTGATGAGGTTTAGGGGTGCTGGAGATCCCAAAATACTAACACGCTGGGTCCTGCTCGAATGAATTCAACTCAAGCCTTCTTAAAGCCAAAGAAAAACAAAGTTTATTAAAGATTCTCCATCTTGGGTTGGCTCTTAAGGAGCCTAAGCATTGTAACACTTGTATTCACAAGCGGGCCAAGTAGAATCTCAGCTCAGACTCACCTGAGGGCCTTCATGGAGGTAAGATGGAGCTTAAATATGGAAAAGACTATAGGAGGGATCTGGAGGTGGTCTGGTAGTCTAGGGTGATGGGAGGAGGGGCTTAGGGAGGGTCTTGAGGAGAAGTCCAAGGAGGGAATGACTGGTCAAGGGTTGGAAATAGCTGGAGGCAATCAGGGCACATCAGACAATGGAGGGATTGGGTGGGAAGCAGGTGGGGCAATCCAGAGATTTTAGTAGGGGCGGTATGGGAATGAATACAGATCTTGATGGGAGTGGTCAACAGCCTGGGGAACTGGGTTTTGATGGGATCAAGGATGGGGGTACAACAGAGACCCTGAGCACAATGATAACTCAGACTGCAGGAACAACTGGGAAGATTCAAGCAGAGCTCAAGGAGGCTCCCAGAGTCTGAACCCCATCACTAGCAGTGGGTCTCTGCTGTCTCCCACATGGTTGCTTCCATCTTAAGTGATCTGGACATGCTGAAAGCCAGTTACCTAAGCTTCATTGTTTCTAGCTTCTAAAGAAGTATAATTTTAAGGGACACTCCTGTGCTCTGGGACAAAATCCCAGTTACTCCACCCTAGTTACAATTTTTCAAAATCAACACAAACAGTGGCTGTATGGTGTGACTGAAAAATCCAGAAACCCAGATTTTAGTCTTAGCTGTAATATTTGGATTAGGCAACAGACTCTTCAGGCCTCATTTGCATAATAAGGGCCTCAAACTAGATGGTCAGATCCTTAGCTTGGCCCCAGACAAGCCCCAGGACCTTGGTTGGGCCTCACTGTTCTTCTCAGTTAGGCAGGTGGGCTGGATTCGATAATCTCCAAGCCCCCTTTCCAGCTTTGACATTGTCTGCTTCCTATGGGATGCTGAGCTCCACCACCACAGACATTTTTAATTGGCTAAAGCCCAAGGGGGTATTTTTGTTCATTTTAAGAGAAAAGAGGGACTGAGGAGCTTTTCAGGGGCCCAGCTTGAAATGTTCTTGCAGTGACAATGGTCCCAGGGGCCATGTTTGTTTTTACCTTTTCTTAAACCCTCAGCTCCAAAAAGGAGCAGAAGGAAGCCCTGTTGGAGTATAACATGTGTATGTTTGTTGGGAGAGGGGAAGGAAGGATGAGGGGAGAGGAGAAAGCTGATCCCTGTAGATTCAGATCAGCCCAGATGCTCCAAATCTAACAGCAGCCTCACTTTGTTGGCTCAGAGCAAGGAACTCATTATTTTTCAGCCAGACGATTTCTTAAAGGCCTTCTCTCCTGAAAGGCAAGCCAGGTCTCCCCTTCCCAGGCTGCTAAGCCCTTTAGTGAACAGGCCCTTCCTTTTGCTTCCCTTCCATTCCCTTGACAGGCAGCTTCAAGGGGCACAGGATGGGGGAAAAAGGGAGAGATGGGAGGATGGAATTTCCAGCCAATTTTTTTCAGGGTATCTGGGAATTATAAAGGCTATCTTCTAGATGATGGTGCAGCAATTTGAGCACTGGGTCTGGAGTCAGGAGGATTTCTCTTCCTGAGTTCAAATGTGGCCTCAGACACTTACTAGCTGTGTGACTCTAGGCAAGTCATTTAACCTTGTTTGCCTCAATTTCCTCATCTGTAAAATGAGGTTTGGTGACATCCCAAGTCACACAACTAGAGAGGAAAGGGAGATAACCTTTTCTCCTGACAGAAAATTGTTAATAGAAGAAAAATTGTTAATACCAAATATAATATGGACACTCCCTTAAATGATTCTCATAATGTCAGAGTTTCAGTAATGTCCTTACATTCCTATGCTTGGATATTTACTCTTGATTAGGTTGAGCTGAAACACATTGTAGGTCCCCCCACTCAGGGCTTTTGCCCTGTGGGGAGCCAGCTCAAGCTGGATCTCAGCTTCAAATGTCCTTGCTCCCCACTGTTGGGACTCATGGCATGGACAGCAAAAAAAGCCAGAAGGAAGCGGCCTTCTTTGCCTGGACTGCCAAGGGCCACTGGGGTCTCATGACCTGGCCTTGCCATCTCACATGTCCTCCTCCCTCGCTCCTCCTAAAGTTTAAGAAACTTTGCAAGTATCTTGGGGCAGGGAAAACCACTGGACATCCCCAAGGATGACAGGTTTGTTACTCTGTTTTCCCAATTAAAAACACTTTATTCCTCAACTCATGGCTTTGATTTATGTTAGGACTTGATATCCTATGCCCAGAAGGTTCAGGATTAGAGAGCCCTAGAGCCTAGGAGGAAGAGAACAGAAAATGTGCTTATTTAAAATTTTTAAACTTAATCTTTAAAAAAGGAGAAAACTTAGAATGCAGTTTTCACAAAGAGATTTAGCCGAGGCTTTCCAACCAAGTTGGTTATCCAAAGAGGAGCTGGAGTGCCCAGCTCCCATACATTTACTCCAGCAAACAAACTCTTTACGTTTGCATCAGATCAAATAATGCTCAAGAAATTCAATAAGGAGCTACAGTGAGCTCTTCCATCCCAGAACAACACATGAAGCAAGGCAGAAGCCCAAGTACAATAGGACGTCCTCTCCAACCCTGCCATACTGTCTTAGATTAGCCTTCCAGAGCAACAGAGGGCTTCCAGGAACACGTGTAGTCTGCAAGGCTCTTTTTCCAGAGGCAAAGAGATTGAAACACTCCTCTGGGAAATCCCTGAGGTGGTCTGAAAGCCCCAAGGTGGGAACCTTGAATGTGCCAAGGAGAAGCACTGGGCAGTGAAAACAATCCTGGCTCACCTTCCAGGAGAAATAAGATTGGAATACCCCAGGCTTAGGACTTCTAAAGTCTCTTAACACTGTGAAATGTCAAAAAGGGTCCTAAAGATCCAGCACTGTGAACCTCAGAGATCCAGGGAATGTCTAACTTCCAAAGGTGGAGATCAGACAGGAATCCAGGGGCCCCAGGGCAAGACCAAGCAAAGCTAACCACCTCCCCAACCCAAAGCCCCAGTTCAGGAACTAAAACTGGAAAAATGTGTAACTCAAAGAAAATAACTGATAGGTATCAAAAATTATCACAAATTTAAAGCTCCCCAAAAGAAGGAGAAAGTGAATCCATAACAACTACAAATGGAGACTCAAAGGGTCATGTGTATGTATGTGCATATGTGTTATGTATGCATGTATGTGTGTATATAATATATAATGTATATACTTTTTCCACAAGGACTAAATGAATAGTTAAAAGAAATGAAGCAAGAAAATTTTTTTAATGAAATAAAAATTCTGGAAGAAAAAAGTTGGAAGGAGAGTAAATAGAAAAGGAAAGTGGTAAAAAGCCTTGCCCAAGAAATCGACTCCCCAAAAATCAGGATTAACCAACAGAAATCCATGATTCCATGAGACAATAAGAAATACTAGAACAAAATCAAAGGATTGAATAACTAGAAGAAATTTTAAGATATCTGATATCACAAACTGACCTGGAAAATTAGCCAAGAGATAATTCAAGAAAAAGCCTGAACACTCAGGCTATATTTCCTTTTTTCTTTCTTTTCTTTCTTTCTTTTTAAAGTTTCTAATAGATTTTACTTTTTTTCCAATTTACATGTAAAGTTAACTTTTAACATTCACTTTTTAATAAAATTTTGAGTTCCATATTTTCTCTCTCCTTCTCTTCCTTCCCCCCCTCCCTAAGATGGTAAGCAATTTGATGTAAGATATATATGCATAATCATGTAAAACCTATTTTCATATTAGTCATGTTGTAAAAAAAAGAAGAAACAGTTTACAAAAAAAAATTACAGTTTGCAAAAGGAAAAAAAAGCATGAAAAATAAAGACAGTAAAAATTGTATGCCTCAATCTGCATTCAAACTGCAACAGTTCTTTCTCTGGATGTGGATAGCATTTTCCATCACGAGTCTTTTGGAATTCTCTTAGATCACCGCATTGCTAAGAGCTAAATCAGTTACAGCTGATCATTGCCCAATGTTGCTGTTGCTATGTATAATGCTATCTTGGTTCTGCTCATTTCACTTTGCATCAGTTCATATAAGTCTTCCCAGGCTTTTCTGAAATCTGTCAGGCTATATTTAAATGTAAATTTCATATGGCTATTAGAACCAGAGGGCAAAGTAAGCATAGAAAGAATCCATTAATCAGCCTCCTGAAAGAATGGAATGTCATAACCAAAATCCAGAGATCCCATGTAAAAAAAAAAAAAAGTACTGTGAGCATACAGAAAGAAGCAATTCAAAGGAAAAGGAATGGATCTCAATCAGGATCAAACAAGATTTGACAGCCTTCTATTAAAACAAAAAGAAATATTGGAATGCAATAATCCAAAAGGTTTGCAACCAAGAATAATTTAGACTGCTAAATTGAGTATAATCTGGCTGGGAGAGTGGCAGGGATAGATTTTTACTGAAAGAAAGGACTTTTCAAGCATTTATAATGAAAAGACCCAGGCTGAATAGGAACTTTGAGATACTTGGCAAGAGTCAAGAGACACCTAGAAAGGAAATAGGAGCAACAAAAGATTCATGAGCATAAGAGGGACACAGAGAAAGCTGTGTTTTAAGGAAGAGTGAGCATTATCCCCTTTCCTTTCTGAGGAATATCCTCTTGAGAGGAAAAAATGCTGTGACCTTCTGGGTTCAGGACAGGTACCTCCCTAGGCCCCAGCTATACCAACTAAATGCCAAATCTTGAATTTCTCTCTCAATCAGTCAGTCAGTCAATAAGCATTTATTAAGTACCTACTGTGTGCCAGCCACTGTGCTAAACACTGGGCATGCCAAGAAATGCAAAAGATATTCCCTGATCTCAAAGAAGTCATACATTTTCAGTGGGAGAGAAAACTATGTATAAACAGGCTCTATACAGGATAAATTGCTGATAACAACAGAGGGAAGGCACTAGCATTCAAGCAGATCAGGAAAGGTTTCTTGTACAACATGACATTTTAGCTAAGACTTGAAGGAAGCCAGAGCAACTAGGAGGTGGAGATAAGAATGGAGAGATCTCCAGGCATGGGGACAGCCAATGAAAAGGCCCAGAGTCAGGAGATATCAGAAGATGGAGTATCCTGTGCAAGGAACAACATCTCTTGCATATGGCCCTTTGTCTCCATCCACCCAACTACCACTTTAGTTCAGCCCCTTATCCCTGCTAGCCTAGCTTATTACAATAGCCTCCCAATTGTCTATCCCCACTCTAGAACATCATACACACTGCCACCAAAGTAGTTTTCTGTAAATAAACTCCGATGACCATGTGATTCCTTTACTCAACCAACTGTACCTTCAGGATTAAATAGAAACTCTTCTGTTTAACTTTTAAAAACCCTTCTCAACCTAGCCCCAACCAACCTTTCCCCTCTCTCCTCTGCTATCCAGCCAAACTGGCCTCTCTTTTCCTCACACACAGAATACTCCATCTCCCATCTCTATCCCTTTCCACTGACCATCCCCCATACCTGAAATTCACCTCCTTCTTACCTCCACTAATAGAGTCTCTCCCTTCCTTTAAGCTCGGGCATTATTTTCTTCCCTGATATCCCTAACCGATAAACCTCCCAAGCTACCTTACTTTGTATATATTTACATTTAATAACTGAATATTTGTGCTACGTGTATTTGTCTATATAATTGCTGCCTCTCCCATGTGAATGGAAGTTCATGAAAAGTAGAAATCCTTTCTTTGTACTTGTATCCCCAGTGTCTAGTGCATAATGTTGTTGGTCAGTTGTTTCATTCATGTCCAATTCTTTATGACCCCATTTGGAGTTTTCTTGGCAAAGATACTAAAGTAGTTTGCCATTTCCTTCTCCAGCTTGTTTTACAGATGAGGAAACTGAGGTCACCAGGGTTAAGTGACTTGTCCAGGGTCACACAGCTAGTAAGTGTCTGAGGCCAGATTTGAACTCAGGTCTTCCTGACTCCAGGCGCCAGCACTCTATTCCCTGCACCACTTAGGTGCCCAGAATATCTGGTTTTAAATCCCACTTCAGATCCAGCCTACATCTTCAGATTTAGCCTACCTTAATGGCTGAGATGTTTACTGAAAAACTGTCATGATTTCATGACATCTAATAGAAGATATTTTTCTTCTTTTATCAGGTAAAATCTCTGCCTGCTGGTAGGACAGCAGAAGAAACCAGAATCATACAGCACAGTCTCATTCTGTCTCAGTGACTACAAATTCCCCACCAACATCCTACCTCCTCCTATCACTGTCAGACCCCAGTGACTTCAGGGACTCGAGTCACTTTTGCTGAATCTGTTCTCTGACTTATAGAAGAATATTCCAAGAGAATCCCCATACTCCCCAAATATTTTCCAGATTTATGCCCTGCAAAAAGACTTGGAAATGGAACATTTCCTTCTCAGAACTGACCTTCAAGGCCTTAGAGAATCCAGAAATGGCATGCATAACAGGGAAGGAGGCCTTGCCCAAACTGGATGGTCCCAGTCCCACGAGACCCCAGCAGTAAAGTGACTATAGCTGTGTGATGAGTGAAAACAAAGATTTTCCCCTCATTGGACAGTCTTTTATTATCAAGGTATTAAAGGAAAAGAACTATCCTCAGAGTGATCACCCCATGTCCCAGACCTTGTGGGGGAGAAGACAAATGGGAGAGGTCACACTTCAGACACTGCACAGTTACTCTGGGGAGCCGCAGATGAAGAGGAGAAATTTCCATATTCTAGGACAAAAGAAGCTTGGAGGCTGATGGATTCCAATGACCCAAAGTGATCACATCACCCCCAAACCTCACCAGCAAGGCAAATCTCTGAGCATCACCCCTTCTCCCACCCTCAGGATGCCCTTTCTTCCTTCAAGGCTGCCCTTAATGTTCATTCTCACCTGAAGGAAATTGGCCTGGGTGCCCTTGAGTCAGTTTTATCATTTATACAAGATTGGGCCCGGTCATCTCTAAAGGAAGGCCTCTTCCAGCTCTGACATTCTTTTTCCTAGGGTCCTTTCCTATCTCTGACAATCTATGTTCCAATGACCCTTTAAGATTTAACATTTTGTGTTACAGGCCCTCAAATACCTTTCAGTTCTGGTATTCTGTATTCTAACATTGTTTTACTTCTTCCCAGACTCTAGGGGAATGAAGAGTCATATGGCTCTCTTTTAAACAGCTTATAGCTTCCAAAGAGTCAAGGATCAGGAAATAAAATATATTTTTTTAACCCACAGTTTATATTCACATATCTGGAGAATTATCCAGGGCTAGATATTTTTAAGTGAAAGGGGCATCACATATTTTGACTCTAAAATCAAGGGGACCTGTGTCTCACTCCAGCCCCAAAAGTTCTTCCAAACCCTCCAGAAGAAAAGATAATATTAACAATAGTTCAAGTATAGCTGCTTTAATGCTCCCAAATGTTTTGCATTTGATCCACAGAAAAGACCTATGAGATAAGAGATATTATCTCTACTTTATAGATGAAGAAACCAATTTGGGATATTTATGTGCCTTGCCCAGGGTCACACAGCTATAGCTGGTGTCTAAAACTGGATATGAAGGCAGGTCTTCTTCCTGCCCCCAAATGCAATAGGCTGCCTCTCTAAATTGAGGTCTTTATCAAGCCAGCCTAGCTGATGTTAAATTCCTGCCTAATAAATAAGGCCCTGACACATGTTATATAAACAGAGCCCAAACTGCCACAGGTTACAGTGCTGAGTCTAATATCCCACAATTCTATGAATCTGTGATTCTAGCTATTTACAGAAATGGTGACTGAAAATTGAATTTTCTCTGGGTCCTACACCCACCTGACAACAAGATATACCCACCTTTGATGGTGTTACATCTGGCATTTGCCATAAGCTGTTATATTTGGGGGCAGCTAGGTCGCACAGTGGATAGATAGAAAACAGAGCCTGAATTCGTCTTCCTGAGTTCAAATCTGGCCTCAGACCCTTACTAGCTGTGTGACCCTGGGCAAGTCACTTAACTTTGTTTGCCTCAGTTTCTTCATCTGTAAAATGAGCTGGAGAAGAAAATGACAAATCACTCCAGTATCTTTGCCAAGAAAACCCCAAATGGGGCCACAAAGAGTCAGAAACAACTGAACAATAACAACATTATATTTTCGGAGATGGGGAAAAACCCATGACAGATCTGCAAGTTAGCTGTAAGTATAACTCATAAGTTGCTGTGGCCAAAAAAATCATTATCAAGTGCACCCCACCATCACCACCACACACACACACACACACACACACACACACACACACACACACACACCTGTTAGTGAACTTCCCTACATTCATCTGGGCTGATACCTGAACAAGTCACACAGCCCATTGCCAGATCCATTTTACAGCTCACATTCATTGGATGCCTTAAGGCTTACAAAGTATTTTCCTCACAACAAGCCTCTGAGGCAGACAGAGAAGATTACTGTTATGCCCATTTTATAGATAAGGAAATTGAGGCCCAGAGGAAGGGAAATGACTTGCCCAAGGTCACATCACTAGTAAGTGTCAGAGTCAGAAGCTAATCCAGGACACCCACCCGCAGAGGTCCAGTACTTATTCCATTACATCATGCTCCTTTCCAACCTGGGAGAACCAGCTAGAGTTTGGGCTTCAGTGGTGTAGCTTTCGAGAACCCAGGATTACCTCTGCACCACAATGAGGCACCAGAGTAGGATGTGAATCTGTGTAACAACATGTTGCAGCCTAAGAGTTTGAGTTTTATATATATATAGATACACATGCACATATAATATATGTAATATATATATATATTATATATATATTCACATACTCTTACTCTTATACTCAGAGTCCCTGTAATTTGTTTAAAGAGCTGACCCTTTGCTCACTCTCCCTCTTTGGCCCAGTGCCCATGTGAGTCAGTCCCACCCTGTCATCTCTCCCAGAAGGCTATATGTAGTGGGTTGTGTTGACAAGTCATCCTGCATGCCAGACAACAGGGTAATTATCCTCCCTGCTTGGCAGAGACCATCCTGGGCAACATGGGAAAGGAGAAATCTACTTCCAGAATCCTCCGCTTTGCTGTCTTATAATATCTTGTCCTGCCCCTCACGATGCTCAGAGTTCTTAAGCTGCTTCTTGGCCACATAAGGAAAGTTGGGAAAGAAAGTTTTCAACAGTCTAAATTTAGCAGTCATAAAATGTACAGAGTGATTTCACACGTCACCTTGTTTGATTTTCATAAGGGGCCTGAGGAGGCAGGCAGGGGAGGGATTATCATCTTCATTTTAGAGAAAAGGAAGAGGAAATTGTGGAGAGAGAGGCAGATTTCAAGTCAGAGAACCTGAGTTCATATCCAGTCTCTGTCATTTACTGTTTGTGTGACCTTGGAGAAGTCATTTGTCTCTGGGCCTCAGTTTCTTCATTTATAAAATGAAGAAATTAGACTAGATGACTTAGAAAGTCCCTTCTAGTCCTAAACCCTATCATCCGATGGCCCATCCAAAGTCTCACTGCTAGTATATACTAGAAAACCAATCCACCATTTTTTCTAGTATACCAGTCTACCTTATAGTAATTCATATTAATGTAATGCTTTAAGGTTTACAAAGCACTTTCTTCACAACACTATGAAGCAGGTAATAAACCATTATCATTACTATTATGATTATAACCAAACCTGTCATTCCACTGACCTGGGAAACTTCCTGGCAAAGAAACTCTCTCTACTAAAGCCTATTGGCACCTGCTTTATACATCTGCCTGGGCTAGTAGCCTGGTAAGTGATTTGCCCAGGGCACATCGTAGGTGTCAAGGGTAGAATCTGAACTCAGGTCTTTCTGACCGAGAATAGCTCTCTATCCACTATACCATAGCTATCTCCTTAAAGCATCACTCACTTTAAAATGAGAAAATTGGACTAGATCAGTGGTCCTCAAAGGGGGAGGGGGTGCCCTTGCTAGGTGTATCTGGAAGCAGAGGGAATTCGCTACTGGGGATCACCTGTGCATGTGATCTCAGCTCTCATGGTGTTGTGCCTCGATTCCTCACAATCAAAAAATAATCCTGTCCGCAGCATTAGAAAGAAAAACAACTTTGAAAGGCTTCAGAGCTCTGATGGATACAATGTGGCAAACCAGGATGCCAGAGGACTGAAACTGAAGCATTCTCTGACCTCCTGACAGAGCTGATGGGCTCCAAATGTACAATGAGACACATTGTTCTAGACAGCAGCCAAGGTGGGAATTTGCTGCGCATATCTGCAGATTTGTTACGACAGTTTGGTTTTTCTTTGTTGCTATAGGTCAAAGTGGGAGGAAAAGGGGGAGAAGAAGTGGGAAGGAGAGAAAATAAACATCATAAGTAAAAAAAATTAAACATTAAAAATAATTAGAAGCAAACAAAACTGAGCAAACGAAAACTACTAGACTAGATTATTTCTAAAAGTCATCTCTATTTCTAAATCCTACAAGTCCCATTTTAAAGATAGGGAAGTCGAAAGTCAGAGAGTTCAGTGATTACCATGCTCATGTAGCTAGATCGTCATAAGAAATAGCATTTACAGAGAACTTTAAATTTTGCAAAGTACCTTACAAATAGTATCTTATTTTATCCTCACAACAATCCTGGGAGGCAGGTGCCATTATTATGCCCATTATACAGATGAGCAAACTGAGGCACAGAGAAATTTAAGTGATTTGTCCAGGCTTATACAACTAATAACTGTCTGAGGTTGAATTTGAACTCATGACTTCCTTTATTCTCAGTCCAAGACTATCCAACGAGCTACCATGCTACCTGAAGTCTGACTGAGTTCAGTATCTATTTCATGTTGCATCATATATACAGGTTATAAGTAACTACAAAATGGTGGGCCTAGTTTCCATAAATCACCCAGAAGAATTCACCTTTTTACTTTACAGCCACTCACGGACATGCGTACATTGGACTAGATGGTAGCTAAGCAGTGTCCGGCCCATAATGATGCATACCAACTGTCCTCTCAGCTCCCTGCCAGCTTAAATATTCTAGGATTCTGTATAGCTTGAACCTTTGGCACCCCAACAGGAGAAAATGAGGCTGTTGAAAAAATAACAGAATCTTCAAACCACAAGATTTCACTGTATACTGATAATGTCACATTATCTTTCTGACCAGGAACAAGCAATTCCAGGGCTAGTTAGAGGCACGGAGCACCAGAGCCTAGTATCAGGATACATAATTAGGAGAACACAAGCCTTGGCGGCCTGAGACCAAGACATCTAGCAATAGCAGCAGAATTTGACTGGAACCCAAATAGAGAGCTATTTTAAGGATATCAGATAGTTTTAGCGTCCTTAGCCTTTTGAGAGCAATTAGAAACATACTATTCAAACTGATAAAAAGCAAAATGTTGTAGATGAAATTTTCCCCTTCTAGCTTCTCACTGTACTCTAGGATCTGAAGGGCCCCATGCTGGATCTCAGCCATAGCACTGCCAAAAATAACGAGGGAAGGAGTGAGTTCCTGCCTCCTCCAGACTCGTGTGAATTCCCTAGCAGATGCTGCCTGCTCTTTAATCCATGGCTAACTTCTAGCTGCTCCTGTGTCTCCCTGGTGGGGACTGATCCTGGGTCCAGCACAACTCTAAAGAGAGAGGAAAACAAAATTGTAAGAGGTTTGAACAGAACCTGATGAAGCCCACCTTCCCATTTGTTTTCCCAAGTGTTCCTTAGGAAAGATGCCTCCTGCCTTTCCCCCAACTTCTAAGTATGGATGATGGAGGCTGATGATCTAGAGGCCCTAAGTTTTAGGGACCTCTCAGGGGCAGGGGAGCACAAGACTTGAGTTATACAGTGAATCAGGGTGAAGAGTGGGGAGTGATGGAAGTGGCTTGATCAGTGAATACCAAAAAAAATGAATATTAAGCTGACATGCATCAGCTGGCTCATGATGAACCATCCTAAACCCTCCACTACCAACTCCAACTACCACCATCACCAAGACAGTAGGAGCAAGTTAAGGCTGACTTCTGTTGACAACACCACCTGTCCCCTTCCATAAATACCCATTAAACCATATTCAATTTAGCAATTATTGATGCTCACAAGTACGATATTATGTGTTAGGCACAGGAGGGGGATTCAAAGATGAAAAGGGAGGCAACATGGGACAGTGAAAAGGATGTTAGATTTGTAGTGAAAGGGCCTGGCCTCAAATCTTGCTTCTGTCACTACCTGCGTGATTTTGGGCAAATCATTTAATCTGTCTGGGAACTGTTTGCTTAATCTGTAAGGTAAGAGGCCTAGATAACCTCTTTATATTTATTTGATCCTACAAGAAAGTCCTGACCGCTGTCCTCTCCCAAGCAGTTCAGAGCAGAGGACAAGAGATAGGCCATGTACCCAAACATAGAAAACATAATGTAGGCAGTGCACAAGAAAGAATATGGTCAGAGTAAGGACGAGAGAGTCATTCTCTTGCCTTCCCCCTTCCCCCTCCTTCCTTCTCCCCCCTCCCCCTTGTTTGTCAGGTCAGGGTGAACTCAACAAGACACCACTCATTCTTGTTTCTTCTCCTTCCAGAAAAAACATCTCCTGGGGCCATGAGTCAAGCTCACTCAGAAGCCTGAGATGGGGGTGGGGAACAACATGGAACTATGGAAGGCTCCCTCTTCTCCCAGGATCCTGAGCAGAGCTGTCTGAAGCTCATTGAGCACCAAGACCATCATGGCAGGAAGAATAAATCTGAGGTGATTTTGTCCACCAAAGAACCACCTGGAGTTCCTTTTCTACCCCATTCATACCAGCCCTTGGGGAGGAGGACATTGACTGAGGGCTCAGTCTCCAAAGAGGTTAGAATGGCAGCCCTGCGTCAGCCAGGTTGAGGGCAGGACAACAAGCTCCTTCCATATAGCCACTGAGCATGGTTTCCTATCTCAAGGAATCATCAATGATATTACTGTCAGCCCCCTCCTCAGGGACAAGAGGATAAATTCCAAACTCCTTGGCTTGGCATTCAAGTTCCTGCATGATTATAGCATCAGAGTTAGTGTGAGCTGGCCCTATCCCACTTTTCCAGATTAATCTTCTACCAAACTGGTAAAAGGATCCTTCATTCTAGCCAAGATGGTCCATTTACCTCTCCCCAGCCATACCTCCATCTTCTTCTTAAAGATAAATATGATACAGACATGCTATTATGGTAGCTCGTAAAGGTGGAAAGAGCAATGAGTCAAAACACCCAGTTTAGAGCAAAATCATCACTCTGCTACTTCCTTACCTTGAGCAAGTAATTTAATCTCTCTGGGCCCATTATCATCAATTATAAAATTAGTTGTTTGAATTAGATGATCTCAAAGGTTCCTTCCAATGTCAAATTCAATAAAGTATGTGCACCTAGTTGTTCTAGGCACTGGGGATACAGGGATGGAAAATGGCAGCTGAACCTATCCTCAAGGAGGATCAATCTTCTGAGCTGGAAGAGAAGGCAGAGGTATGGTGGGTTGTACAAATAAAGACAATACAAAGTAGAAACTAGTAGGATCAAAGGCGAGATCCAAAGGGCTCTAGAGACCCTTGAAGAAGAAATCATTTTCAGGTGGGAGATCTGAGATAGCTGCAGGAAGGAAGTGGCATCTAAGCAGAATCTTGAAGGAAAAGACTTTCAGTAGGTGGAGATGAAGAAAGAGTGTATTCAAACAAAGATGAGAGTCAGCAGGGTGAGATTACCTGACAGCCTGCAGTTAAATGTGGGGAACAAATGCATGAAGGAGAATAATGTGAAATTAGAGTGCGTTAGAATCAGATTGCAGAGGGTTTTAAACATCAGACTAAAGAGTTTGTATTTTATACTATAATAAATAGAGAACCACTGGCAGCTTTTATCAGAAGAGTTGCATACACACACATACAACCGGAAGATAATTTCAGCAGTTGTGTGAAGAATAGACATTTTTCATCCACCTGGTCTTTCTTATGTGGATGGTCAGACTAAACTCTTTTGAATGGCTATGGATTTCTTCCAGGAGGCTCTGAAATATTCTAGGGCTTGATGTCACTAGCATGATGTCGTCCACAAACTGGAGCATCTGGAAGACCTCACAGGGAATCCTACTTCAGTTTGTATTTTGCCTTTGATCTCTTGAATCAGAGTGGCAAATCCATCTGGCAAGCGTGTATGTCTATTTACTTCATCTCTCCCCTGAAGTTTATGATAAAATTATTTCTGTTGTTATATTTTCTGAGAAATCTTGAATGGTTATATATATACAAGAGATGTCATGTCAGAAAAATGAGTCTTTAAAATTTCCTTTGCTCTATAAAAACAAATGTTTTTTCATAGTGAACCAACTCTAAGTACTGTGGGATAGTCTACTCTTTGCATCCTTTAGTCAATTGCCATGCGTTATGCTATAGACCATCACTTGAGAAAAGCTGCCTGAACCCTACTACTATTCTCAGTCTGATTTTGAACAGATGGCAGGAGATCGTCAATAAGAAATTTCAAAGATGAACAGGAGTAAAAGTCATCATCAAAAAAAAAAAACATGATAGGAAAATTCCTTCCCCATGTCTTTAAATATTTTCAATTTCTTTTGCCTCAGTCTACTCAGTTCCCATGACCTACACCTCCAATTCATTTCAGTTGCACATAAACATCATCATACCCTTAATCTTGTCATTATGCAAAATGTTCTACTTCCATGTTCATTATAGAAAGAGGAAGAGGAGGGAGAATTTTATAGTGCCTATATGCCAGGCATGTAGGTGCATTTTACAAATTGTATCTCATTTGATCCTCAAAACCAACCTTGTGATATAGATGCTATTTTCACCCCCATTTTACAGTTGGGGAAACCAAGGCAGGCAGAGGTTAACCAATTTGCCCAGGGTCATGTAGTAAGTACCTGAGGCTGGATTTGAACCTGGGCCTTCCATGATACCAGTTCTATCCACTGTACCACCAGCAGCCCCTGATCCCTGAAATCCCTTTATCTGGTTATAATTTTTTCCCTATACTTTATGAAACCTCGCCTCATTCTTTGTACTCACCATCACCTCTGATTTCTCCACCCTTCACTTCTTTTCTGCCCTAGCACTTTGCACTATCTACACTCTCTTTGTGAATCCACTTAACTCTATGCTCTCTCTTACATATGAATTCTTGTGCCCCCCTCACTGTTGATCATGCCTTGCCAAACCCCAGCTCTAGATTTCTCCCATCATCCATCCCTCTTCTTCACCCCAAGTCACATGATGTTGAATGGTGTTGGAGAAAATCATAAAACTGATGGTTTAGTCAACTATAAATTTGTATTATCTAGGTCTTCATCATAGCACAACTTCTCCCTCCCTAATTAATTCACTGTTCCACTTTCCAAACCTATCTGTCTGTCCTCAGACCTCCAGTCACTCTCTTGCTTTACCTTTCACCAAAATATTTGAGACCCTTGCCTGAGGGCTGCCTCTTCTCTCTTCCTCCTTATCTGATATCGTTCCACCATCTTGTCCAGCTGTCTCCTTCTTCACCCCACCCTCACCCCTACTATCTTCCACAGCTTTCCTCTTTAATCCTCCCTCACTTCCAGCTGCTTCCCTACTGACTATAAACACACTCCCGTCTCTCTACCCTTACATCCCTTCACCTGATCCCACGGTTCCCAGCAGGGATTGTCCAATGTCTCTTCTCCACTTCTCAGCTAACTCCTCGACAAAACTGTTCCCACTGGTGCTTCTACTTTCTCCTTTCTCGAGTCTAGTCCCTCTGCAACTTGACTTCAGATCTTGTCATTAAACTGAAGCTTCTCTCTTCAAAGTTAATACTGAGCTCTAATTGTCAAAACCAATAGCCTTTTTTCCCCTCAATTCTCATCCTTGTTGATTACTCTGCAGTCTTTGACACTGTTGATAATAATAGCTAATATTTACGTAGTACTTACCATGTGCCAGGCATTGTGCTGAGGGCTTTACAATTGTCATCTTATTGATCCTCCAATAACCCTGGGAAGTAGGTACCATTATTGCCCTCATTTTACAGATGAGGAAACTGAGGTAGGCAGTAGTTAAGTGACTTGCCCAGGGTCACAGAGCGAGGAGATATCTTAGGCCAGATCTGAACTCGGGTTTTCCTGATTCCTGGCCTAGTGTTCTGTCTAGAGAGCCACCTTCCTTCTCCTCCTGGATATTCTCCCCTCTCTAGATTTTCATTTCACTTCTCTCTCTCTCCTGGTTCTCCTACCTATCTGATGGCTCCTCAGTCTGCTTTGCTGAGTTTTTATCAGTGCTATGCCCATGACTGAGCCGTGTCCCGCAAAGTTCCTCTTTGGGCTCTTTTTTCTCTTATGCTCTAGTTGGTGAGGTCCTCAGCTTCAACAGGTTCAATTCTCATCTCTAGGCAGAAGATTCTCAGGTCTATATAACCAGCCAGAGTCCATCTCGGGATGCCCCACATCACCAGCTTCCCTTTGGGATATCTCAAATTCGATATCGTGGAGGCATTTCAAATTCACCGAGTCCAAAACAGAACACCTAGTTTTCTCTTCCCAACCCTCCTCCCTTCCTAATTTCCTTATTACTGTCATTATGTGGGCCCTGATTGACTCAGAGTGAATGTTTGGCAATTGTTTCTGTTTTGGTCAGAAACCCTTAGGGTCTTCCCTTCCCAGATTGATTCTTTCTTTTGACTGGGTAAAAGAGGTCATTCTTTGCCTTATTTCTTACCTAGCCTTAATCACTGATTGGGCATTGCTTCAGTCAAACTGAGACCTGGGAAAGACTTCAGCTTAAAAAGGCCAAGGTCTCTCTCTGCATACTGGGCCATCTCCAGGTATCCTGATGTAGATATCTGCCACTGGATTCAGAAGGATTAGGAGGAGAAAGGCTGGTGACTTTGCATGGCCCCTCCTTCACTTAAATTCAATTCACTTACAAGTCATGGTATTACCTTTCTGATGTCATGGTCCTCTTGGAGTACAAAGGATAAGTACCAGCAGTTACTATCAAGGACACCACCATCCTGTCAGTCACCCAGGCTCACAACCTGTTTTATTCTCAGCTCTTCATTCTCACTCCACACATTTAATCTATTGCCAGATTGTTCTATCCTCATAATATCTCTCATTAACAGCTACCATCCTATTTCAGACCCTCATTTCCTCTGAACAAAACAATTTAAGTAGCCTTCTTATTGATCTTCCTGCCTCAAGTCTCTTCCAACCTCCACTCATCTGCTTAAGTCTCCCCTCCAACTCACTAGCCCCCAGTTTGCCATTAAAAGCCCTTAACAGTGTGCCCCTAGAGAATCAACAAGGCTTGGCATTATCAGTCTGAGCACACCGGGTAAAAGAGAATACTAGTTCTGATGTTTCAGGTGTAAGAGACTAGGATGGTAGTGGTAACATCAACAAAAATTGGAAAACTGAGAGGCCAAACAGGTTTCAAGGATACAATTAGTTCAGTTTTGTACAAGTTGAATTTGAGGGCTGCTAACAGACACAGGTGGAGATATGGGATTAGAATTCAGGAAAAAGCTTGGAGACTATTATGTAGACTAGATATGTAGACCTGGAGGTCATCTATGTAAAGGTGCTAATGTATCTTAAGGTATAGAGGTCTTAGGATGTAGTTAGTTTTAAGAGACTGTTACACTTAGGGAGCAGGAGAGGGAAGATGAACTAGTGGTAGAGACTGAGATGATGTTAGACAGAGAGAAGGAGAACCAGGAGAAAGCAGCTGATACTAGTTCATTGGTGATCTGGGAAACAGAGATTTCAGTGAAACCATGGAGTCACATTACAAGAAGCTGAGTGAGTGGGTGAATAAAAGAGTAAATGAATGTATGCACGTACGAATGAATGAATGGATGGATGGATGTTTGGATAAATGAATGACTGAATAAATAAAAAAGCATTTATTAAATGTTATGTGCCAACAACTATGATAAATTCTAAGGATACAAGCAGAAGTGAGGTCATCTCTGCTTTCAAGGAGCTCATATTCTAATGGAGGGAAGCAACACAAAGAAGAGGGTTCAGTCGCAAGGCAGATGGCAAGTCTCAGAGGTACAGCAGGGCTGTTAGGAGCGACAACAATGAATGAGACTAGTCTCTGAGGGCTGAACAGTATGAAGGAGGGAATGGTAATTTATGGCCAGGGGAATTGGGAAGGGCCAAATGGAGGAAATGACATGTAACCCAGGTCTTGAAATAGGGGGCAAAATTGAATAAGAGTGGAGGAGGGCATTCCAGGAGAAGGAAACAGCATTAGCTAGTGGGCAAGGTGTGTCTGGAAGACTGAACAGCCTAACCGGATTCAAGCAGGTGGAACCTTACCATTAGAGGTAAGGTGGGAAATTGTAGGACTCTCAAACTAGACCAGAAAGCCATCCTGCTGGCCCAGTTTGCAGGAAGAAGCATCTAAGTATGCTGGGACATTTTGAGTTGAGCATCCTGCCCCACAAGGAGAAGAGTGACCATCAGCCACACGCAGAACAGTCCCTAATTGTTCCTTATGTAGAAGATGTGCTTAGGGAACAGAGTTCCATCTAGGATGCTCACCTCCTCAGGAATGAATCTCTACAAGTAGCTTCCAAGATAGGACAAGGAATAAGAACCCATCAGGAGGCTGGGGAGGAAGGCAGAACCCTTAGTCATAGAAACTCATAGGAGGTTAGAGCTGGAAGCACTTAGAATTTAGAATTTGAAAGCTGGAAGGCATCTTAAAACACAGACTGAATTGGAAAAGATCTTCAAATATAATACATTAGAGCTAGAGAGGGTCTTAGAACATAGAATGTTAACACTCAAAAGACTTTAGGACATGGATTGTGGGAGGCAGTGCGGTTCAGTGGTATATTAAATTTGGAGTCAAAGAACCTGGGTTCAAATCCCACTTACAATCCTATGTAACCTTGGCCAAATCACTTAATTTCTCTAGGCCTCATTTTCCTCATCTGTAAAAAAAAAGGGGTTAGACTAGATAGCTTCTAAACTCTCTTCTGGGCAGCTAAGTGGCCCAGGAGATGGAGTGCATGGCCTGGAGTCAGGATGACTCCTCTTTCAGAGTTCAAACTGGGCCTCAGATACCTAATAGCTGTGTGACCCTGGGTAAGTCACTTACCACTGCCTCAGTTTCTTCATCTTGAGCTGCAGAAGGAAATGGGAAACCACTCCAGTATCTTTGCCAAGAAAACCTCAAATGGGTGACTGAACAACAACGAAAAAGCCCCTTTTAAGTTTATGATCCTATGGAGCCTAAAACATAGAAAGTCACAACTGGATCCCCGGAGCTTAGCACAGCACTTCGCATACTTAGTAAATGTTTATTCACTAACTGCTTGACTGGATAAATCATATAGCTTATAGGAAATAGGCCTACAGAGGGAAGGCCACAGGGAGAAGGAAAAGCAAAGCCAGCTTTGAATAAGCACCTTTGAACAATCACCTTGATGTCCTTTCCTGTCCAGCACACTGTCTCCTTAGGATTCTGCCACAAGTCCTGGGAAGCAGTTTCTTAGTGAATTAGGAGAGCTGGACATCCCAACTAGCCATGCCCTGCTCACGGTAACACGGTGCATTACAGAAAGCCAAATGCCATTCCTTTCAGATGAGTGCCCATAAAATCCAGAGCCGCAGGAAACAGTGAGATGTAGCAACTATAAATAGCCTGCTGGACTCCTTGATTAATCTGGGGCCAGCCTCCACCTTGGCAATGGTAGTTCTCCCTAGGCCGAAAGGGAACACAAGCAGTTCTTACTCTGGGAGCAAAGCTTATGCAAGGTGGGAAGAGTCCTTGCAAAGCCTCTGTACTTGCTGCTTTATCAGAGAAAAAACATGTTCATGGGATCAATACCTAAGAGGCACATGCTGGAGGTCACCTGATGACAAACCACCAGACTCCATGTGATTTCATTCAGAATGTCTGGAACTATTTTCAACCATGGACAATGGAAAGAGAGAGAGAAAGAGAGAGAGAGATGGAAAACTCTTTCATATGTCCCTTTCAAACCTTCTTTGATGACAGGTTTTAGTGGGTCTTCCTTACCTCTTTCTGGTCTAATTCTAGCCTGACAACCAGGGAGGGCACTTCTTGATCTGGGCCCACTAACTCTCCAGATTCCCCAATCTGTACCCATTGCTATAATTAGTCCAGATGAAAATTTCCATCTCATATTGAGGCTGGGAGAAATGAGAGGCAAATGGCATTGGACAATCAGGAAGGCAAAGAGGCCACTGACTTCTACAAGATTGCAGGTAGGGCTCACTGACACCTTTGAGATTCACCATCCTTACTGAAACCATTCCCACTTAGGACAAGCAAGAGAACACACCAGGGACTGAGGGAGGCAAGTGGGACTAGGGCTGGTTACCGTGCAACCAACAGTGATTCATTCCCTCCCTCTCAATCTGTAATGCAGCAGAGGGTGGATAATTTCCACCCTCAATAGGGAGACCCATTAGGGAGGCTCTAATTAAGCCTGGCACATTAGCAGGTTTGCCAACAAATGTGACGCACATCAAGGACCCCCACATCATTCAGTCTCTTCCTGGCTTTTAAAGAATGTGTTTGTGTGGTAAGGGATTAATGCTTGGGGGAGAATGGGCAGCAAGCCTATGGATTAGGCCAGTTGGACTGGTTTTAAATTGACCTAGATTTTCTTCCAGGCTGCTCTTAATAGCTTCCAGTAAAATTGGGCAGTAATGCACTTAACTTCTCTCTGCCCAACCTAGTGGTGCATGGAATCAGAAAATATCTGAACTGGAAGGATCCTTACGCTATAGATTGTTAGAGCCGGCTGCCAGGTTAGAGCACAGAGATCAGAATTGGAAAGTTCCTTAGAACATAGAATGTCAGAAGTGGAAGGGACCCTAGACAGACCACCAGAAATTGAAGATTTGAACCAGAATTGAAGATAGAACATACATCATAAAAGGGACCCTAGCACCGAGATTTTTGAAGCCTTTAGAACATTGAATGTCAGAGATGGAAGATCTCTTAAAAAAACAGAGGTAGAAGAGAGCTTGAAACAGACTACAGAGGCTAAGGGGGCCTTAACAGCCACCCAGCACGATGCCCCAGTCTAGGCAGGAATCCCCTGTACAAGCATCACTGACAAGTGTCTGCTCTGTCTCTGCTCCACCTCTTCCAGCTTCTCATGGCTGGGCAGACCTGGCTGTTCGAAAGATTTTGTTTATATTGAGGGAGAGGTTAGCCTCCCTGTAACTTTCTTCCATTGGTTCTGGTCTTACCCTGTGAAGGTCATAGAATAAATCATCTCTCTCATCTGCCAGGGTGGGGCAGCCCATCCCATTCTAGATCAACTGGTGATGAGAGGAAGCAGCTCTGGACCGCAAGCTGCCCAGCCCACTCCCAGGTGCCAACCTTGAGGGGTTTTACAGCATCACAAGATTCCTAACTAGAAGGGCTCTTAGTGATCATCCATCCCACAGCTCTCATTTTACGGAGCCCCAGCTGGGGTCACAAGATCATAGTTGTAAATTCAAAGCTAGAAGGGACCTTACAGGTCACCTAATCCAACTCCTCATTTTGCAGGGGGGAAAAAAACAACCTGAGACCCAAAAAGATTAAGCAACTTGACCCAAGCCTCACAGCAGATGCATAGAGTCAGGATTTAAACTCAGGTCTTCTGGCTCCAAACCCAATACTCTTTCCAAAAACTATGCTACTTTTTGCTCAAGGTCACAGTTAATAGGTAGTGGAGTCGGCATTAAAACCCAGCCCTGCCCCCACCTCCGGTCCAAGGTGATTGGGTTCATATTACAGTTGTCTGATTCTGAGTCTGTGAGTCCCATCCAGAGTCATATACTGCCCCAAAGCACCCCCCAGGGCAGAAAGCAGCTGGTCGAAAGAGCTCTTTATGCCAAGCTCAGATTCCCATTTCTCACCCTCAACAAACCCAAAACTGGGAGGGAGAGGGCTGTGTGGATGTGGTCACTGTTCTCCGGCCAGCACTGCCCTAATAAACAAACTTCTCAGCCCTAATCACTCACCACCTGGAGATGGCATCCGTGGTGGGTATCATTATATACTTAGCGGAAGGCTTTGCTTACATGTGCCCTATTTT
This sequence comes from Bettongia penicillata ogilbyi, assembly GCA_023548195.1. Taxonomy (NCBI): domain Eukaryota; kingdom Metazoa; phylum Chordata; class Mammalia; order Diprotodontia; family Potoroidae; genus Bettongia; species Bettongia penicillata. The sequence continues at coordinate 977,428 of JAJHZJ010000583.1, forward strand.
ACAACTTGTTTACAAAATCTTGCCCCTTTTCCAATTACTTACCAATGCAACAATAATGACACATTCATCACCCACGGGACCTCTCTAGCTCAGGTTTATCAGAATCCCCATAGAATGGATGTTGAAAGGGAACAAAACCTATATGTGTGTGTATATATAAAACACTATACTTGCACTATCAACTCCATGAGACATTATCAGATAAGTGTTTGCTTTGGATGATGAGAATGATGCCTTCCTCATGAGCTGTGTGTGATTGATAAAAAATGTCAAACCATGGTCCCTGTCCATTCTTTTCTCTGTTCAAAAGCCTTCAAATAGAACCCTGTTTCTGCCTCATCAAATTCAAATTTTTCTGCCTGGCCTTCAGATCCTCCAGTACTTACGACCACACTACAAGGGCTGGAAGGTACCTTAGAAATCACTTTGCTTAACTCCTTCATTTTATTTTATTTTATTTTTTTAAGTTTTAAACTGGTGTTGATACCTCTTGTTGTCAGATCACTTTCATATACATCCTCCTTTCCCTACCCAGGAATCTACCCCTTATAACAAAGGGGATGGGGAAGGGAGGGAGGGAGGGAGGGGAGAAGGGAGCAAGGGAGAGGAGATAGAGACAGAGACAGAGAGAGACAGAGAGAGAGAAACTCAGTTGGACATAGGATATCATATGCAATGTTCCACATCAGGAGCCTCCCCCCGCCCTGACTTCTGCAAAGGAGTAAGGGGATTTTTGTTGTTCTTCTACATGATTTTAATCTCTTCATTTTAAAAATAAGGACACTGAACCCCGTAGAAGTTAAATGACCCAGTCTAGGTCTTACAGACTAATGGCAGAACTAACATTTCTACCTTTGAGACTCACTGGAGACATTGCCCCAGTCGTTCCATCTTTGCTGCCAATCCTCCCATCATTTACTTTACATTACTTTACTTCTTTGTTAGTAAATTCAAGTGTTCTAGAAGGGGAAATTTCATCTAGGACTCCCAGGAGAGAAATAGCAGATGCTTTCTGGAGCCTGATCTTGCCAGCGGTCACCAGGGGCCTTCCCAAGGCCAATCCTACCCCCAATCCCCAGCCCTGAGCCTGAATATCTCCAGTCTGGATATTTTAGGCCAACACTATTCTAAGCCAAAGTCCCCATCTTACCCCCCACCCGCTTCCTCAACTATTTTTAGAAGAGAGGCCAAGTAGGAAGTTAGTATAAACTGTCCCAGAAGAAGGAAAGCCAGGTCAGCCTCTGGGGCACCCCACCCCATTGGCTCTGAGCGGGCCTCAGAAAGGAGGAACAGAGTAAAAGAACAGATCAGTAAAACCAACCAAAGCGTCAACCAAATCTGACAGTATATATAGTGTTTCATAGCCATAGTGCCCCACCTAGGAGAAGAATGGGAGTGGGAGGGACTGGGGTTTTTTTCTCTTCTCCAGGGTCAAGCTTTGTCATTTTAATTATAATGTTTGGTTTCTTGGGTTGTTGTAACCATTCATGTTGTTTCCATTACATTGTTTCCATTGCACTGTTAATTTCTTCTTTTTAAAGATAAGTTAACTGAGGTCTATAAAGGCAAAATGACCCACTCAAGGTCATGCAAGTCATTTCTGGCCGAGCCAATATCTCAAATCTTTGAACATCTGCTGTCCTTGCAAATCTACCTATGTCCTTGAATATAGGCAAAAACCCCTAGTTTCCCATCATCGTCACTGTTAAACTTTTGGAAAGGTGAGGGCTCTGACTGGATTCTATCCCTTCGTTGGCAGAGCACAGGAACATTTCTCTCCATCACCATATCATACCCACTTAGTGGCAGCTAGGTGACATAACAGATAGAGTGCCAGATTTTAGAGTCAAGAAGACCTAAATTTGAATCCTACTTCAGACGCTTACTAACAAATGGGTGACCCTGGGCAAGTCACAACCTCTCTCAGTTTCATTTTTTTCATCTGTAAAATGGACATGATAATAGCACCTATCTCAAAGTTGTTATGAGGATTAAAAGGAGATAACATTTATTAAGTGCTTTGTAAACCTTAAAGTGCTATACAAATTCTAGTTATTATTATAATTAGGAGAATGGGAATAAGTAATTATATAGTACTTACTATGTGGCAGGCAGCTAGGTGGTGCAGTAGAACTGTCATCTACAACCTGTTGTAACTCCACTCTGAGTTAGTCTGTCATCAAATCTCTGAGTTGAAAGGAGTTTTGTTGTTATTTGGTCATTCAGTCATCTCCAACTCTTCATGACCCTTTTTTTATGGGATTTTATTGGCAAAGATACTGGAGTGTTTTGCCATTTCCTTCTTCAGTGATTTAAGACAGAGGTTAAGTGACTGGTGCAGGGTCACACAGTCAAGTCTAGAGACTGAAGGGTCAACTAGGTGGCACAGTGAATAGAGCACTGGGTCTGGAGATGGTTTGGCAGCCTGAGTTCAAATCCCACTTCAGATACTAGTTGTGTAACCCTGAGTAAGTCACTTAACCTTATTTGCCTCAGTTTTCCTCATCTGTAAAATGAGCTGGAGAAGGAAATGGCAAAACACTCCGGTGTCTTTGCTAAGAAAACTCCAGACAGGGTCATGAAGAATCAGACATGACTAAACAACGATTTCCTGACTCCATGCCCGGTATAGTATCCATGGAGCCACCTAGATGCCTCAAAAAAGGGGGAAGGGGGATTTTAGGGGTTATCGAATCATTCAGCCTGTTTCTGGGCAAGAATCACGTCTACCATCTTTTTGGCAAGTGGGAGGGAGGGGGGAATAAGCATTTATGTAGTGCCTATTATGTGCCAGACACTGCACTAAGCACTTTAAAAAAATAAATACGATCTCATTAAATCTTTATAACAGCCCTGGGAGGCAGGCGCTGTTATTATCCCCATTTTACAGACAAGGAAACTGAGACAAGAGGAGGTTAAGTGATTTGTCCATGTCACGTAACTAGTAAGTATCTGAGGTCACATTTGAACTCAGATCTTCCTAACTCCAGGCCCAATACTCTGTCCTCTGTACCACCAGCCTCTTGGTCATCCAACCTCTTTTAAGAGACCTCCAGTGAGAGGGAACTTGCCTTCCCAATGCTATCTTTAGTCACCTTTAATTGTTAGGAAATTTTTCCTTACTTTGAACTAAAAGCCTCCTCTCTCCAATTTCTACTCATTATTCCTAGTTCTACCCTCTGGAGGAAGGAAGGAAGGAAGGAAGAAGGAAGGGAGGGAGGGAGGGAGGAAGGAAGGAAGGAAGGAAGGAAGGAAGGAAGGAAGGAAGGAAGGAAGGAAGGAAGGAAGGAAGGAAGGAAGGAAGGAAGGAAGGAAGGAAAGAAGGGAGGGAGGGAGGAAGGAAGGAAGGAAGGAAGGAAGGAAGGAAGGAAGGAAGGAAGGAAGGAAGGAAGGAAGGAAGGAAGGAAGGAAGGAAGGAAGGAAGGAAGGAAGGAAGGAAGGAGAGAAAGAAGGGAGGGAGGAAAGAAAGGATGGGAGGATGGATTTATTAAGTGCTTACTATGTCCAAAGCATGGTGCTAAGTTCTAGGGGCATAAATAGAAAAGCAATCAGCCCTACTCTCAAGGAGCTGTTGTTCTAATGGGTGAGCCCACAAAAATGAAAAATTTAAGCTGCCAGATGGAAAGGTCCCACGGTCCTTAGGGTACAGCAGCAAAGTGGATAGTAATGAGTATTCTTTAATGCCATTGCTACTAATAAACTCATATCTTGTGATATGAGTTTATCCCCATTTGGCAGAGCCAATGACTTTGGTGGCAAAAATTTTCTTTTCTGGGTCTTCAGCAGGAGGAGCTTCCAGAATGCATCTACACAGATGCCGCTTCCTGAAAACCTGCCCAACTGGATCCTAAGCTAATAACATTGCTGTAAATAATCTCCTCCTTTATTCAAATCATTAATTAAAATTTTGAACCACAGAAGGTCACAGGTAGAGTTTCCTAGAATACTCTACTGGAGACCTCTCTCTAAGTTGACATCCATCTGTAAGGGACTCTGAGTTACATTCAGTCATGTAACCATATTCAAATCCACCTTAGCCCACATTTCTCCATCTTGGTTATGAGTGTAGCACGAAAGGCTATGACTATATCATTTCCAGTTTACAGTCATCTTGAGCAAACTCACAAGACTCCAACTAGCATTAGTTATATACTCTAACTATGGCTAACAACCCATTATTCTGACATTTTAAGCCATGCTTAAGAAATTCAAATCCATTTTTCAGCTGTTCACATCCCAGTTCTGTTTTATTCTTCTGAGCCCTTGTCTTTATAGAAACAGAGATGAAAACAGTACATGTACCACTAAGGTCTTCATTTCTTGCCTTGGACTTCACAATCTCTAATGATGCTTAAGGTTCCTTCCCAGGAATCCCTAAGATTGTTTAATATTTGTTGAATTCCACCAGTCTTGAGAGGCTTTCTATTAAGTACTAGGCACAAGTCTCAGGAAGAGAAGAGACCTCTCTACTATTCATGTGAAATCAACACATAGCTTCATTGCTACCCCTCAGAGGGAGTTACCAACCACTTCTACTATCTCTTTTTCCTTTGACCATTATTACTCGTGTTTATAGATCCAGGTCATCATTCCTTCAAGTACAAGTTGCTGCTTTGATTTCACTAACTATGCCTCCAACATGTGATACAGGAATCTGTGGGAGGTGCACCACTGTGTGCAGAGGAGCAAGGATTCCCTTATTATTTATCTTGCTACCGTGTTTATTTAAATGCCTTTTGGGGGGAGGAGGCAAGATGGCGGAGTAGAAAGACTCATGTATGCTAGCTCCGAACCCACAGCCCATAAATTTTCTCTAAAAAGAACTCCCCACAAATTCTGGAGCACTGCAAGCTGTGCAGAAACACAGTGGAAGAGATTTCCATTCCAGAAAGCCCTGGAAAGCCATGCCCAGGGGTCTGTCACGCTCCAGACAGCGGAGCCCACCCTTGCGTTGCCCTGGCCACATGGCCCCAGAGGAACAGATCCGAGCAGGCTTCAGGGACGGAATCTCTGGCAGCCACGAAGGTCCCTCCACCCACAGGCGCTACAGGTCAGTGAGAGAGACTTCTGGGCTGGCTGAGAGGGGAGCGGGGTTTTCTCCGTGACTTGGGCCCCCTCGGGAGGCAGTGGCAGAGGGAGTGGCAGAGGCAGCGGTGGCCAGGGGCTCCCGGAGCAGGAAGGAGCTCAGGGCCATTACCAAAGATCTCTGCATAAAGCCCCTGAGGGAACTAAGCCTGGGAGGCGGCCCTGCACCCACCTGAGCACCAGAACTTAGGCTCACATTGAGTAGCAGCCGCTCTCACTGCTGAAAGCCCTGAGGCTGGGGAGCAGCATTTGAATCTCAGACCCCAAGCACTAGCTGGACTGATCTAGGTGGGGGTGGAGAGGAATCTCAGAAGTCAAGTAACTGGCTGGGAAAATGCCGAGAAAAAGGAAGAAAAATAAGACCATAGAAAGCTACTTTCTTGGGGGATAGATGTTCCCGCCTTTCATTTCTGATGGGGAGGAACAATTCTTACCATCAGGGAAAGACGTGGAGGTCGGGGCCTCTGTATCCCAGACAGCCAAGGTGGATGTCTGGTGGGCTCAGGCCATGAAAGAGCTCAAAAAGGATTTTGAAAATCAAGTTAGACGGGTGGAGGAAAAACTGGGAAGAGAAATGAGAGAGATTCAAGAAAAGCATGAAAAACGGGTCAATACCTTGCTAAAGGAGTCCCAAAAAAATGCTGAAGAAAATAACACCTTGAAAAATAGGTTCACTCAATTGGCAAAGAGGTTCAAAAAGCCAATGAGGAGAAGAATGCTTTCAAAAGCAGAATAAGCCAAATGGAAAAAGAGGTTCAAAAGCTCACTGAATTTAATAGTTCTCTCAAAATTAGAATGGAAAAGATGGAGGCTAATGACTTTCTGAGAAACCAAGAAATCACAAAACAAAACCAAAAGAATGAAAAAATGGAAGAGAATGTGAAATATCTCATTAGAAAAACAACTGACCTGGAAAATAGATCCAGGAGAGACAATTTAAAAATTATGGGACTACCTGAAAGCCATGATCAAAAAAAGAGCCTAGACATCATCTTTCATGAAATTGTCAAGGAAAACTGCCCTGACATTCTAGAACTAGAGGGCAAAATAAGTATTGAAGGAATCCATCGATCACCACCTGAAAGAGATCCAAAAAGAGAAACCCCTAGGAACATTGTGGCCAAATTCCAGAATTCCCAGGTCAAGGAGAAAATCTTGCAAGCAGCTAGAAAGAAACAATTCCAGTATTGTGGAAATACAATCAGGATAACACAAGATCTAGCAGCTTCTACATTAAGGGATCGAAGGGCATGGAATAGGATATTCCAGAAGTCAAAGGAACTAGGACTCAAACCAAGAATCACCTACCCAGCAAAACTGAGTATAATTCTTCAAGGGAAAATATGGTCTTTCAATGAAACAGAGGACTTTCAAGCATTCTTGATGAAAAGACCAGAGCTGAAAAGAAAATTTGACTTTCAAACACAAGAATGAGAAGAAGCATAAAAAAGTAAACAGCAAAGAGAAGTCATAAGGGACTTACCAAAGGTGAACTGTTTACATTCCTACATGGAAAGACAATATTTGTAACTCTTAAAAGGTTTCAGTATCTGGGTAGTTGGTGGGACCACACACAGATGTACACACACACACACGTATGCACACGCACACACACATGCACATGTACATGCATGCACGCACACACACATACACACATGCACACATATACAGAGACAAAGCACAGAGTGAATTGAATAGGATGAGACCATATCTCAAAAGAAATTAAAGTAAACGGTGAGAGAGAAATGTAGTGGGAGGAAAGAGGGTGAAATGGAATGGGGTAAATTATATCTCATTCAAGTGGCAAGCAGGAGACTTTTTAGTGGAGGGGAAAAGAGGAGAGTTGAGAAAAAAACATGAAGTTTACCCTCATCACATTCGACTAAAGGAAGGAATAAAATGCACACTCATTTTGGTATGAAAACCTATCTTACAATACAGGAAAGTGGGAGAGAAGGAGATAAGGAGGGTGGGGGGATGATGGAAGGGAGGGCAATGGGAGGAGGGAGCAATTTGAAGTCAACATTCAGGAAGGGACAGGATCAAAAGACAGAATAGAAACAATGGGGGGAAGGATAGGATGGAGGGAAATAGAGTTAGTCTTACACAACACGACTATTATGGAAGTCATTTGCAAAACTACACAGATATGGCCTATGTTGAATTGCCTGCCTTCCCAAAACGAATGGGTGGGGAGGGAGGGATGGGGAGAATTTGGAACTCAAAGTTTTAGGAACAGCTGTTTAGTATTGTTCTTGCTACTAGGAAATAAGAAATACAGTTAATGGGGAATAGAAAGTCATCTGACCCTACAGGACAAAAGGGAAGATGGGGACAAGAGAAGGGAGGGATGATAGAAGAGAGGGCAGATTGGAGATAGGGAAAATTAGAATGCTCAGCGTATTGGGGTGGGGGGAGGGGATAAATGGGGAGAAAATTTGGAACCCAAAATTTTGTGAAAATGAATGTAAAAAGTTAAATAAATAAATTTATATTTTTAATAAATAAATAAATGCCTTTTGCTTTGAGCAAATGTTTCATTTAGCTGGTCTAGTAAAAGGAAAACAGTGATGTGGGCTCAAAAGTAAATGCTGGTTCATTATGTATCCTTATTGTTACTGTTGTTCAGTCATGTCTGATTCTTTATGATGCCACCTGAGGTTTTCTGGGCAAAGATACAGGAGTAGCTTGCCTGTTCCCTCTCCAGATCATTTTACAGATGAGGAAATTGAGGCAAACAGGGTTAAGTGACCTGCCCAGGGTCGCACAGCTAGCTAATCTAAGACCAGATTTGAACTCGGGAAGACTCATCTTCCTGCCTCCAGGTCTGGCACTCTATTCACTGTGTCACCTAGCTGTTCAAGTGTGCCTTTAATCTGTATTAACTTTTAACATGTGAGGCAAAGCCCATGATATACCAGTACATAGTTTCAAGAATTTAGTGGTGTGTTTTCCCCCTTTCCCTTGCTTATTCTTGCTATATTCTTCCACTCTCGAAACTTCTGATTCAGGTTAGGACCTCTTCAGATTCTTTTCCTTTTTTCTTTCATTTCCTAAGGAAGGATAAAGGAAATCAGGAAGCAAGAAAAGAAACTGCTTTGAGGAGCATCTCAAGGGTTCCAGTTGGACACCATAGAAGCCAAGAGGTCAAAGAGAGGATTTGGAGTAGAGGGCAACAGGTAGATTCTTCTGTCCCTGAAAATAACATACCTATAGGGGACATGGAGGAACTACCAGGTAGAGGGAGAGCTTTACCAGGGAAGGCATGAAGGGGCCTAGATAACCAGTAGATGAGAACTTTGCCCTCCAGATAATTGAAAATGGCCCTTGGCACCCCTTATTTTTCCTTGTAGTCCAGGCTTTTTAAGTGCTTCTTCTCTGCAACCTGGGATGGTGTGGCCATAGCCTTAGTGAAGAGAAGGGGAGCTGGCACATCGAGCCCCAAGGGCAAACTTGCTGACATCTCCCCCACTCCTCCTCCTCCTCCCCCTCCCTCTGTAGTCCCTAGGGTCCCAGGAGAGAGACGGTGGAAGTACTCTGTGGTAGAGCTGGAGACAGATTAGATTAGAGAATGAAGCAGAGTAACTATGGTTGAAGAATCTTGTAATTTGTGGGAGAGAAAGAGAGACGTGGTTTCTTCCCTGTGTTTATGTAGCTCCCGGCCCAGGGAAGAGAAACTTGATCCCAGCGTGTCTGCTGCCAGACGCTGATTTGATGGCTGGCTCTGCTTCTGAGTTGGAGATGGTTTCACAGAAACCTGAACTGTTAAGAGCTCAAAGGATAATGAGATCATCCTACTCGTTCTACAGATGGTGAAACTGAGTCCCAGAGAAATGAGGCAACCTGACTCCGAGGCCAGGCCTCTTCCCACCGTAGATTCCACACTGCCTTTCCTGCTCGGAACAAACTGCTTTGTGGAGCAAAGCTTTCCACACAACCCATGGCCTGGCTTTAAGAGAATAGTAGCCAAGAGTTCTGGTTGGTGAGCACGGGTCTCTGGCACCACAGGAGGCTGAGCCATCAGCCTCACTCGCCAGTTCCCTAGACAGCATACACTGTGACCCACACATGGGCCTCTAAGTCTGTTCCATAGACTTCTACTCAAAACTCATTAACTGTCTACTATATTTCAAGTACTCTGCTCGACACTAGGCAAGACAATGTACACCTTAAAGGAGTTTACATTCTATTGTTGCACATGGGATCATAGTAAATAGTATGCAAGACTTGGGGTCAGTAAGCTATTGTTCAGTCATTTCAGTCACGTCCAACTCTTCATGACCCCACTTGGGGTTTTCGTAGCAAAGAGACTAGAGTGGTTTGCCATTTTCTTCTCCAACTCATTTACAGATGAGGAAACTGAGGCAAACAGGGGGAAGTGACTTACCCAGGGTCACACAGCTACTAAGTGTCTGAGGCCAGATTTGAACTCAGAAAGATGAGTCTTTTTGACTTCATACTTCCAGGCTTCAGACACTTACTAGCTGTGTGACCCTGAAGAAGTCACAGCTTATCTCAGTTTCCTCATCTGTAAAATGGGAATAATAACAGTAACTTCCTCAGAAGATTGTTCCTAATACAAAAAAATACTTTTCAAACTTTAAATACATCAGTTGTCACAGTTGCGATTGCTGCCACTGCCGCTGCCACCATAATACCCCTACCCCCATTTCTCATGCTCAGGAAGTTTGTCATAGCTTCAACATTGCCTCTCAGGTTCACCACCACATCTTCTCTGTCTCTCTCAGTCTATTCCTCACTATAGCACCCAAGAAGCACTATCTTCTATGGTAAGCATCTGAAAAAGTTAGATATATCGGTGTTTGCCAAATTATTCCCATCCTTCAGGGTGTAAATTCAAGTGAACTCTTTTCCAGGAAGCCTTCCCTGACTATGCTAGCCATACTGGCTTCTCTCTTCTCAGGATTCTATAGTATTTACTCTCTGAACCAGCCCTTATGGCCCTTAATACAGAGTGGCTTGTCCTGTTCTCTAATTCGCTCTTAAGTGTCTTGACTCCTTAGTAAAACTGCATTGTATGAGATCAGGGAGTCTATATACTCCTTATTGTATCCTCCATAACACCCAGCACTGTTCTGGGTCAGAGCTATTAAATGTCTGAGGCCAGATTTGAACTCAGGAAGGTAAGTCTTCACTTCCACTCCCCTTAATACTTTTCAATTCATCATTCCTCCAATTAAGGGCAGCTAGGTGGTGCAGTGGATAGAGTAGCAGGGCAGGAGTCAGGAGGACCTCAGACATTTGACACTCACTAGCTCTGTGACCTTGGGCAAGTCACTTAACCCCAATTGCCTCATCCTGGGTTATCTCCAGTCATCCTGATGAGTATCTGGTCAATGGATTCAGATGATTCTGGAGGAGAAGTGAGGCTGGTGACCTTGGATAGGCCTCCCTCACTCAAAACAAAGTCAAGTGCAAGTCATGTCATTATTTCCCTCAAGGCATGGTGTTCTTCAGCAGTGAAGGACAAACACACACGCATGATCCTCAAATTAAGCAGCACAGGGAATACTTTCTGATTTTAAGTATAGCATGAGGCTCTAAATACTGTCCCATGCACTGAGGGTGGGGCAGGGTGGGATGAAGTCAGTGATGGGTGGTAGAAAGAAGGCTGAGCCTCACACTGGAAGACAGGGATTTGAAATCAGAACTCAACTACTTACTGTGTGACCTTGGGCAAGTCACTCAATTTCTCTAAGGCTTTAGTTTCTTAATATCTAATATAAGAGTATGGATTTGTCTTATCTCTAAATCCTCTTGCTATTTTAAAATCCTAAAATTCATCCAGTTCTTAATCCTATTTATATCCCTATGATTAAGGGAAAAGGGGAGTTAAGGAAATTTTAAAGGGAAATAGAAGAATTTGAGTCTTTTCATACCAAAAAGATCACCACACATAATAAGTACTTTGAGCAAATACATAATTTCATATTTCATATTTGACAGGGGAAAATATTGCAATCATAGGAATGTTCTTACACAGCCCCTCTGCCCACCAGGGAGGAAGCCAGTGTTCCATAGAACAGAGTCTCAGAAATCCAGAAAGAAGGGGGCCCACATATTTCCAGCCCCTAAGTCACCTCCTGTGGAACCCTACCACCCCTTCATATTGTCTGCACATTCTATTGCTTGTTACTCAGTGTTTGGGGAGGGCAAAGTGGAAAACAGCTGCTCTCTGGCCTTTGTGAACTCACACTTCCTAGACTGGAGGAAAAGCATTGGGGGAGGGGGAAGGGGAAAGACCCTACTGGCTAATCGGTGCCTGAAATTGTTTTATTTCAGCTAGTGCTTGTTGCATGGCCATTTAGGGACATGGTGTCACAATCCCAGACAGTCTGTAGAATTTCCAGGGCCTGGAGTTGGATCCACTAGACCCCTCCACCATCTGCAAACTACTGTTACTTTGGCTACTGTTGGACTGAGATCTAGAGTCCTACTAGATGCCTAGAATCAGAATATCCTGGAATAAAAGAACTAGAAAGATCCAAAGTTCTAGGTTTTTACTTTTAGACAAGGAAACTAGAGCCCAGAGACTAGAGAAGGCAGGATCATAACATTAGCTTAGAGGTCACCTAGTTCAGTCCCCTCATTTTACAGATGAGGCCTACAGTGGTAAAATGACCCAGACTAGAGCTAGAAGGGACCTTAGAGGTCATGTAGTCCAACAAATAAACACTAAAACACTTACTACTGCCAAGGACTGCACTAGGTGCTAAAGATACAAAGACACAAATGAAGCAGTCCCTAATCTCAAGAATGGTACATTTTATTAGGGGAGACAACACACACAAATACAAGTAGAAACCAAATAAATACAAAGTCACTGTGGGTAGGTGGAGGGGGACTTGCAGGGATTGGGAAAAGTTTCTGGTCGCTAGAGATGAGGCTTGAGCAGAAGGAGGGATTGTAAGGGACAGAAGTGAGAACGTAGGGGGCATCCCGGGCATGGGGAAGAGCCAGTGAGCGCCAAGTCAGGGAGATAGGATATGGAATGTTGCAGATGTCAACTTGGTAGGGGCCTAGGCTTTGTGAAGGGGAGCAGTGTATCAAAAGGCTAGAAGGGGAGGTTGGGGTCAGGTAATAAAGAGCTTTAAATGTCAAGGAGGAGCTTAGATTTGGCCCTGGAAACAATAAAGTTTATTAAAGGGGGGAATCTGGGACCAGAGGGGGTTTCAAAAGGAGGGAAAGAGTAACTTGGCCAGCCCTGCTAATTAGGAAAATCACTTTGGCCGTGGTGTGGAGGATGGATTGGAGAGGAGAAAGACTTGAATTGAGAGTCCAATTCCGAGGTTATCACAGGAGTCCACAGAAATAATAAGGGCCCGAACAAGCAGACAAGAGTATGGAAGCAAGGGGTATTGTGGAGACAGAAATGACAAGATTTGGCAAATGACAGGAAATAGGGAGTGACTGAGAGTGAGGAATTGAGGATGACACAGGAGCTGCAAACTTGGGTGAATAGAGGATTTATGAAGAGTCTGAACATCTTCTAGATAAGGATACTGGATCTGACCATGACTTGCCTACAGTAACCCAGCTCATATGTGGCAGCATAGGAAAAAAGGCCATGTCTCTTGAGTTTCCATCTACTGCACAAGGTCCAAACAAAGCCCTTAGAAACACTCAGGTTAGACTGTATGACCAGAGATAAGAGAAGGGCTAGGGATCTTTCATCTTTCTTGAGGCAGGTGACTTCCAGAAGGCTGACTGGCCAGAAAAATCCTCCGTAAGCCAAACCAGACCCATGGACAGATTTTTCAGAGGCTCTGACACTACTGCTCCCCTCTTCTCCAGGGGAAAGAGTCAATGCCCACATTCTTCCCTACTCCTCTTTACCTCCCTGTCCCCCAGGTCCTGGGCCACCTGCTCCGTTATTCTTTGGGGAAATGAAACATCAGTTCTAGTCCCTGAGGGAGGAGTAGTTTAACCTTTTGAATAGTCTGGGAATCCCCTTTTCCAGTGTTTCTAGACTTTCCTTTCTAGCAGCCCCCAACCATTTCCTTTCATGGGAGTCTGAAGATTGTTTCTTTGTCCCCAACTACATGAGCTCAGTTCCTGAGAGCCCTGTGGTGGTGATGTCACCAGCTTCTAGGCAGCAGTGAGGGTGGGAAGAAGGACACAGCAGAGACATTTAGAAGGGCAAAAGGGATAAGTTTCCTCAAGGACCTGAGAGAGGAAGGGTGCAGCTGATGGAGAGACAGGTGCTGAGAACGAGGAAAGGAGGCAATCTTTGACGATGACTCTCCCCTGTTGGTTTGCCCAAGTACTCCAAGAAAAGACTAACTCTCACCCTCAAGTCTCCAGGGAATTTGGTTCTAGATAGCTGTGGAAGTCACTAGCTTTCTGAGGGGAAATTTCAGCCAAACATCACTGATCCATCCCAGGAATGAAGGCACCGCTTTGTGAAGATTGTGTCATAGCTCAAGAGACTCCCAGAGAAATACTGGCAGTCCAAGGAAAAGAGAGCAGTGTGTCCCACCAACAGCAAACCAGACTCAGCGGTCCAACCCCACATCCCATCTTTGGGATTTTTCTGACTCTCTTCCAGACATTATCCCAGCTACTAGTGGCCCAATCTCCTTACTCCCAGGGGAGCTCAAGCACTACTTGAACTTGAAGTGAGAGAAGGAGGGAGAGAGGAAGGGAGGATAGAATAGACCATGACAGCTAATAAGTGACCTCCAGAGAGAAACACCAAGGAATGATGCAGGGCACGAAGCCAGGAGATGAAGACTAAGGATGTTCATGTCAATCTAAGGAGAACTCAGCTGCCAGAGTGAGGTCAGGCATATCCATTAGTGGGCCATATCAGTGCAATTCTTTTTTTTCTTCTTGTCTTAATGACCCACCTCCAAACCATCAGATCAACCCAATTCAGGCACATAAATCATCTGCTTCGAGTTCTGGTTTCCGCCATCATAAAGATCCAGCTAGGGTCAGCATGGGGCACCAGCCCTAGCCAAAGGGAAAGGCCCAGAGGATGCTTGGCTCTGCCTCTTGAACAAGTCAACTAACTCCTCTGGGACTCAGTGTCCCACTCTGTCATGTGAAGGGTTTGAGAGGACTTGATGAGCTTGGAGCTCCCTTCTTGTTCTGATAGTTCATGCCTAGAGTCTCAACCCTGGATAACCCAGACTTGAACATTTCTTATAAGACTAGATTGCCTTTTAGACAGGGGCTGGGGGGAGGGGATAGAACTTTGCTGGCTCAGCAGCTCAGTCTTTGCTGCCTGTTTGATTGTGGAGTGGGAAAAAGCAGGGATAGTGGGAGGACAGTGATGAAGAAAATAGCAGCCATTTCTGTCCTGTCTTGGAGATCCAGAATCCCAGAAGCAGGACCACAGAATCATACCACTCAAATGAATCTCTGGGGCAGTCTAGTTCAACTTCTGTAACAGACAGCTAGAAAGGACATCTAACTTCATCACTTTTATACATGAAGGAGTTGAGGCCCAAGGACAGTCATATAGGCTGGAAATGCCATAGATAGAATTTGAACCTAGGTTACTTTTCCCACAGAACTTTTAGATTGAATCACTTTTTTTCTCCCAAACTAGGGAACTTGTCCCATTGTATGAGGTCACAGAGGATGGGATCAATGGAACCAGTGCCTACGTTTTGATTCATACTCACTGAAACCTGGCCTAATCTCAAGGCCTCTCTGCAGCCCAAAGAAGTCTGATTCCATCAGCCATGATATACACTAAAACACCAATGAGAAGTCAACCCTCCTACCCCCAACCAGGACAAGAGAGCCTGCAGGGGTCACCATGATTCATCCAATCCTTTCTGCCTATTAATGAGTCAAGGAATATTCATCTGTCTGGACAATACACACACATACACACACACACATATACACACATGGGTTCAAAGAACCAATTTCACAAAGCAAAGATGGGAGACGTCTGGGAGTTTTGGTGAACTCCATTCTCAACATATGAGCCAACAGTATAATATGGCAGCCAAAAATTAGGCTGCATTAAGATACAGGATCCAAAATGAGGGTGCTCCTAGCCCCCTAAGCAGATCGTCCAGACCGTATCTGGAGCCCTGTGTGCTTAGACACATTTAAGATAGAGCACGTGTGCTGGAGAGCAAAGAGAGGAGAGCAGATGGATTCCTGATTCATGCCAGAGGAGATTCATTTGAGGGAACTAGGGGTGCATGGCCCGGAGGAAGAGAAGACTGGGGAGGACCTCTGTCTTCAACAGAGGTCATACACCAACCATCTTCAAGTATCTGAAAGTCTGTCCTATGGAAGAGGCCTTAGATTGATTTTGCTCACCCTCAAAGGGCAGAGCAAAAGCCTCGAAGCAAAGTTGCAAAGAGGCAGGTTTAGATTTGTAAAGGAAAACATCCTTACAATTACAACTGTCCAAAAGAAAAATGGATTCTACTGTGGACTTCCACTCTAGAGGCCTTCAAGAAAAGACTGAGTGGCAACTTGTCAGGAGGAGTGGAGAGGGATTCTAGGTCTCCAAAAGACATAGGACAGAAAGGGCTTCTGGGATTTTTTCTTCAGCATTGTGGTACTCCCATTATTCCCGCCCCATCACCTCCCATCCTTCCCCCAACAAGCAGGCAGCAAAGATTCAGCTGCTGAGCCAGCAAAATCTTATCCCCTGCAGTTCTCATTCCCAAGTTCCCAGAATAATAAATCACATTTCTCTGGGGCTTTATGTTTACCAAGCATTTTTCTCACAACAATCTTGCTATCCAGGATTATTATGTGCATTTTATTATCCAAGAGGTAAAAAGGGGCTCCCTCTCTTGCCATCTCCATACCTTACCTATCTGCTCCAGACTCCACTGGCTCCCACCCTAGGGTCTTGATGGGTGAGAATTCTTCACATCTAACCAGATCCAAACCCAGCACTCTGCCCTCAGGCCACCTTCATACTGAACTACCACAAGCTATCCTCTCCACCTCCCTGCCCCTTTTCTACCCTAACCCTGGGAATAATAATCAGATCAATATTACCATTCCTCGAAAGGACAGGTTAACCAATTACCCTAAGGCTCTACTCACATCCCTAAGTCTTCTCAGACCACAACATCCCTCCAGGGCCACCCCTTCCCAATACCTCTATCATCTTCCATGTACTCTAAGCTCCCAGAGGGTAGAGACTGTTTGGATTTTTCTATTCCTTTCCCCAGGGCCCAGCACATAAGTGCTTAATCAATGCTTGTCATTCTTTCTTCATCTGATCAGTTTTTTTCTGCCCATCAGCTCATGTAAGGTAAAACTTTCAAACATTTAGGGTTATTTAAAAGTGGAATGGTCCACTTGGGAGAGAGTGAGTTCTCCATCACTGGGGCAGGGGAGTTGTCCAAGCAGTAGCTCAATGATGACTTGCTGGGGATATGATAGAGGAGATTCCTGAGCACACATGGATTGGACAAGTTGGCCTCTGAGATTCTGTGTTTGTGTTTTTGTTTTGTTTTGTTGTGTTGTGTTTGTCCTGCCTTCTCAAAAGAGGACAAATGACATCAAGAGGGTGACTGGACTTGCCAGTGAATTGGATTTAAGTGAGGCAGAGCCGTGCAAAGTTATGAGCCTTACCATCTCCTCCACAGTCATCAAAGTCCAATGGCAAGAGAAAGGTCCAAATGACTGGTGAGAGCCCAGGAGGAGATGCTGTGATTCTAGTTTTGTTTATAGTGAGGTCAATATATATATATGTTTTTTTACTTTAATTTTTATTCATGTCTTGTTTTTATATCATTTCTTACCAGCATACGCTTGTCCCTTACCTAGTGTCATCCCTAACAAAGACTAAAAAGAGAGAGAAACATAGCAGGTCAGCAAAACTAACCAACTGAGCCTGAGAGGATATATAGTGATCCCCACTCATAGTCCCCCACTTCTATAAAAAGGGAAGGGGACATAGGAAATATTAATATAAATATGGTTCCAGTAGCAGGCAGATTTGCTGATCTATCACTAGATCAAGATCTCACTAGGAACAGTTAAATTTAACATTTACCACCAATCTAAAAATCATGTGATTCTTAATTCTGTTGAGTCCCATTTCTGCCATGTCCCCACCATTAATGTGACAGTGGCAGAGTGCCCCAATGCGCTGAATGTTTCTTTGTTTCATGAGTTACTATGAGCTGAAAATTTATTACCTTAATGCCAACCTACTGGTAATGAATATCTTCACACTCAGCTGGTCTGTTTTTCAGATATCAACTCTCATAATAATGTAACATGTAGCATCATATATATACATGAGACAGCCTGGTGTAGCGGATAGAGGATTGGCTTCTAAGAAATAAATATCTGGATTCAAGATCTGCCTCTGATATAGCCTGGCAGTGTGATCCTGGGAAAGTCACTTAAGTTCTCAGTGCTCTAAGCCAATGATGTCATACTCCAACAGAATGGATGGGTGACTCTCTGAAACTCGTGTTCATTCTTCATTGCTGAAGAAGACCATGCCATCAGAGAAATGGTGACATGACTCACACTTGACTTTGTTTTGAGTGAGGGAGGATTGTGCAGGTCACCAGCCTCACTTCTCCTCCAGAGCCATCTGAATCCAGGGATCTGATATTCCTCAGGATGACTGGAGATGGCCCAGGATGCACTGGGAGACCTTGGGGCCTTTAGGCCAATGTCTTTGCAGGTTCTCTCTTAGGGTGAGGCAACACCCATTCATTGAATAGGCCTGTTTAAGAGGTAGCCAGGGCATGGCCCTTTTAATGAGGTCAAGAAAACAAAGACATCAGGCTGAATGGAAAACAGCCACAGTTATCATTGATAATCACTCTAAAGCTAGGGGAATCCAGGAGCCCTTAGCAGGGGCCCCTTGGAGTCCCAGCTCTGAAACTATAAATTTCAGGGAAATCACCCAGTTGATTTTGTAAAGTGGTTTTCCTTACCCAAGAGTTCCTCTACCAATGAAAACACAGGTCCAGTGTCAACCTCTAATTATATCTGTTCTTCCATTTGGTACTTGCAGTAACTCTATGAGGTAGGTAGTTTGAGTATTATCAACCCTATTTTACAGATAAGGAAACTGAGACTCAGAATAAGTAGCTTATCATTAGATTGTAAAATCCTCCATTAGGTTATAAATTCCTTGAAGGCAGGGACTGTCTTGTGTGTGTTTTTGTTTGCCAAGCACTTAGCATAGTGCCTGGCATAAAGGAAGTACTTGAAAATATTCATTGATTGATTATCCTGGTGACACAGATAATAAATGACTAAGCCCAGGTCTGAAGCCCAGATCTCCTTCCTCCAAGGACAGAGCCCTCCCCACTTTACCATAGCCAACAGAGCATGCTTATATTAGAACATCACTTATTCTAGCACAGATTCATGGCCATGGACCATGTCACGTGGACCACAGAAGTAGAACAGCTTAGTTGTTGGAAAAGTCTTTGAGAAGTGAAGCTGCCCCTAGGGCCAGTTAGTGTGAGACCTATTCTGGGATATCACCATAAGCAAAGAAGGTCAGAGATGGAAGGAAGCTGAGACGCTATCTACGCTCACTCTCTCCATTAACAGATGGAGAATGCAAGGCCCAGGGAGGGCATGTGCCCAAGGTCACACCAAGTTTAGTTCCAACACCAGGCCATGAACCTATCTCTTAGATCCGTCCTCTCTCCTTTGGCCTCAGTTCTTGGCAACAACACATATTGGGGTTGGGGTGGTAGGTGTAGGGTTTTGTCCAGTAGGGTTCTTCTAACAAGAACAAACAGATGAAATACGGAGAAAGCAAAGAGGAGAGCTGAAAAAAAGAAAGCATATCCAACTCTGGTGACTTTCACAAAATAAGTGCTTCTTAAGAGACCTTTCCAACATCCTGTCACTGTGTCTAAACTTTCTGGTTCCTGTTGAGGATACCACCATCCTTCCAGTCAACCAGGTGCACAAACTCAGAGGCATCCTGCACTCTTCCCTCTGCCAGGAGTGGTCATCTCCTCTACCCATGTCTAATGTCAAGTCTTATTGATTTACATATCTTCCCTCTTCTCTCTACCACTATGGCTACCATCCTACTTCACACCTTATCACAGTATATATGCTGTGAGTATATAAAGTATAAAAGTGAGTATATATACACACTTTTCAGAACCAGAGGGCATCATGACCTTCCTGAACCAGTGCCTCATTGAAATGAACAAAAGCTTCCCTTAAAGGGTGAGCCCTATTAATGGGCTGGAAAGATCTTTAACACTAATTAGCATGATAAACTTCTAGAGTTATATTTTTAAGGCCACGTCCCTTCTCTACTCAATAAACCACAATGGTTCCCTATTACTTCTAGGATCAAAGACAAACTCATCTGTGTGTCATATTGGGCCCAATCTACTTTTCCAGCCCGATTACCCATTACTCCCCTTCATGCATCCAACCGAACTGCCTTTCTTGCTGTCTTCCACATATGACACTGCATCTCCCATCTCTGCCTTTGCCCTGGCTTTCTCCCAGGAGCACATCTCTACCCTCACCTTTGCATCTTAGAGCCTTTCCAGTTTCCTTTAAATTCATCCTAAACTCCACCTTCTACATGTGACCCCTTTTCAATCCCCCAAACTATAGCCTCCTTCCAAAATTTACCTTGTATTTATTTTGTATATACTTATATGTGCATGTGTTGTTTCCTTAATAAAATGTAGACTCCTTTGTTCAATAGGTCAGCAAACATTTATTAAGTACCTACTATGTGCAAGTACTGTGGCTATGTACTGTGCAAGGCACTGGGCAGACAAAAAACAGTTAAAAGCAACCAGTCCCAGCTTTCCTGGAGCTCACAATCTAAAGGGGTAAACAAGATGCCGATGACTTAAATACAAACGAGCTACATACAGGATAAATGGGAAATAATCAACAGAGGAAAGGCACTAGAGTTAGGAGGGATTAAGAGAGGCACGAACTATTTCACTTGGGAGTTTGTATTCCCAGTGTCTAGCACTGCACCCAGGAAATAGTAGGTGCTTAATAAATGCCTTCAGCTGAAGTTAGTTTGGTCTGTTTGCTATTTTTCACCCTGCATCTCTTTCCCTTTTAACCCCCATGGGCAGTGTATTTATTCACAAACAGGAGGGAAGCTGTGGAGCAGGGTAGAGTAGGGGAAGAAGCCCTGTACTGAGAGGCAGGAGCCCCGTGAAAGAGGCAGGGATAAGCCACTGACTTGATGGTCTTATCACTTCCCCTCCCTGGGATTCAGGTCCTTCTTTGTAGGAGAAAGAGGCTAGAGTGGATGATGTCCAAGGTCCCTTCCTGCGATAAAACTATGTGAATCAGAATAAGGGAGATTGTGTTTTATCCTGCCTGCGAGGCAGAATCTGGGTGGAAGAACCCATCTGACTTCTGGAGCAGACAGACAGCCCTCTGAGGCCCTCGGAGAAGAATCGGGTGACAAGGAGCTGGCCAGGATTAAGACATGTCTGGGGGGATTTGCACCATCAAAAATCTCTATACCTAGACAGGCTCACATAACAGGCTGGGTGGTCCTGAACCCAGCCTCCTTTTCTATAAATAGCCTTCCTCCCTCCAGGGGGGATTGCAATCTGAGGTCACCAGCTGGAGGAGCTCCACCCCCTCACAGCTGTTCAGCCTTCATTCATTTCCCCTTGGACTTGACACTTCCAGCCTCTTCTGATTGCTCCAGCCCATGGAGTTTGCCCATGAATTAGCTCCAGGAATGTTGCAGGCCCATCCAAGCAAAATCCACCTCCACCCCCTTCAGCAGATGGCTTACATTATCAAAATGGCCTGATTTTCACATTCTCTACAATCAAGGCCTTTGGGAAGAATAGAAGGGGGTGCCTTCCTTCCTTTGACTGCCTCCCTTCCCCCTATTATATTTATACAGGTGGCTGTGGCTATCAAGGACAGAAACAGAGGGAGAAGGCCCGTGGATAGAAAAAAGCACCAAGTCAGGAGGCTTGGATTCCAGTCCCAGTTCTACCTTCAAACTAGCTTTGAGACCTTGGAGAAATCACTTCCGCTCTCTTAGCCTCAGTTTCTCAATATGTAATATCGTCAAGTCAGATAAGTTTCCCTCTAAGTAGAGATATTGTAAGGCTCAAAATGAGATAATGGATGTAAAGTACTTTGCAAACCTTAAAGTGCTATATAAATTCCCCTTATTGTTATCATCACCTTCATCACCATCATCCACTTCCTATAGTGACTGGGCCTCCAGTCTGGTGAAGATTTCATTCCCTGAGCCTTCTACTGCATTCCTGCTGAGCTCAAGCAATATTTATGAAGTAATGCAGGGGTATGCTGGTAAATGTTTAACATCTAGGTTTTGGGAGGGAAGGTGGGGAGTGTATTCCCATACACATTTAAACTTAATCTGCATTATTAACACTTTCTTCAGCCTGAACAATGAACAACACAATAAATCTAATCCTGATTTATAGGAATTGCAGATTTCTGAGGAATAATGCTTACTCTAAAAACTGAACAGTCCCTCTACAGAGTCAGCCAGAGCCACCACGAATACACCTTTATCTCTAAGCAGCCTTTCAGTTCTTTCTTTGGCTCCACGATTCTAAATAGATATTAAATAGATCCAGCAGAAGACAAAGCGTTGAGGCCCCAGAGGCAGAGATATGTAATAAGTTACCTAGTCTACTGGGGGAGTGCTGCTAGTGCTGGAAGATTTCAAAGCAGCCTTGAACAGGAGGGAGATAGTAGTTTAAAGGAAGTTTATGAAAGGCTTTAAACACCAAACAGAGGAATTTTGCTTTTGATTCGAAAAGTAATAGGGAGCCACAGGAGTTTCTTGACTATTCCTAAAGTAAAGCAAGCAGAGGCAGGAAAAGATCACAAGGGAATGACTTCCATGAAGTAATTAAGAGTATGTAGCTAAATTACAAAAGATAAGCAAGATCTCAAAGATCGATGAGGTGACACCTTTATGGGCTCCTTTGCAAAGAGGAACGTTGCATGGAATATCAGCTTATTCACTGTATTTATAGGTTTTGCTGGGAGAGGGAGGGCAGGTTTCCTCTTTTTCTTTTTAATTCTTTGTCATAAGGGATTACTCTCTGGGAAGGGGAAAGGATATAGGGAGAAACTAAATGAGATAAAAATAAAAGATTTCAGTTAAAAATCTGTTTTTTAAGATACTACTGTTCATTGAGGTGGCTGGCTTGTCACAACCACATGCTGCCGTCACCCCCGCTGCCCCCATAGCCAATCATTTGCTAAGACTTGTCAGTTTCCACATGGCCCTCCGGGGTGCATCACCTCTCATCTATGAGACTGCAATGGCCTCTTAACTGTATTCCAGGTCTCCAGTTTCTCCTGTCTCATCCATCTTTCACAGAACTACCAAAAGAATTTTCATAAAGAATAAGTCTGTGCCTTTCCTCCCTGCTCACTAAGCTTCTGCTCCCTATTAGCTATAGGATAAACTATAAACACCTCTGTTTTGTATTTTAAGCCCTGGACAATCTTGTCCAGCTTGCCTTTCCAGCCTTAGTGTTCATACTTCCCTTGATCAACATTCCAGCCACACTGACCAAGCTTCCCTTAGCTGAATTTCCTTCCTTTTCCCAGACCTAAGGGCCTGGAATGCATTCTCTTCTCACCTCTGCCTCCCAGGCTCCCTCACATCCTAAAAGTCTCAGCTTCTTCCTCCTCTCCCATCGGAAACCTTTCCTGACCCCTTTAGCACAATCCTTCGTTCTCAAATTATCATGTTTGCATATTATCATCCCCAGGGAAATAACAGATTTGAGCTATGGCTGAATAAATTGTGGTATGTGAATGCTATAGAATATATTTTATGCTGTAAGAGGTAAGGAAAGCAATGATTTCTAAGAGATGTGGAAGAATGTACATGAACTGATGTGGAGTGAACACAACCAGAATAATTTATACTATGTCATTAATTGAACAATTTTGAAGACTTTTAGAAGCTAAGAAGAAAATGAGCAAAACAAAGACAATAATTTAGACCACAATAGCAACACTTTGAAACAACAAACAGCTTTGAAAGATCTAAGAGTTATGATCCGTACAATGGCCATTCATGGTTTCAAGTGACCAAGGATGAAACACATTATCCAATCTGCACAGAGAAGAGATATATATATGGTACAGAATTATATACATATAATGTGTGTGTATATATCATATATACGTATATGTGTGTGTGTGTGTGTGTGTGTGTGTGTATATATACACAGATATACACCAATGAGGGAATTTGTTTTGCTTGATTACTATAAGGAATTGCTGTTTTTCTCCTCCCCACAATGGGGTTGGAGTGGAGGTGGAAGTAAAAGAAAGGAGATTTTTATTAATAATTTTTAAAAAAATAGAAAATTGGGGGTGCTGCAGATGTAGTATGTCACATAGTTTCAGCTGAGATCACCTTACTGTTATTTTGGCTTAACTGTTTGATTTTGTTATGAGACCTCTCTCTGTCTGCGGGGGTAATGTGTAAATGTTGGTAATATAAAAACAAAATACATCAATAGAAAAAAATTTAAAAATAGCACAAATTTAGAACTGGAAAGTACCTTCAAGGTCACCTCATCTAACGCCCTTGTTTTATAGATAGGAAAGCAGGGTCCAAAAAGGGGAAGAGATTTGTCCAGAGTCATTTGAGTAATAAGTGACAATATCAGGATTTGGACATAAATCCTCTGATTTCTAGATCCAGTGTGTTTCCTTCTGTACCATGATGCTTTGTAAGGGCTCAGGTTATTTTTCATTTTATCTTTGAATTCTCAGTACCTAATACAGTGCCTTGTACATAGTAAGTGCTTAATAAATATTAGATGAATTGGATTTGATAGACAGTACCTTGAGGCTGAGGATTGGGAGGGTGGAGGGTGGAAGGAAAGCAGATCATGGGGATCTGCCACCTACTACAGAAATAACACTTGGATAGTTTACTTTGGAATGGCTAAATATTTAGACAATTGTTTTTCCCAGCATCAATCATTTAAAAATAGCAACATAGAGATTGTAGACATGGAATGCCCCTGATGATTTTGCTCCCAGTTCCACTGCTGCTGGAAGAACTATAAGCCAGAGTTGTAAGAGAAGGAAAGTAACAAAAAGGGAAACAAATTCAATCTGGTCCAGTATATCCCCAAATTTAGAACTGAAAGGGGCCTTGAGACCATCTCATCCAGCTCTTTCATTTCACAGATAGAAAAACTAAGACCCACAGAAGGAAAATACCTTGCCACAGGTCACACACACACATCTCAGAATTTCAAAGTACTCTTTACACTACACTAAGGATCGCCAAAAATAGACAAAATCATGCAGATAAGCCTGGTGGATAGGATTATGCCTAAAAAGGAGTGGGGGTAGGGGGGTGGATTTTTGCACAATGAAAAGCAATGTATCCAAAATAGAAAATAAGCAGATTGGGGGGAATCTTTGTGGTAAATATGGCTACTTTAAATATGAACTCCAGAATCCATAAAGACCTAAACTAAATCTGTAAAAGCAATATCCATTCCCCCGTGGGGAATGAATACATACACAACACACATGCACACGCACACACACACACACACACACACACACACACATACATATCCAAAGAATGTAAACAGACAATGTTTGAAAGAGGAAATACAAATTCCTAATAGCTACTTGAAAAATTACATGTATTTTTTAAATTGTACAGGGTTTTTAATAATCATAGAAATGCAAATTAAAAAATTTCACATTACACCTTCCCCTCTTTTGAGCCATTTTAATTGGCAAAAAAAAAAATCATTAAAAATAATCCTATTCAATGTTCCCAGGATTGTGTAGCAGCCAGCTCTCAGTAATATTGACAGGACTGTAGATTGGCATAAAGAGATGTCAGTGTATAATAAGAGCTACAAAACTGATTCAACTTTTGCCTTCTACTAGAGGTATACTCTAAGGATGTCATTAAAAGAAAGGACATAGCTGCATAAAAATGTTCACAGCTGTTTTGTCTGTCATTAAAAAAACCCAAAACAACCCAACCTGGAAACAACCTATAAAGTTCAGCAGCTGGAAAAAAGCTGGCATTTTATACACACATGTACACACGCGTGCGCGCGCACACACACTAGCAAAGGAGGTGCCATTATTATGCCTATTTTACAGATAAGGAAACTGAGACCAACAAAAGTTAAATCACTTACCCACAGTCACAAAGATAATACCAGATAGAAGATTTTAATCCAAGTATTCTTGACTCCAAGTCTCTTGCTCAATGCACTACAAATATAGTGTTTCAAAAAATAAATGAATCAATTATGTGATATCATCAATACAATGGCATGCCAGAAAATACTTCGTGACATAGCAGTTGACAGTGATAAAGTGTTGTAAATGGAGCCAGGAACACCTGGATTCCTGAATTTCCACCTCAAACATTGTGCAACCACAGACAGGTCCCTGCCATCTTTCTGACCTTCCATTTCCTCCTCTATTAGTGCCTAGAGCATTATATAAATGCTAATTTCTCTTTTTATGCTCTTCAAACAATAAATATGAATGAAAGGAGACAGGGAGGTTTTCCACAGACCAAAACAAAGCACAAAGCTACAGGTTTTTTTTCTGCTAAAATATATAGATAATAAGAATAAGAATTCAGCCTCTTATCTTTCTTTTTTTAAAATTTATTTATTTTTAGTTTTCAACAGACATTTCCACAAGATTTTGAGTTCCAGTTTTTCTCCTTATCTCTCACCTCCACCTACCCCAAGACAGCATGTATTCTGATTACTTCTTCCCCCATTCTACCCTCCCTTCCATCACACACATATCCCCTTCTCTGATCCCCTTCCCCTCTATTTTCTTGTAGGGCAAGATAGATTTCTATACCCCATTGTCTCTATATCTTATTTCCCAGTTGTATGTAAAAGCAATTTTTAACAATCATTTTTAAAACTTTGAGTTCCAACTTCTCTCCCTTCCTCTCTCCTCACCCATCCCCATTAGAAGGCAAGCAATTCGATATAGATTATACATGTGCAGTTATGCAAAACACTTCCATAACAGTCATATTGTGAAAGACTAACTATATTTCCCTCCATCCTTTCCTCCCCTCCCCCATTTATTCTTTTCTCTCTTTTAGCCCTATTCCTTCTCAAAAATGTTTACTTCTAATTACACCTTCTTCCCATTTGCCCTCCCTTCTATCATCTCTCCCACCTCCGCTTATCCTCTTCATCCCTAATTTCCTGTAGTGTAAGATAGATTTTCATACCAAATTTGATGAGAGTAAGGTTCATTCTTTCCCTCTCATCTCCCCGCTCTTCCCCTCCATTGAAAAATCTTTTTCTTGCCTCCTTTATGTGAGATAATGTGCTTCATTATATTTCTCCCTTTCTCCTCCCTATACATTCCTCTCTTACCCCTTAATTTTATTTTTGTAGATATCATCCCTATCTATTCAACTCACCCTGTGCACTCTGTCTATATGTATATAATTCCCTCCAACTACCATAATATTGAGAAAAGTCTCAAGAGTTACAAATATGATCTTTCCATATAGGACTCTAAATAGTTCAACATTATTAAATCTCTCATGATTTCTCTTTCCTGCTTACCTTTTCATTCTTCTCTTGATTCTTGTATTTGAAAGTCAAATTTTCTATTCAGCTCTGGTTGTTTCAACAAGAATGCTTGGAAGTCCTCTATTTCATTGAATGACCATTTTTCCCCTGAAATATTAAACTCAGTTTTGGTGGGTAGGTGATTCTTGGTTTTAATTCTAGTTCCTTTGGCTTCTGGAATATCATATTTCAAGCCTTTAGACCCCTCAGTGTAGAAGTTGCTAGATCTTGTGTTATTCTGATTGTATTTCCACAGTACTCAAATTGTTTCTTTCTGGCTGCTTGCAATATTTTCTCCTTGACCTGGGAGCTCTGGAATTTGGCTACAATATTCCTAGGAGTTTTCCTTTTGGGATTTCTTTCAGGAGACAATTGGTAGATTCTTTCAATATCTATTTCACCCTCTGGTTCTACAATTTCAGGGAGGTGTTTCTTGATAATTTCTTGAAAGACGATCTTTAGGCTCTTTTTTTTTCATCATGGCTTTCAGCTAGTCCATTAATTTTTAAATTGTCTCTCCTGGATCTGTTTTCCAGGTCAGTTGTTTTTCCATTGAGATATTTCACATTGTCTTCTATTTTTTTATTCCTTTGGTTTTGTTTTACAATTTCTTGATTTTTCATAAAGTCATTAGCTTCCATCCACTCCATTCTAATCTTTAAGGTATTGTTTTCTTCAGTGAGTTTTTGGACTTACTTGTCCATCTGGCCAGTTCTGCTTTTTAGGGTATTCTTCTCCTCATTGACTTTTTGGATCTCTTTTACCATTTGGGTTAGTCTATTTTTTAAAGTATTATTTTCTTCAGCATTTTTTTGGATCTCCTTTATCAAGCAGTTAACTCATTTTTCATGATTTTCTTGCATCACTCTCATTTCTTTTCCCAATTTTTGCCCTACTTCTCTTACCTGATTTTCAAAATCCTTTTTGAGCTCTTCCATGGCCTGAGACCAATCATATTTTTCTTGCAGGCTTTGGATGAAGGAATTTTGACTTTGTTGTCTTCTTCTGTTTGTATACTTTTGTCTTGCTTCTCACCAAAGTAAGATTCTAGAGTCATTATTTCTCTGGTTTTTGCTCATTTTCCCAGCTATTTACTTGACTTTTGAGCTCTTTGTCACGGTAGATCTCTGCTTCCAGTGGGGGTGGGAGAGTGTGCTGTAAGCTGCTCGATTTCCCCCACAATTTGTGGGCCTAGAGCTCCAGAAACAGTCACTGCTGCTGCCCCTGCTGCTGCTGCCACGAGTTCCTCCTCCAGGGGCTCCTACATGCCCTCACCACCCAAGGGCTGGGGCCAGACCACTCTACTCTCTCATGCAGGTTCCACAGATATTTTCCACTGACCTTCCAATTTGTCCTTGGTATTTTGGGGGTTGTAAAGTCTGGAAACCACCACAAGTGCCTGAGATTCAGTCCCCACCAAGACCTGCTCAGGTCCCTTCTGTGCCTGAGTGGACCACACTGGACTGTGCTCTGCTCCTGACACTATGTGATAGACACTCCCTGGCAACCTTCCAGGCTTTCTTGAGGTAGAGATTTGCTTCACTCCATCATTCTGTGGGTTCTGTAGCTCCAGAATTTGTTGAGAGCCATTTTTTTATAGGTATTTGGCTGGACTTAAAGGGAGAGCCCTAGCAAGTCCATGCTGTTACTCTACCATCTTGACTCCCCTAGCCTCTTGTCTTTCACTTGCCTTTTATTCTGAGTCAAAATCATCTATCATCTATCATATATATCATATATATGTATCATATATATATACACATATATAGCATATATATCAATATATGAATCATATATCAAGCCAGAGAGAATCTTGGGAATTTCTAACCCTAAGTCAAATAGATGTCTGTGATGAAGAACCAGAATCTAAGCCCTTGACATAGGAGCAAAAAAGGAAAGTCTTAATTTTAGCCTAGGGGCACTCTTCCTGGTTTTTGTTAGCTAGGTTTGGTGGCTCTTTGACTTTGACTATGGTTACAGAGTAATTAGACTGCCTTTACCAGGAAGATGCTTTCTAGTAACCATAGTAATTAGTACAAATGAGATGAAGACCAGTATTGCTCAGGAAAGGAACAGGGGAATAGGAGATACCATGAGACCAGTGTAGTGATTTGTCTAACAGAGAAGACCAGGAAAAAGAACGGGGAAGCAAAAGAGGCATGATGCAATACCTAGGTGCAAGCTTAACGGTGACAATTCCCAGAAAAAGAGATCTGACCGAAGGAGAGCAGTTTGATGACATTGCCAAATATATCAGTGGGCTTGTAGCATCCAAGGCATAAGTTAACCTTCTTTGTAAGTATTGTGGATGGATATTTCTTAGGTGTACAGTGTGATCCCGTTGCATGTCCACTCTTCTCACTGAAGGAGTATGTACTTGTGGCAGTGTATCCCAGGTTTATGGTATTTCGTTATTATGAGGCAGAACTGTGCAAAGTCATCTTCCTCACTCTCTCCTCCAGAGTCGAATCCAGTGACAAAAGAAAAGTCAAGATGACTGGCCATGGCCCAGGATGCAGTGGGTGACTGAGGTATTTCCTGGGTCTCAGTTTGTCTGAGGCAATGTCCATTCAGTGATTAAAGGCTAGGTAAGAATTGAGACAAAAGATGGCCTAGTTTGCCATCACAAAAGAATCGATCTGAGAGGAGAAGACCCCCACAGTTTCTGACCAGAACAGAAAACAATTGCTATTTATACTCACTTTGAGCCATCAAAACCCAAAAAATGAACCCAAAGAGGCCTGGGCTAGGACCTATTATTGGCCATTCAATGAAAACCAGAGTGATTTGGGTTTAAAGGCTGGTCAGGTAGTTCCATTTAATCACAGTGGGTTTTTTCAAAGCCTGTTTTTCCAGAGCTATATTTCAAGAAATCATAAATGAAAATTGCACAGGACAAAAGAGTTCATTGTCTCGGCTTTTTGAAAAAAAAAATACTAAATAAATAAGAAGTTAAAAAAAAAACTCTAGCCCCCAAACTTCTAGATATCTTACAAAATATAAGCAATCAAAAGTTATATTCCTTTGTATAGAGCACCCGCATGTAAAGGCATGACTCCCCACATGAACAGAGGGACTACATATGATGAAGGAAGGAGAAGAAGGAAGAAGAGGAGGAGAAGAACAAGAAGAAGAAGAAATAACATCATTGCCCAACTCCAACTGGCAGGCTGGGTCCCCAGAGGGCAGCTACTACCACCCACAAATTGTTTTTCAATTTTCATTCTCAAAGAGGATCAATGACATTACGAGGCACATGAATTGGATTTAAATGGGAAGAGCTGCACAAAGTCATCCACCTTACTCTCTATCTAGAGTCATAGGAGTCTTGCATCAAGACAAAAGTCAAAATGACTGGCAATACCATCCCCCCCCAACTCCTGCCTTCATAAAGGGGACTTCAAAATGTGATATTTATTAAGATTGTGTGGGGGAGAGGTACCTCAAGAAAGGAAAAGGGTAAATGTCACAAATTTTAGAGAGATAGGTGGTGAGTATCTGGAGAGGGAAGCTGTGACTACAAAGGGCCAGCATGACTTCATGAAGATCAAATCATGCTAGACTAATATTATTTTGTTTTGATAATGGACTTGCTAAACTAGTAGAAGAGGGGAATTCTGTGGATATAGTTTATCACTGTTTTAAATATCTTATACTATTCTTGTGGGGAAGATGGAGTAGTAGGGATTAGATGATAATATCATCAAATAAATTCAGATCTGGTCAAATGGCTAGACCGGTAGTTTTGAATGATTCAATGTCAACATGGCAGGAGGTCTCCAAAGGGAGTATTCCAGCCATCTGTGCTTGGCCCTGTGCTGTTTGACATTTTTATCACTGACTTGGATAAAGACATAGACCATATACTCCTCAGATTTGCAAATGACGCAAAGTTAAGACAGATGACATCACAGTAGATGAAAAAGTCAGGATCCAAATGGATGTTAGCGGATGAGAGCATCAGGAAAAATGTCATAAGATGAAATTCAATAGGGATGAATGTAGAGTTTTGCTCTTTAATGAAAAAAAAATCAGCTTTGCTAGTATAAGGTAAGGGAGGTATGGGTAAGTGGTAATTGTTCTGAAAAAGATCTGGGGATCTTAATGGACTTAATGGTCATTACAATGATGTGGCAGCCAAAAAAAAATTTTTTTGTGATCTTGGGCTGAATTAAGAGGGGCATAGCTTCCAAGAATAGGGAAATACCCTTCTAAGTGAAGGGTAGCTGCAACCACAAGCTGGATTTGAACCCAGATCCAGTCCTAACTAATAATTGAATGACTGTTCACTGCTTAGTGCCCCTCCTCTTCACATTGCCACTCAAGAAGAGAAGCAAGAACAACCTGGGCTTGGCCAAATCAAAGGAGCAGGCAGCACCACCACCTACCATTCTTCTATTAGCCCTCCCCTCCCCCCTGAGAAGGAGCAGGAGCATCTGCATCCGCAGAGCAGGCTACATCCAGACCCAGGCCCAGGTCAGTGTTCTTTGTAGCAATGCTTGAAGAATATTAGCTTAACCATTTATCTGCCAACCTCTACTACTCCTATGACACCTTTTTCCCCCATAGCCCACTATAAATCAATTACTGGCCATGTAGGAGCAAATTGGGCAAATTGGAGGCAGCTCAGTGACTCAGTGATTAGAGGGCTGGGCCTGAAGTCAGGAACACCTGAATTCAAATCTGTCCTCAGGCACTTGCTAACTGTGTGACCCTGGGCAAGTCACTTAACCTCTGTTTGCCTTAATCCACTGGAGAAGAAAATGGCAAACCACTCTAGTATCTTTGCCAAGAAAACCCTATATGGGGTCATGAGGACTGAACAGCAAAAGGAACAAATTGCACTTACTTGCTTCTCTCAATCTTTCTCCCTTAATCTTACTCTACCTATAACCAACTGCAACCCTGCCCACCCCTTTCACTGTGCTCTCTGGAATTCCCATTCCATAATAAACACTCCCCTTTATCTTGAAATTCTTTCTCTCACACTCTCTCCATCTATTAGTTCTCATGGAGACTTGAGTCCCCCCTGACAACACTTCATACCCCACCATCCTATGTGGCACTTGCTGTACCCTCTCCCTCACCCTGGACACTAGTGCTGGTGCAGTTGAAATACTCTTTGTTTCCTATTGACATTTCCAGATTTGCCCTTTATCTCCACTGCTCCTTTGAATTCCACTCACCCAAAATTTTCAGTCTAATCCAAATGTGGAGACTATAGTATACCAAACCCCAGGGCATTCTTCTTCCTTTTTCGGGGAGTTCAGTGTTTGGCTCACCAACTACTGCCCTTATACAAGAGGGCACATACGTGCTATCTCAAACTGCTTAACCTCCCATTTCCTCAACTTCCTTAAATCTCTTTCTTCCACAGTCACACATATGGATGGTCACACAGCAGACCTCACCATTATCTACAGATGTTCTATTTCCCTAATTATAAACTCACCATTACCTACAGCTCAAACCATCTTGCCAATCATTAAATTTTCAACGTGAACATTTACACTTTAAACAAAAGCTACAAATCAGGGCTTGATTTATTGTTTTGTTGATTGTGTAGAATTTTTTAAATGATGGAGAATATGTTAATAATACATATTAAACTTAAAAGTATGTCATGGGTACTTATCTCCCCAGAGAGCTGGTTATTTGACATTTACCAGCACACTCCTGCATTCCCTTATTTGACTACCATGCCTGCCTATCGTTTTGTATTTTCCTATATATACCTCATCCCTTATAAACCCATTGTTTGCCCTCATTGAGATTCACCACTCCTACCTATAACGTTGTCATTGCTGACTTCATCTTCCTCCCTCTCCAATCTCATCCCAATAATTGGCCATTTCAACTCTACACTGTCTTCTTATCTTGAGTTCTTTGCCTCTGTTCTGTTATCAACTCAATTTCTCCCATCATTTGCCTGCAGCACCTGTGCTCATGAGCTACTGAACATAGCAGAAGGTGAAGTCTCACAATTATGTTTAATTGGGTATGTTATAGATTCATTCTATCCAACTTCAACTGGATCATCAAGGCAAAAAGAGAGTTTGTTCCTCCCTAATTGATTTCCTGATTGACTTTCCACAAAAGCTATTCCAAACTCAAACCTTCTATTCTCTCCCTCAAGCTTTCTACACCTCCCCCTCTCCCAACTCAACTAAGCCTTATACTTTACTAAGAAAATTGAGATTTAATATGAGCTCCTTCTTTACCCCTTCCTTCCATCTTAAAACCCCTTGACATCACCTCCCACTCCTCATCCCCCTACCCCCATTCTCTGACAAAGAGGTGAACATTCTCTTGCTAAGGCTAACTTCTCTACGTGTGTCCATAATCCCAACCCTTCTCATCTTCTTCAGTCAATTACAACCTCAATTATATTTCATATTTAATCTTACTCTAATACTGGTTTCTTCTCTACTGCCTTCAAACATTCCCAAAACTCTTCCATCTTAGGGAAAAAACCTCTTCTCTAGCCCCTACCATCCCTGCAAACTGCCATGCTTGATCTCTCCTCTGTTTTCCCCCTAAGTCTTTACTCACCATTTCCCCTTCTTTTCTTCTCACTTACTTCTCAGCCCTTTACAATATGGCTTCCAAACTCATCATTCAAATCATCATTCAACTCATCATTCAATGAAACTGACCCTCCAAAGTTACCAGTGATCTCTTAATTGCCAGATCAGTCTTTTCTCAGTCCTCACACTTCTATCTGCTGCATTTGACAGAGCTGATCACCTACTGGATATTCTCTTCTTTCTGGGGTTTTGTTGCTCTCCCCTTGGTTTTCCTCCTACCCACCTGACCTTTCCTTCTCAGTCTCCTTTGCTGGTTCATGATCCATATCATGCCCCCTAACTGAGTATCCCCTAAGGATCTCCCCAGACCCTCTTTTCTTCTTGCTCTACACACTCTCAGTTGGTAACTTCATCAACTTCTCTTTATCCATAACTTCCATAACTATCATCTCTATGCAGATGACTCTGTCACGCAGACACAGGCATACACAGACATGTACAGACACATACGCACATAGAGAGAGTACTCTAGCCTAACTCTAGGAGAGAGAAAAATCACCTTTGGGGGTCTAGGGGTACCTCTGAGGGATTAAAGGTATCTTCCTCTACTGCCTTCAGCTCAAGCTTTCATTCTGGCTGTATTCCCTTTACTGTTAGCCACCAGTGAGTAATGCTCCAATTCTATCCATCAATTAAAATTTTAAAAGGGATCATTAATTTGAAGATATAGCAGGAACAGAGGTACACCTCTCCTCTATCCCCAACAACTTTGAGATCCACTCTCCATATACCACCTCAATTTCTGGGAAGAATGGGCTCAAATAATGCAGTTTCTACTTAGTACTGGTCTAAGATGCTTGCTTATATCCAAATGCAACCTTACCACTAGATGAGTCTTCATTTTGGCTACTGCTAGGCTGGGTGGGACTTCAAAGGTCAGTCATCATTCTTCCAGCATCAGTGCTAGACTTCTCACAAAACTCAGCATGAGCTCACCTCTGGACTCCAAGACTGATAGACCTCAGGTCATTCTCCCAACCTTTCAAAATTCATAAGGTCATAACTCTTTCCTGTATTTCTTTATTTGACCACCATATCTGCCTATCATTTCCCCATTCCTCACCCCTCGTAAACCTATTCTTTGCCCTTATTGAGATCCACCCCTCCTACCTATCACACCACTGCTCTGACCTTATCTTCCTCCTTTCCAATCTCATCCTGATGATTAGTCATTTCAACTCTTTAGTTAGCCATCCAATCTCTTTCCTCTAAAATGAAAGAACAAACACCAAGGCAAAGAACAAAGACCTGCATTCACAGGGCACATGCCACCCTGTGACGAGTTGGAACTGAGGCCTCTCTACCCTGTAGCATTGTCTCTTTCCAGACGTCAGTCATCTGCCACAAAGAAACCACAAGAAGGAAAAGGTCCTGGTCACCTAGTACCTTTTGAATACACTCCCAATTCCATCTTGGTAGCTAATCAAAAAGGTTCCTCTTCACCACGTGACAGACTAAAAATAGTTACAGAACATCTGTGTATGTTCCAAATCTTTCTAAGGTACTCCCATTTCCCATTATATGGCATCATGAATGTATCCATGTACACACACATATATACATATATAAATGTGTATACATATTATATATCTATATATGTATCAATGTATATATGTGTGTATCAAACCATATATTTATTTATATATAAAATACATATTTGCACATGCAGACAATTCTCACTTACCTATGTAGCTCAGTGCAAACACATATACACACACAAAACCCCATGCTTCTCCATTAGCTTTAGTTCTACATCACCAATTACCTATGAGAAATTACAAACTATATGTCTTGGAGACATCTCATATTCAACATGTCCAAAACCAAACTTATTATCTTGCTAGCAAACCATCCCTTCTTCCAAATGCCTCTGCCTCTTCTCAAGGTGCTCCCTTTGCTCCAGTCTCCCAGGTTCATGACGTTAGCGTTATCCTTTAGCATTGACTTTGAACTCTCAGAATTAATCATCAGTTATCCAATTTTGTCATTTCTACTTCCACAACATTAATTCCGTTGTCCTCCTTTCCACCCACCCAGTTACTATGTAAGTTCAGATCCTCTTCATCCTTCACCTAGATTACGGCAACATGCTTCCAACTGGCCTCTCTGCTTCAAGTCTCTTATTACGACCAGGTATCCTACATAGGGCCACCCAGGGGATTTTCCTTAAGAGAAGAGCTGACCAGGTGAGTCCTCTATTCAACCAATCCCAGGTTTTTCTTATTGCCTCTAGTATAAAATATAAACTCTTCTGTTTAGCTTCTAAAACAGTTTACAACCTGACTCCAACCTACCTTTCCAGGGTCATTGAATATTAGATTCCTCTCTCTCTGCCCTGGAGTCAAGCCAGCCTTCTCTTCATTCCTCACAGATGATATTCCAACTTCCACCTGTGACCTTGGTGGTGGCTATTCACAATGTGTGGAATGTGGTCTTCTCTTACCTTTACAGCATAGGGGCTCTCTCTATACACATTCATTTACAGGAAGCCTTGCCTGATCCTGCAACTCTCAGTGTCTTCTCTCCCAGAATACCTTGTGTTTCCCACTTTGCATGTATTTACCTTACACTTATGCTATATATATATATATATATATATATATATATATATATATATATATATATATATATATAATATGTGCTTGTCATTTTACCAGTTAAAATGGAAGGTCTTTGTGAGTATGGATTTTTTGATTCTTTGTGTTTATATCCCCTCTGCCTAGCACAGCAGATGTTTAATAAATACTTGTTTGATAGATTGATCTGTCCCCTGCCCTCATCAGACCTCATCTGGAGTATTGTATTCACTTTTGATTACCATAGTTTAAGAAGGACATTGAAGCTGAAGAATGTCTAAAGAAGGGTGATCAGAACACTGAAAGACCTTGAATCCATGACATGTGAGGATTGGTTGAAGGAACTGGGGAGGTAAAGTCTAGAAAAGACTCTGTGGGATCATAAGGATCTTCTAGCATTTGAAGGGCTACCACATGGGGGAAAAGGAGAGGATCTGTTTTGTTTGGGTCCAAAAGGTAGAACTGGGAGCAATGAGTGTATTTTATAAAGAGGTGAATTCAGGCTTGGGATCAGCAAAAAGTTAACAATTAGAACTTTCCAAAAGTGGAATGGGCTGCCCACGTAGGTGGTGGTTTCCTCCTCCCTGGAGATCTGATTAAGCAGAGCTTGGTTAACATCATATCGAGTATGTTATAATGCAGATCTTTTTAGTGTAAGCACTGGACACTGAGGTCCTTTCCAACTCCCAAATTCTTTTTTTTTAAAGTTTCATTTTCCAAATTAACAGAAATCTACTCTCTCTCCCTCCCCCTACCCTATCACCTTGGAGGACAAAGAGAGAAAAACAAATTCCTTGTAGTAAATATGCATAATCAAACAAATTAATGTCCCTCATTGGCCATGTTTTTAAAAAATGTTTCATCCTTCTGCCTGAATCCAACAGCTCTGTGTCAGGAGGTAGAAGATCTGCTTCATCATTGGTTTTCCGAATCATGAATGGTCAGAGTTCTTAGAACTTTCAATAGTGTTACTGTATCAGTTGTTCTCCTGGCTCTGCTCATTTCATTCTAAATCTGTTTATCAACGTCTTCGAAGTTATTCATTTGTATAACATCGATGTTATGATATATATTTCTTTTCTCATTCTACTTCCCTTCACTCTGCATGAGTTCATGGAAATCTTTCCATGTCTCTTTGAAATCATCTATTCTTATAGCACAACCGTATTCTGTTATATTCCTGTGTTGGTTTGTCATTTTCAGGCATGTCTGACTCAAACTGATCCCTTTTGGAGTTTTATTGGCAAATATCCTGGAATAGTTTGCCATTTCTTTCTCCAGCTCATTTTACAGATGAGGAAACTGAGGCAAACAGGATGAAGTGACTTGGCCAGGATCACACAGCTAGTAAGTATCTGAGACCAAATTTTTACTCAGGTCTTCCTGACTCCAGGCCTAGTATGCTAAGCACTGTGGCACCTAAATGGCCCCACAATTTTTTTCTGTGATTTTATGTTCTGTGAAGGAAATATCAGTGGGTGGAAAGGAAAATCACTGACCTAGAAGTCAATGGACATGAACACTCCTGCCTCTACCACTCTATGACCTTGAGGAAGTTCATCTTCCCATTTCTAGACTTCATTATTCCCATATATAAAGTAATGGTTATATCTAGGCATAGTCTCTGTCAACTCACTGATGAAAGCTGTTATGTGGCATTAATGATGTCTCTCAAATAAAGTTTGAAATTCCCCTTATGAGTTTAACCCCTTTTTAAGTTGTGAGTTCTAGCGTTCTGGGTTGACTTGTTGATACCATATGAAGGGTGATTGATTGATTCATACACCCATTCACATGGTCCCTCCAGGGAACCATGTGTACCATGGAATCCATGCCTATTGAAGAGGACAAGAGGAGCTCCTGGTCAGAGCCAAAGTGCAGTAAAGAAGGACAGTTACAAAGTGGAGAAGCAAACCTGGACATCTGTCTTTCACTAGTATTGTGAGTTATGTGGACTGTGCAGGTTCAGGAAAGGGGGCCAGTTCTTTAACAAGACTGAATGCTTTCACTTTGGGGAATGAGGAAATAGTTAATTAAACCTCAGGGTAGTTTTGTATGTCTAGAGAACTCTGTAAGTCCCTGGGGAAGATGGGACTTACTAAAAAGGGAAGAAGAACTGTCTTTACTGTTTATGGGCTAGGGTGCAAGTCCTTTGGATTTTCTTAGGTTAAATATAGTCTGTCCTGTAGCCAGTGTTTTATTAGCCTGTGCTTACATGGGAACAGAAGGCCCTTTTCTTTTTTGTCATAGAAACATAGGCGCAAACCAAATTCTAATGTTCCCAGGGGAAACCCTGGTGGGGGCCCAAACCAAAGAGTGTGATTCTGAGACTACTAATATTGAAACCAGAACCTGTAAACCCAGAATTACAAGTTACATTTGTGGGGCATCTTCAGGAATGTTTTTATTATTTTATTTTTTTGTTGGGGGCTGGGGAAGAGAAGGCTAGCCTTTCTAAACTAGTAGTCTTGAAATACTAAGACAGGTGTGAAACTAGAGGAACTTTGTATTGTTGCGTGGTCAGAGGCAAATGGTTGTCCAGCTATGGGAGGGCTGAACTCTTACAAAGGACTGTTTACTTGAGGAGTATACTGTGACAAGGACTCCACTAGAGAGATTTCACACACTGTCATGAGCTTTGGAGGGATGAGAGCTTCTAGGAAGGGATTCTGAAAGGAGGTCAATGTGACTACTACTAACACTACTATACTACTACTACTACTACAATCTGTCTGCCGCTGTAACACCTTCCAGAGTCTCAGGGAGATACCCAGAATTCCAGCTGTAATCTCTCATGTACTGGAAGTAACTATAGTGTAATTTTAGGAACTACAAATTTTAAAACTAGACCAAAAGATCTAAACTAGGGTCCATGAACTTTTTCTTTAAATTTTGATTTTGTATTCTTATGCATTTTATTATTTATTACATATTTATTATAATGGTTATTATTTAGCATTTTATTTATCTTAAGCATTTGAAAAAATTCTGAGAAGAGATCCTGAAGTTTCACCTGACTGCCTAAGGGAGTCTGACAGATACACACAAAATTAAGAAGCCCTGATCTAGAGGGAGAATACTACTACCTGTCTAATGTTAGACAAGTCATATTCCCTTTTTGTGCCTTAATTTCCTCAACTATAAAATGAGTGATTCTGAGATATTTTTTATCACATTTTTTATTAAAGATGTAGGGAAAGTCCACTTTTAAATGACAATTTATAGCTTCCAGGAACTCTCTCTTAGTTACTAAAACTTAAATGTGAAATTGTTTCTTTTCTAGAAAATACACTGATTTATTTTAAAATTTCTACCCTATCACAAGAAAAGTTTCATTTCTGTGCCTTCTGTCTTGTTATTTGGTGGTGGTACATTACACATATACATACTCTTGCTCTAAAGATCAAGAAAAACTTTTTTTTTAATTTGGTACCTATTAAGTTTAGATTCATCATTCCCAACCTGGGCCACAGATTCCTGGAAGCCCAGGGAGTGAGTTACTGAAAGGGGTCCCAGAATCCTATGAGTATTGTCCCTTAAATCTTTATTTAGCACCAACAAATTACCTAGATAAGCAAACATACTTTAGGATTTGTTCCTATATACCATTCCCTCCCCCTTGTTTTGGTTCTTCCAGTATTGAATTACAGCCCTGTCTCTCCTACCCACATCATCTCATGGCCAGGTGAGACACTCTGTATCTCCTACAGCTGTGGCCTCCTGACCCCAAGGGGCCTTGGCCCTGGGAAGACAGACAGACACACTTCCAGGCCTTGGAGGAAGCCAACAAATCCACCAAGGTCACAATGGCTCCTCCTGGGAGTCTACCAGGTGTGCCTATCCCTGTTGCAACTGAGTAGGCCCAAGGAGCTTTTTTTGGATTTGTAGGGCCTGTTAAGGACCTGAATGTCACCGCCACCGCCATCAGCACCACCATCACCACACTTCCAGTCTTTCCTGCAAGCAGGATCATAGAAGTGCATAGGGCATCAGGGTGTGGAGAAGCCCTCATTCCATCCTGGCGTAGCCACTAATGACAGGATAGCAGAAGTGCTGGAGCTTCCTCTGTTCACAAAAGCTGTATTTTTAGCCCTAGGGTTGGCAGCTTCCCAAGTCCCAGACAGAGGTTCGGAGAACCACCACAAGTGCATGGCTTAAAAATACTGAGCTGATGGGAACATCTCTGCTGAGGAGGGGACTTTGCTAAGGACAAGAGTCTAGACTGGCATTGGAATAATTCACCCAACCCATTTACAAATTTTTAAGCCTTTAGTTATTTATTATTATTATTAGTGTTTTTAACCAGAGTTTTTTGCTGTTGTTATTGTTTTGACAGTGGTGGACGGGTAGGGATCAGACTTGTGATTTTAGAGCATTCCCTCTATGAATCCAGGTCAACACCTGCTCTAATCTTAGAGAGCTGCCTGAAGCTCTGAGAGGTTAAATGACTTAACCAGGGCCACCCATTCAGGTTCTATCAGTGGACTTGAACCCAGATTCAACAGGTAGCTCACTAGTCATTATCAAATACAAAATGCTGTTTGGCATTCAAAGCCCTCCATCACCCAATCCGCTCCTACCTTTGCAGTATACCTCACTCCCCAAAGAGTAACTCTTGGATCCAGTGATATTGGCCTCCTGGATATTCTGTGAACAAGACACTGCATCTCTCAGCTCTGGGGATTTTCCCTGCCTGTTCTCCCATTTCTGGAACATTCTCCCTCCTCTGCTCTGACTCCTGAACTTCCTGGCTTCTTTAAGTCCCAACTAAAATCCCACCCTCTACAAGAAGCCTTTTCCAACACCCTCTTAATTCCAGTGCCTTCCTTCTGCTAATTATCTACTATTTATCCTGTGAGGCAGGTAGGTGGCACAGTGGGTAGAGTGCCAGGCCTGGAGTCAGGAAGACTGCTTTTTTGTGAATTCAAATCTAGCCTCAGACGCTAGCTGTGTGAGCCTGGGCAAGTCACTTAACCTTGTTTGCCTCAGTTTCCTCATCTGTAAAATGAGCTGGAGAAGGAAATAGCAAGCCATTTCAGTAGCTTTGTTGAGACAACCCCAAATGGGATCACAAAGAACTGGAAATGATTCTGTCAGCAACATTTATCCTGTATATAGCTTGCTTTGTTTGCATCTTGTCTCCTCATTTGATTGTAAGCTCCTTGAGGGCAGGGAGTAACTGTCTTTTGCCTCTTTTTGTATCCCCAGCATTTAGCACTGGGCCTGGCATATAGTAAGTGTTTAATAAATGTTGATTGATACGCCAATCTGTTTCTCATTAAAGCTATCTGAGTTTAGCCCTTTTAGGCTAAGACCTTTTCAGGTTCTCACTTTGAGTGAGGTACAGGCTGTTCAGTGAAGAGGCCTCTTTAAGAAGTGAGTCAAGGCATGGCCCCTTTCACCCAAAAAGAAAAAGTCATGTCTTCCCTAATGTCATGGTCCTCCGAGAATGGAGGACAAACACAATCTGAGTTTAGGGTACAAGGTACCACCCAAAATAATAGGAGGAAATGTATAATAATGTTAAGGTAATTGACTTTGAAGGAACCAGTGATAGAAATGAGTACGACATGAATTGGTTTTGTCTGGATTAATTTAGAACGTTCCTCTATCTAGTGCCCCACCTCCAAGCCCAGGTCTAGGACTCTTCTCAGACAGCTGCCTAATCCCTACCCCTGCAAGGGAATAACTGGTCTCTTCAGACTTACCATTCCAAGAGTAGCTTTCTCTTAATAGGGACTTTGGACCCAGAAGTTCAGGCCCCTAACACTGGATTTCTCAGGCAGCATACTAGGCAGAGGCAAAGGACCTGTCTGGTTTCTCTCAGATTGCAGCTACCTTGGCAGCCGTGGGCACAAGAAGAGTCAGTAAATGAAGAACCCAGCAGGACAGCAGGCTCATTCAGCTGGTGGCAAGCCAGGACTCAGCATCTCCCCACAGATCTGAATGCTTTTCTGGACAATGACCCTTTGCAGCAGGGGATGATGGGAGAAGCATGCCAGGCAAAGAAGAAATGGGGTGAGACCTCAATAGAGCCACCCAGGACACCTGAAGGACTTCTGACACACCCCTGGGGGAGGAGATGAGCCAGAGGCCTGGCTCCTGTGGCATTGTCTGAAATGGGGCCCATGGTTTAGAACACAGGTAGAAAAGACAAAACCAGGTCAGGGCTGAATAAGCTCTTCTGTGGGAAGAGGAAAGTTTCTGTTCCCTCTCTTTTTTCCCAGGCAAGTGACCTATATAAAGGGTGAGAGAGCTCAAAACCAAGGCCCCACTTCCCTGGCAGTTGGTGTTTAGTTGTGTCCAGCTGGTCATGGCCCTATTGAGGATCTTGTTGGCAAAGACACTGGAATGGCCTGTCATTTCCTTTTCCAGCTCATTTTACAGATGAGGGAACTGAAGAAAACAGGATTAAGTGACTTGCCCTGGGTCATACAGCTAGTGTCTGAGGCAGGATTTGAATTCAAGTCTTTCTGACTCCAGGCCCTGCATTCTACTCACTACACCATCTAACTGCCAACTTCACTGTCAGGGGCAACTCTAACTCTGTTAATTGTTCTTTATATCCAACCTAAATTTACCTCTTTGTTACTTCCCCATCCCTAGTGTCCGCCAGGGCTGAGCAGAAGTCCATTGCCTCAGAGGAAGTCTCTGAGGTTCTTGCTAAGGCCAGCCCTTCTATTCTGCCCTTGATCCTATGACCTCGTGTCTCCTCTGGGGACTTACAACATCACTCTACCCCTTTCGGTGGCTCCCCTCACCCTACTCTTACCCCCACCACCTTTACTCTTTAATCTCTGTTTCTGCCTACAAAAATCCTTCTATCTCCCAGATAGATGGATGGATGGATGGATGGATGGATGGATGGATGGATGGATGGATGGATGGATGGATGGATGAGTAGATAGGTGGGTGGGTGGGTTGATGGATAGATAGATAGATAGATAGATAGATAGATAGATAGATAGATAGATAGATAGATAGATCCTTACCTCTATTGTCTTACCTCCTACTCATTGCTTAACCCCTTGTAATCTGTTTGCGGACCCCACCACTAAGCTTAAATGTCTTTCTCCAAATTGCTTTGTTGTTGTTATTTTGTAACCTCATTTGGGGTTTCCTTGGCAACAATAAGGGTCTGGTCTGCCATTTCCTTCTCTAGCTCATTTTACAGATAAGAAAACTGAGATAAATGGGGGTAAGTGACTTGACCAGGGTCATGCAGCTAGTAAGTGTCTGAGGCCAGATTTGGGTTCAAATCTTCCTGACTCCAGGCCTGGCACTCTGTCACCGCACCACCTAGCTGCTCAAACTCCAAGTCACTAATGTCTTTTAATTGACAAATTCAGTCTTCACCCTTCTTGTCCTAGATGCATCATTTAGCTATTAGCCGGCCCTTCTCCTGAATACTTCCTTCTTCTTGGGTTTTCATGACAACACTCTTCTAGTTCTCCTCCTATCCATGTGACCCTTCCTTCTTAATCTCCTTTGCTGGATCATCATCCATGCCCTGCCCCTAACTGTGGGTTTATGCCAAGGCTCCATCCAGCACCATCTTCTTCTATTTGGTATTCAAAACCTAGCCTCTTTCTACCTTTCCAATTTTCCTACACCTTACTACACATGTCATACTTCTATACAGATTTTTAATATATATATACATACATA
The DNA here is from genome assembly GCA_023548195.1 of Bettongia penicillata ogilbyi. Classification (NCBI taxonomy): domain Eukaryota; kingdom Metazoa; phylum Chordata; class Mammalia; order Diprotodontia; family Potoroidae; genus Bettongia; species Bettongia penicillata. Next base: position 1,020,904 of record JAJHZJ010000583.1, read on the forward strand.
ATATATAACATATTTATTATATACATATTATATATTAATATACTACATTATTATTATATATATTTCTTCTATATAAATTCTTTTTCTTGGTGATCTTATTGGCTCCCATGGATTCAGTTATGATCCCTATGCAGATGACTCTGAACTTTTATATTTACCTGTAATCTCTCTCCAGTCCTACGTTACCAACTTTTCTGGGCATCATCTATACATCTCATAGGCACTTTAAACTAATATATCTAGAATGGAATTCATTAGCTTTTCCCTTAACCACATCCTTTCTTCTAATTTCTCTACTTCTGTTGAGTACATCACCACCCTTCCAGTCACCTAGATTTACAAGTTAGGTGTCATCTTTGGCCAGTCATTTTCCCTCAGCCCCCATATCAAATCAGTTGCCAGCTCTACCCCAATGATGTTTCCCCCATCTCCTTCTGTCTGGTCATAGACACCATGCTAAATTAGGCCCACATCTCCTCTTCCCTGGACTATTCCTCATTGGTGTTCCTGCCTCAGGCCCCTCAATCCTCCACACAGTCACCCAATGGATGTTCCTAAAGCCCAGCTGTGACCGTGCTATCCCCCTAACTCAGAAGTCTCAATGGTTTCTTATTCTTTTAGGATCCGCTTCTATCTTTGGCATTTCCAACCTTTCACAGTCTGGCTCCAGCCTATTCTTTCACATGACTACCCCTTCCACCCTCTCTGCTTCAGCCAAATTAACTTATTTGATGTTCCCTGGGCACTTCATTCATCCTCTCATTCTATGCCTTTACCCAGGCTGTCTGTCCACCCCTTCCCAAAGGACCCTCCCTTTTTATTTCTGCCTCTTGGAATATCCAGTTCTTTTTAAGGCTCAACTCAGGTGTAACTGCTTCTCCACAAGTCCTTTCTTGCCCTCTCCTCTCCCCATCTCCTTCCCCAAACTGTTAATACTCTCCTTTCCTGATATTACTTTGGATTTATTTTGTATTTGTGTATCATTGCATAAATTGTATCACTCTCACAGAATATAAGCTCCTTGAGGGCAGGAACTATTTCATTTTTTTTTTATTTGTTTGTTTCTGAATCCCCAAAGTCTAGCAAAACACCTTGCTTATGTTAAGCATTTCAAAGGTTGGTTAAATTGGGTTTCATATAATAACCCTTCAAATACCTGAAGAAAGGCATCATTTCCTCTCCCAAATTCTTTTAATCAACCCTCCCATGTCATGTTACTACAGCCCTTCACCATCCTATACTCCCAGAGAAAGAACATCCTTTAGCTTTCAAATATCCTTCCTAGTAAGTGGCATCCAGAAATGAACATAGTGAAACTGTTGTGGTGGGACCAGGGCAGGGGGATGGGTAGTGGAAACCATCCCCTCTCTCATTTGGGATGCCATATCCCTCAATGCAGCCTTAGATTACATTAGCATTTTAAATTTCCATATTATATTGCTGAATTATATTGACGCTAGAGTCCACTAACTCCCCCCCACCCCAAGTCTTTATCAGAGAAACTCATGGTGCCATCCTTCTCATTAGACTTGGCTTGAAAACCTGCTGGGATGGGGAGCACAAGGCAGGTCACTCCACTTTTGGACATCTCTGATTTATAAGAAATTCTTCCTTACATAGCCTCTAAATCTCCTCTTTGCAGCTTCCATTCTTGCTCCTAATTTGGCCTTCAGAGACTAAGCAAAACAAATAAAATCCTTCTTCCACATGGAATCCTTCAGATACTTGAAGATACCCAAATCTCCCTTCTGCAGGTTAAATATCAATAGCTCCTTCAATCTGTTCTTGTGGGGCTGTTCTTCTGTCTATGCCCATTTTGGTTGTCCTGGTCTCAGAAGCCACTCCACATACCACCCCACCCCATCTGGGGTTAGCTTAGAGATAGCCTGGAAATGGGACAGCAGGCAGGATGACAATCAAGAGGTTTGGGGGAGCTATAAAGGGCAACATAAGAACTCAAGATTAGCAGTCTAGGCTGGGGCAAGCAATACCATATCCTTGCCTGGCCCTAAGGCTCCCTCAGTCACATCCCAGTACATCCCATGAACAGATCATTGATTATGCATGCTTTATAGACCTTGAGTCCAAAGGGACCTTAGGGGTCACCTAGTTCAGATTCCTCATTTTACAGATGAAAATGGTCATGTGATTGGCCCAAGGTGACTCAGCTAATAAATGAATGAACTGGGATTCAAACTGAAACCTTCCCGCTAAATCCAAGGCTTGTATACTCATAATAACAGCATCAGGAAAGACTAAAGGATAATGACACTAGGGTGAGAACAAGAATAATCTTAACCCGTTTCTATAGCACTTAAATGTTAACATAGGGCTCTCCTTTCAGGACCCTGGAGAGGAAGGCTGGTATGAAGTAAAGAAGGCTACATTTGTATGGGATAATAACAATAATGGGAAATGAGGAAGGGAAGGGTTTCAGAGAATCCTGAGAAGACTTGTATGAACTGATGCAGAGTGAAGTGAGCAGAATTAGAAAAATGAATTATACAGTGACCACAATACAGTAACAGTAAACAACTTAAGGACAAAAATTCTGATCAACTCAACTCGGAACTCTGAGAGCTGACAAACGCAGGATACAGAATGAAACGTGCACTTTTGGATATGGCCAATATGGGAATTGCTGGATGACTGTTGTTAGCATTTTAAGGTTTTTCAAGAGCTTTACAAATATTACCTCATTTGATCTCCATAACAACCCTGGGAGAAAGGTGCTATCATTATCCTCATTTTACAGCTCAGGAAACTGAGGCAGGCAGAATTTAAGTGATTTCCCCAGGGTTCCCAGTTACCAAGTATCTGAGGCAGGATTTTAACTCAGATCTTCCTGACACTATGTCCAGCGCTCTCTTCACTGCATCACCTTGATTCCCCTATGTATATTTAGTACAAAGAATTTCTTTTTTTTCTTTTTCACTTGAGGCTACAGGCAGTAGTAGTAGTAGTAGTAGTAGTAGTAGTAGTAGTAGTAGTAGTAGTAGTAGTAGTAGTAGTAGTAGAAATGATAATAATAGCATTTATATAGGGCTTACTATGTGCCAGGCAGCATGCCAAGTGCTTTACAATTATTATGTCCTTTAGTCCTCATAACAACCCTAAGAGGTAGGAGCTATTTACTGTCCCTGCTTTACAGATGAAGAAACTGAGGTGAATGAGGTTAATGACTTGGCCAGGGTCACACAGCCATTAAATGTCTCAGATCAAATTTAAAATCAGGTCTTCCTGACTCCAGGTGTAGCACTCTACCCACTGAGTCACTGAGCTGACTCACGCATATTTATTCCAAGAATTTTCTTTTTCTTTCTTTTTCAGTTGGGGGTGCAGGAGCTAGGGGAGAGAGAAAAGGCAGATTTTAATTAACTGGAAAAAATAACATGAAATTTTTAAAAAGAAAAAAGTTAGGGCAAAAGAGTATGTAGATGATGGGAGGGGAAAAAAGAGACATATCAAAGTATTAGTTTAAGAAGGAAAGCCATCCCTTTAAAATACCAAATTTTCTTGGAATTTATTTATTTATTTTTTTTGCATTGAAAAGCCCTGAACAGTGGTTTAGTCAGTGCTCACTCTGAGGAAATTCTTTCTATGTAATTCAAATAACCCTTTCCTAGGTACCAAGAGATCCTAAACTCCTCGAGGGTAAGGATTGTTTTTATTTCTTTCTCCAGTATGCCTGGCACATAGTAGCTACTTAACAAATATGTGTTGGGTGAGTTTTGTTTGTTCTTAGTGCTGGATTTACAGTCAGAAAACCTGGGTTCAAATTTTGCACCCTATGACCTTGGACATCATTTAACTTCTCCGAGTCTCAGCTTGCTGCCATTCTCCATCCTTCTCCTCCTTCTCCTTCTCCTTCTCCTTCTCCTTCTCCTTCTCCTTCTCCTCCTTCTGCTGCTGAGGCTACTAATGTTGTCTCCTCCGAACCAGACCATGAGACTGCCCTACTAAGCCGCTCCATCTGTACTTGTCGGTACCAACCATCCTTATCTTCATCCCGGTCATCCTTCACCCCGCCATGGCGTCCTTCTTCTCCCAGCCCTTCTGCCTCTTGCTCTGAGAACTGTGATCAAATCAGGGCTACCTTTGCCTGTGGAAAAGACATGTAGGTTCCCTCCCCTGAGTTCCCAATCCTAACTCCCTTGCCTGACCCCTGCTCACCTATATAGATAGGTTGCTTCTCCCCAGCAGAATGTAATCACATTCCCTGAGGGTTAGTTTTTGTATTTGTATCTCCAGTACTTAACCCAGTAATTGGCATGTAGTTAGTGCTAAGTAAATGATTTTCATTTACTCATTCATTAACTGATTCAGCTTTGTAGATCAGAGGGTCTTAACCTGACCCTCAAAGGGAACTTGAATGAGAACACACATAGATAGATAGATAGATAGATAGATAGATAGATAGATAGATAGATAGATAGACATATTTATATAAACACGTAGAAAACAATTATTTAATATTATGTATGTATATTTATTTTTACTAATTTCTCACTGAAATTTAGCATTTCTTTCCATTTTAGAATTTTTTTTCACATGTTCTGAGAAGGGTTCCATAGGCTTTGCTAGACTATCAACAGTCCATGCTTCCAAAAAAATGAAGCATTACCAGACTAGATGGTCAACATCTGGGTTTAAATCTATGCTTCTATGAACCCTATGATGTAGGTAGTTAAAAGAATGTTATCCCCAGTTTCCAGGTTAGGAAACTGAGGGGTAGAGGAAGGGAAATGACTCACCCAGGATCACACAACTAATAAGATGCTAGACTCAGGATTAGAATCCAAGCCCCTTGACTTCAAATTCAGCACTTTTTCCATATAGCAGGCAGTTTTGTTTTGTTTTTTTGTCCAGTGTGCTGTTTAAGAAGGCAAGAAAGTGTTAGCAGTGGAAATTGGAAAGATTTCCATCTCAGCTGGAGAAAATAGAACATGTTTTGACTGAAGGAGTAATCTGGAAAATTCTCTGATGGGAACCAGCTCAATCTCCCCATGGTGCCACAGGATCAATGAGATGCTGCAGTAGAAATATATAAAAATCAATCATCAGTCATTATAAATGGCAACCACTTCTACGCATGGCCCTGCCTCTCCCACCTTCGGCTTTGTCCTCAAAGGCCTGACACGCATTGAGGGGCCCAGGTCCTGTTGAGAGTCTGCAATGATTGTGATGCAATAACCAAGGCCCCCTGCTCCCTGGGCAGGATGCTCAGGCACTCACCTCCCCCTCTCAGGCCTCCCCAGGGAAGAGGAGTATGCAGGGATGGACCCCTGGAGAAGGAGACTGCTAGGAGCCTCCTGCTTTCCTGAGATGTCAGGTCCCACGACTGGGCAAGAGGAGAAAACCATCTCCACATTTCCAAACTCCAGGGTTTGGCCTCCTCTAGCAGCAAGCCAAGTTCCCTGGGTTACAGCCCTGGACACACCGAAAGCCAAGCTCGCCAAACCCAGTTTTTTTTTTTCTAGATGGCTCTGGGAATGTATTACAAATGTGGGAATATTGTGTGTATGTATGTGTGTTTTTCCCTCAGAAAATAAATGTGGTTTTGTTCCAAGAAAACTGGAGCAGCCCAAGGAATGTGTCTTAGCTGGGTCAGAAGGACCCCTCTCTATCCCACACCCCTCCCCAGGTCCCGACTCTCATTTTACCCCCACCTCTCAATGCAGCCATAGTTGGCAAGACTTCTGGCTGGGCCCCTTGCTCTGCTGTTGGCTCAGTTATGCTGAGGGGTCAACCTACTTCCTTGGGTCCAGAGCCTTTCGCGATGAAACAGGCCTATTCACTATCCCCTGGATATATTTAATGCTTTCCAGCCTCCATGTCATTGCCTAACATTTTCCTCCCTCTCTGGAATTCCCTTCCTGATCCTGTCCTGACTCTTCTCTCCAAATCCTATATTCTTCAAGGCTTGGATTAACTCCCCCTCCTCTAGGAAGTCTTACCTGATTATCCCCGCCCATAGCTATCTCTCCCCTTGATGAACTGCAGTATCACTTGTCTGTCATGTGACACTTCACATACACTATATGACTGGCATGTTGTGGTCACGTGTGTCTGTGGCTTACCTTTTCCATGAGGTTGAGAACTTCTGGAGCACCCAGACTTCATCTTACCATCTCATGTCTCCTGTGGGTTCTCAGGAGAGATGCTGCCTGGTGGGTTGGGAAAATGTGGGAAAAGAGACCCTGAATTTAAATGCCCAGTCCAGCTCCTTAATTAGTTCTTGCCTGACCTTCAATAAACTATTTATTGTCTGTCTGGCCTCAGTTTCCTTATTTGAAAAATAAGAGAGCTGCCTAGAATCATAGACATAGAACTAGAAGAAAGATGAGAGGCTGTTTAATTCAACTCCCCTTGCCTTACAGATGAAAAAAACTGAGGCCCAGGGGAGGTTAAGTGTCTTCCCCTCTGTCACACTGGTATTATTAGGAGGCAGAGCTAGGATTTGAACCCAAGCCCTCTGATCATGTGAAATACTTGTTGAATGAAAGAATAAATGAGCAAACTGGATTGGGATATGATCCCAACTCACAGTTAGCAGAGCTCACTGAAGAAAGGGGTTTCTGCCGCTAGGAAAAGCCCTGAGGTTCATTCTTTAGACCGCTACAGAGAGTCACTGAGCCTGAGCTCTTTCAGGAGGGATGGAAAAACCATTATCTGCAAGATGACATCAGTCTGTAAAAATGCATGCCTGGTGTTGCCGAGCAAACCCCAAGAGGAGAGGGGGAAGTGACTCTTGCCACAGAGAGAGATGGGGAAAGGGGGGAGGGAAAAGAGAAAGAGGGGGGGAAGAGAGAGAAAAGAGAAAGACAGAAGGAGAAGTGGCGGAGAGAGTAGACTCTAGCCATTGTTGGATGTGGGGGAGGTGCAACACAGGAAGAATAAAAGGAAGGAGAAATAAAAGTAGGGAAAGGAGAGAGAGAGAGAGAGAGAGAGAGAGAGAGAGAGAGAGAGAGAGAGAGAAAGAGAGAGAGAGAGAAGGATAGGAGAAAGAGAAAGGGAGAAAGGGAAAGAAGAGAAAAAAGAGGGAGAGAGGAAAAGGGGTAGAGAGAAAAAGAAGAGAGAGAAAGAGAAAAAGGAGAGAATGAGTGTGGAAAGAGAGAAAAGAAAGAGAAAGCAGGAGATGGGGATAGAAAGAGAGAACAGAGCAGATCATGACAAGGTCCAGGAGGCAGCCTGAGATGAGTGGATCCCTTAATGCAGGAGAGGAAGGAAGTGTTGATCTGTTAAAGGAGGAATCAACTGAGAGGTAGCTGGGATGTAGATGACCCAAGTCAGAAAATCTGGATTCAGATCTTGCCTTCACCGTGAACTAAGGAAAACATGATAAAGTGCATAGGGTGCATTATGAACTAAGTGACACCGGGCAATTCAGCCTCTCTTAAGCCTCAGTTTCTTTATCTATAAAATGGGGGTAAACATAGTTAACCTTCCTAACTCACAGTATTGTTTTGAGGAAAGTGCTTTACAAACCTTAGAGTTACAGGAATTGAATCTATTGCTCTCCACAGGGATATCAGTTCCTGGAGTCAGGGCTTAGGCAGCACTTTTATCTCTTCTGTGGGCTTTAGAGAGGGCTAATGCAGCTACCCTTCCCCATTGTTACCTTAAAGCTAAAAGGTAGCCCCCAAAATGCTCAAGACCTTCATTCCTTTAAGTAGGCTGAACATGTCAACCCACCTAAGGACCACAATTCATCAGGATGTATCTTCCATAGGTACTTACTAGCCATCTTTTGCTCACATATCCTTGGCCTCATGACACTTTGAGATCAGCAGTTGCTGCTGGCAGAGGTTGGAACAAAATCTGAGGGGGTCTCTCTTTCCTGAACACATAAGGATAACTTATAACTGGCTTAACAAACTTTATACTCTAGGGGCAGTGGGGAGCTGGGGGTCCAGGGGGATCTGCTTTACTGAATAAAACAGTAAAGAACCATCATCTGTGAATCAGGAGACCAGCATTCTTGTCCCAGGTTCTAGCCCTACTAAGGTGTGTGACCTTGGTCAGGTTACCTCCATTCTTGGGGCCTCAGTTTCACCAAAGGTAAAATAACAGGTTTGGAGTTGTTTGTCCTTCATTCTCAAAGAGGAACATGACATCAGGAAGGTGATGTCATGATTTTCAAATTAATTGTATTTGTGAGGGAAAGCTGTGCACCAGCCTCACTCTCTCCTCTGGAGTCTTCTGGGTCCAGTGGTAAGATACAGATCAGAACAACTGCACATGGCCCTCAGTGGGTTTGGAGTAAGTAGAAAGAAGACAAATCTTAGAGTCAAAAGAGCTGGGTTCAAATTCTGACCCTGTTACTCATTGCTCATGTGGCACTAAGTAAGTCACTTAGATCCAACCAACATGTATCAAGCACCTAATATTTGCAAGGCACTGTTGTAGGTGCTAGGAATCCAACCACGAGAAGAGCCCTGAACAAACCTCTATCGAATGGGAAGAAGGGAAGGAGACAAGTAAGACAGAAGGAGAATGTAATGGGGCCAAAGGATGGATGGAAAGGCTCCTACAAAGTTCTCTAGGGAAGTCTGAGGCAGGAGAGAATGAGCAACTGGCAGGATGGACAGACTGCGGCGAAGACCCTGTGGGGCTCCCAAACTGAGAGGATTTAAGTGAAGTAGCCTGTTTTCTACCTCCTCTTCCCCCAGATATCTTACTGACACTAGGAATTCACACAGCAAGCCTTCTGTTCAGAGATTACATTTCACCTCAGCTGCTTTCAAGTTAGTCTCCCGTTTCAAATGAGAGTCTTTTATTGCTCATTAAAAACAAAAAACTTCACAGTTTTCAAAACACTTTCATATCAAGTAATTACACCTATAAAAATACCAAAGGATACCAAAGCGTGACTTTGGACAAGTCACATGATATCCCTGGGCCTTAGTTTCTTCGGCTATAAAATGGTAGAAGTAGACAAGACGGTCTCAGAAGTGCCTGTTAGTCTTAAATCTAGGGTCAGTTCAGTAGCCTGGGAGCTTCATGGACAAAAACCATGTCTTAGTCAAACTTTGCATTTATTTCTTTTCTTCCTTCCTTTCTTCCTTTCTTCCCTTTCTTCCTCCCTTCCTCTCTTTCTTCCTTCCTTCCTTTCTCTCTTTCTTCTTTCCTTCGTTCCTTCTTTTCTTTCTTTTTTTTTTTGAGGCTCTTGGGTTAAGTGACTTGCCCAGGACCCCACAACTAGGAAGTATCTGAGATTAGATCTGAGCTCAGGTCCTCCTGACTCCAGGGCCAGTGCTCTAAACACTTACATTTCTTTCCAGTTCCCAGTACAGTAGAAGTCTAATCAGTGTTTGTTGAATAAATGAATGAAAAGTCTCACTTGATCCTTACAAAAGCCCTCTAAAGTAGACAGGGTAGAGAGTATCTATTCCATTTTACAGATGAGAAAACTAAAGCCCAGACAGGAAACTTGAATTCCTAAATGTTGTGATGCTTACTTTGGGCTGCAGGCTAGCATTGCTGAAGTTTAGTGTTTCCCCTTCTTCTTCTGCCTTTCCTGATTCCCCCAGTTAGGAGTGATCACCTTCCAAATCTTTTTTTATTGATCTTGTATACATCTTAGATTTACCTAAGAACAACTGCCCTCCCCCTCCCCCAAGGGAATGTAAACTTTTGGGGGCTGGGATTGTCTTGATTTTGTGTTCTTATCCCCAGCACAGGCACAGTGTCTTGTGTATAGGGTTAGGGACTTGATCTGTGTAGGGCTATAGGGTGTCCCAAAGTCTTAGAGCAGGGCATTATTAAGTTATTAGGTATTAAAGGTTCAAGCTATAAGCTAATAAAGTGTAAAACTTCACTAAGACTTTTGGGACAGCCCATATAGGGAAATGGCAGATGAGGAGATCTCCCTCTACCAATGAATTTAAAGGCTTTACAACTTGGAGTCTTAGAGCACAAGGTGGACAGTCAGGTGGTGAAGTGTATAGCGCACTGGGCTTGGAATCAGAAGGACCTGCGTTCAAATGTGACCTCAGACACTTACTAGCTATGTGACACTGGACAAGTTACTGTTTGTCTGTTTCCTCATCTGTAAAATGATCTGGAGAGGGAAATGTATCTTTGCCAAGAAAACTCCAAAGATGGGGTTATGAAAAGTCAGACATGACTGAACTCTAGAGAATGAGGAAGTTGAACAGCTTGCCCAGGGTCACACAGTAGTATGAATCAGAGACTGAACTTGAACCCAGGCTTTGTCTCCTTAACTATAGCTGGCATTTGTGAGGTGTTTAGATTGGAGATTGTGTAAGTCATGGGCAAGGAGCAGAGAGACAATGTTCAGGTTCCTTGTGGGGTGACAGGGTGCTAAACTGTCCTATGTACCTGATGGAGGCTTTCCCCACACACTCTTCCTGGCACAGGGAGTGAGGGGTCCAGGGCTACACAGTGGGGGAGGGGGGAGGACGAAAGAGGGCACATTTGAGAGAGTTGACAAGGATCCTTCTGAGCCAAAGCCTGAGGAAGATTCTCTGCTGAAGCAAGCAGGGGAAAAAAAGTTTTCCTTCCAGAAGGGAGAAAGAAGCAATTTATATTTCTGTTCAGGAGAGAGGGGAAAGGAAAAGCTGAGCCTGAAAATAGCAAGCAGGAAACCATGATTCAGCCTGGGCAGCGCTGGCTTGCGGCTTGGCAGGCAATTTGGCCATCAGGGCCAAGTGCAATCGGAGTTCCAGAGACCAGTGAGGAAGGTTCTCCCTATGAGACCACTCCCCCAGGCAGACATTCACTGTCCCGGTGCCAGGAGGCAGCCACAGAGCAAGCACTTGTCAGGGATGCACCCACCCCTGCACACCTATTCTCACATCCCTTCCCCAAGGCAACAGGGAGGCTCTGGCCTCCCCTGGCTTTCGCTCACTGGCAGTCCCCAAGCCAGGGCTTCTGGTGCCTGCAGTGCACCTCCCCTGCCAGGGTGGCTGAGCGAGGTGCTTCTCAGCCTATGTCCCTCCCCTCCCCAGAATCACAGAATAAAAGACTAGAGCTGGCAGAAGGAGCCATGGAGTCTACCCAGCTCCTTTATTTTACAGATGGGAAAACTAATGCAGTAGTGTTTATGCTCTTGGAGCAATTTACCATTTACATTTTTATTTATTTACTTTTACCATTTATTTTATCAGGGGGATGTGGGGTGTAGAGGGAGAGGAGAACTTGAAATATTCCTGTGAGGGAGATAGGTTTATCTCCCTGGATTATCAATATCATTTTACAAATGAAAAAGCTGAGGCCCAGAGAGATAAGTGACTAACACAAACTCACACAGTGAGTTAGCAGCAGAACCAGGGACAAGACCCTGGGACCACAATGATGGGGAGACGGAGCTGACCTGATAGACAACCTCCCCAGATTTCCAAGGTTTTCCACCTGCTGTAGGCCTGGCCAAAGGTAGATATATATACCCCAAATTTGAATCTCATTCCAGCCCTCAGAGCTGCTAGGATACCAAATGAGTCCTCTTTTCCTTCTGGTTTAACCAACAAGACTATGGGATTTCCCATGGTCCTTCTTTCTACTCTGCATAGCTGCCCCAACCCCTCAGCATCTTCTCCTTCCTTCCTTTCAAGCTGGAGGCCATGGAATAGGAAGCAAAATGGTAATATAATAATAACTCCTATTTCTACAGTGCTATGCAGTGTATAAAGTGCTTCTTACAACAACTCTGTCAGGTAGTCTAGGGATCCCCCCCACCCTCCCATTTTACAGATGATGAAAATTAAGTCCTGAGAAATAGAATGATTTTCCCTCAGTCACAAATATAGAGTGTTGGAGGCTAGCATAAAGCAAGTTGGTTTTGGAACTTTCCTAAGCCCGGGGGAAGCAACCACCTTCCCCAAGCTGGAAACAACTAGGAATGTTTGTTTTGTCCATTTCTTGTTATCTCTGGGAACGCAAGGGTTTTTGCGTCCTGGCCCAACTTGACATTGTGTCTTCTAAGGGCACTGGGCATATCTGGCAGCCACTGAGCCCTGCCTCATACCCAGTTCAGGGGAAATCACAGCCCTCTCTCCAGCAAGGAACTGGGACATACGAAAAATAAGGAATGGCAAAGTCCTGTGTTTCATGGGAGAATGTCAGGATCACAGATTTAGAACCCAAAGGACTAGTCTGATGTCCCAGCTGGGATTCCATGGTGATTCAGAGCCTGGGGGTGACGATATGCAATTTCTTAATAAAAACATATTAAGCAACTGCCACGTCAAAGCAATTCACAAGGTGGTCAGAACAACTGTGTAGATGGTGCCTGGCATATAGCAGAATTTTTAATTAATACTTCTTGATTGGTTAAAGAGATACTATAGAGAAAAAAAAAGAACCCAAAGAACAGTATAGGCAATGACTATTGTAATATTAATGAAAGGAACACCAAGAGACAGCTAAATGCCAAATAAAATCTGATCTTGACCCTGGAGGGCCAATATGAAATATACTTCCCCACTCTTGGGAAAGAAGTGGGAGACTACAGGTGTGTAAGGGTACATACACTTTTAGATGTGGTCCCTTTATCAATTGTATTGAGCCTTTTCGTTGTTACTAGAGGGGGTTGGGTTTGGGGAGGTATATTAGGAAATGGAAAAAAGTTTATCAGTGAACAATACAACCTCTTAAAGATGGGGAAAATAAGTCAAAATTTGAGGAAGTTTCCTGGAGCTTCTGAGCACCCCGCCAGAATCCTAAACTTGTCTATACACCCTGTCCACAGGGTCCCACAGCTAAGTCCCTAATAGATCCCCATGGGGGCAAAGTTAAGTCAGACAACTCCTCTCTTCCCACCTTTCATAGCTGAAAGGGCTAAGTGGTTGTGCTGGTATTGGGGGTTAGTACTGGAGGTTAGTCCAAGCTGCCATGGTTCTAGTACTGGGGGTTAGTCCAAGCTGCCATGGTTCTAGTAGTGTCTGGGCCCACAAAATATAATCTCCTCATTTTACAGATGAGGAAACTGAGTCCGCAACAAAGTAATTTGCTTATGGTAACAGGCAAGCAGAGATATGAACCCAGTTCACTCAGAATCCAGATCCAGCCTTCCATCCACTGCATCCCTCTACCTCCAAGAAGTAGGCTTCCCAGGGGAAAGAACAGCTGAGTGGACAGTACACATAGAAACTTTTCCTGGAGTCCAGGATCTTCCCAGAGGTTGGAGAACAAGGAAATAAAAAATAATAATAGTACAAGAGATTCCTCTGGGGAATCCCTGTTAGAGAAACTTAGGGAAATATTAAGTGCCATGTTATAAATAGGATTTAGGGCCCAGAGAGGGCAAATGCTTTCTCCAAAGCCACACAGTAAGTGAAGGGAGGAACCAGAAACTAGCTCTTCATCTCAGTATCTGGGCTATGTCAGGCTAGTCAAACAAATGCCCAGGAGGTCAAGCCCCTCGCTGTGCTAAGTCACAGATGTCAAATATTCAATTCCTCAAACAGCTACCTCGATTGCTGAAGTATTTGTCTACAGACCATTCATTGGGGATGGGAGGTGGAAAGAGAAGTTAAGAAAGACAGGGGGAGTCACAGAAAAAAAAAATCAAACCAGAGGAATAGGGAATAGTTCCCCGCCACCATGATCTACACCATGGTCGAAGGATGACAAGGGTGCTAGGCAGGACCTTAGGCACAACCTTGATTCAGAGAGCCTTTCCCAATCCTCTCCCCAGCAGGTGCCCTTCTTGTCCTCACCCACTTTGGATTAATTGTCCTTATATTTATCTATGTTCTTGTCCATCTCCCCCTTAAAAATGTAAGTTCTTTGTCAGTAGGAATTGTTTTATTCGTTGTATCTGCATCTCCAATGCCTTTCACATAGTAGGTACTTAATAAATACTTGTTTGATTGGAAAGAATATTAGATTTGGAATCAGAGAGAGCCTGGCTTGAAATCTAGACTTCGTAACTTACTGCCTGTGGAAGCTGAGGGCAAGAACTTATACTCTTCTAAACCTCAGTTTCTTCATCCGTAAACTAAGGGGACTGGATGAGACCACTAAATCCTATGATCAGGTGTCTTCCTCTCATTTTACAAAGAAACATAGACTATCCAAAAAGAGAATTCACATGACCTTAAAGATAATCTGGTACTCCCCTTCATTTTACAGATGAAGAGACTGAGATTCAGAGAAGGGAGTAACTTCCCCAAGGTCATCCAGTGACTTGGCTTACCATGCACCCAAGTGATCCCCACAAGTAAACAGGAGACCATTTTCCACTGAGTTGGTATGCTCAAGGGACTCTAGTTTCAAAGGTCAACAGTTTGCTCAATGGACTTCACTGGGAATAATTTCACCCAGTACCCACTTTGAGGCCTCTCCATTATTATTTTCTCTTGATCAACAATATGGCTGTGGAAGGCCTTAACAGGGGCCTGTGTAAAGAGATTGTATGATTGCAGTCAGTTTTGATTGAACAGATGCTCAAAAAAAAAAAAAACTTCATATTTTTAGAGGAGGAGAAAAAAGCTTTTTTGTTTCTCCCAATCCCAATAGCAATGATCCAAAGTGAGGCTTCTCGCCAATTTTCCACCCACTTTCTGTTTGGGGTAGATGCCCAAGAAGGAACATCTCTTGGCAAAATGACATTTTGGTGGAAGGTTATGAGATCATGCAAACAGCAGCGGGAACAGACAACCATACATGAAACCCGTGAAAGCATTGATCACATGATTCTGACCTCAAGGTGATTATCTCTGCTACTAAGACAATTAGGAAATGCAAAGATCAATGAAGAATCAATGGAGATTTTAGAAAAATAGACTCATAAAATGTTGGGCCTGGAAGAGACCTTAGAACACAGAAGGTTAAAGTTGGAAGGGACCTTAGGAACCATCTCATCTCTGGGGCCAGAGGGGTAAGATTTGTCCAGTCACACTGTGAGTGGGGACAGAGCTGGGATGAGGACCCAAGTCTCCCGACTCCCCATCATTCTCATGGTGATGTCATGTTGGTCTTGGTAACTTACACCTTTTTTTACTCATCTACCAAATAACACGCATTTGTATTAGAGAAGTCACTTGAATAGAGTTTTGGATATGAAATGGGGAAGACTTGAGTTTGAATTTTAATATTGGTGAGACCAAGGGCAAGTGACTTAAGATTTTTTCTGGTCTTGGTTTCCTCCTCTGTAAAACGGGAATAACATTGCCAATCATCCAAGGCTGTTGTGAGGAAATAATGAGATAGTAATGTATCCAAAGCACTTTGTGAGCCTTCAACACTATATAAATGCCAACTGATTTTTACCTGCTGGGTGCCCTGACAAGAGATGAGCCTTTCCCTTAAGGAATTTACAATGCATTTGGAAAGCTAAAACCAAGCCTTATAGAACAATTTGGGAACACTGGAGGGAGACAGCAGGCCACAATGGTAAGAATACTCGAGCAGATGGGATTATTTCCCTGCCTTGACATTCATTTGCTCCCATGGGCTGTTTAAGAGGAGAGAAGGCTATCTCAGGGCTCTGTGGCTGGAATTCAGAGTCCCTTCTCTCAATGGTCCATTTCCCTCACTCTTCCTTCCTACCGCCTGATCAGGAGGTAGAGAATGGGAAATCTCCAGTTGAACTCTGCTCCTCTGGGCTAGTTCCTTAGGGGAAGTGTCAGAAGCCTGGATGCCAGGGAAAGGATGTTGTGCTTTTTGGGGTCATCAAGGCCCCACTCAACTGGAGCAGTAACTTCAGCTCAAATGAGGAAGTCTCTCTTTTCACCAAGCATCCCCAAAGGAAAGGGAACCCAAAGCCTATCCCCATTCAGTTTCTAGAAAGCAGTCAGAAGCACTGGGGCTGGGGAGGGAGAGCTGTGGAGAGGGTAGCAATAGGCCTGGGCCATGACATAACCCAACTCTCTGGCTTGGCTCCAGTGACTAGGGACATGAACTTTAGCCTTTCTGACTAATGCCAGAGGCTCCCTCTCTTGGGGCCTCCTGTTTGCCTAGGCAGGATTCAAGGCAGCAGTGCTTGCCTGAGTGTTGGTGACCTGACAGGACGATTTGATGATTCTTGGATATTAGGTCTAGCCCAGGAAGGGGCCTCAGAAGCCAATCCTCTCATGTCAGAAATGAAAGCAATCTCAGGGACCCATCTAACCCAACTTGGAATTTTTTAACAGTAGCTCCCCCACCCCCAAGAGAAGATAGGTGACTTGTCCAAGGTGACACATCAGGTTAACAGCTAAATAGGATTTAAAACCCACATCTCCCAAATCCCAGACCAGTTTTCTTTCCACTGTCCTGTGAGGGATAGGGCTGGACAGTAGGAGTGGATAGTGGGATAGTATCATTAAGTGGTGATGGGAGAGAGAGAGAGAGAGAGAGAGAGAGAAGATCTGGAGTGGGGATTCAGCCAGTAAAAGAACTTTGGCATGTAGGGATCAGCTAGGGAGCAGGTCAAGGTCTCAAGTGTAGGGAGCAGTATGGAGTCTGGGCCTTTGCTTTGAGATAAGAACACTCAAATCTGGAGAACCCATGTCAGAGTTTGAGTTCAAGACCGTTTGTAGTCATCCACCCTACCTTACCACTCACCCTCCAATGCTCCTCATTCCTGACTCAGCTGCCCATGAGCCAGAACAGCACCTGGCCTCTTGAGGCTCACAGGAAATCTGAGGACAAAGGGTGTCAAATGGAAACCTCCTTGCAAGTCAGCTGGAAACTCACTCATCTTTTCCTCTCGCTTACCCCTACAGGAGCATCAGCATCTATTCCACAGAAAAATGGCCCTTTCTTTGAACCATCCCTGAACAAGCTGCCCTTCATAGGATCATTCCTTTCTATCTCTGGGACCTCAGTCCCCCAGAATCCTCTGTGGGATCATTGTTCTCCCTTCTGTTTTCAATGGGAGACATTCTGCCCAGAAGCCAGGAGTGCTGGGAACTGGGCTCTCCCCCAGCTAAAAATAACTCCAGCCAGCGGCAATTGTTTCGTTCTTACTCCCTTATCTGTTCCCCTGGAGGTCAGAAGCCAACTTCAGCCCAGAGCAAAAAGTGCTATCCCCAAGTCTCTTTTGGCAGAGGCATTCCACTGGGCTGTTGAACTGCCCAGCCCCAGCCCCCAGCCTGCTCCCAGCTGGGAGCAAGGCCTCTGGCTCTGGAGTTTAATACCCTCTGCCTCTGTGACCTGGTCCAAGTCACTTTCCCTCTCCAGACCTTTTAAAAAAATGATTATGTTTTTCTAATGAACATCTTCCTTCTCTACAACACCTCCCCCCCGCCCCTCACCATACCCCACTCATTGAGAAAACAAGAAAAACAAAACCCCTGTTATGAACATCTATAGTCAAGGGGAAAAAAATTCCACACACAAAAAAGTCTCAGTCTCAAAGCCTAAGACTGTTTCATTATCTATAAATTAAGGGAATAGGACTAGAGATGAGACAGTGTCTGACACATAGTATGTGCTTAATAAATATTTATTGACCAAGAGCTCTTACAATTCCAAATCCTATGATCCTTTTCATTTAAATCATTATCCCAACTTACTCTTAAGGGAAACCAACATCCAAGGTTGTATAACTCAGCCAGCTCTAGGATGCTAAGGTACCAAGATGTTACTGTATACGCCCTTTCAGGAAACCTACTTTCATTTTAACAGGGACTTTTTGGAACCCAAAGCTGGGACCTGGGGAGGTGGGACCAGTGGCAGCTGGAGGTCCAGATGCACTGCCCCTACCTTCCAATACAGCACTGCTGATTTACTACAGACAGGGTCTTTGAATGAGGAATGCTATTCAGAAAGGATTATTTTTTTTTTCCATTTCTCAGACTTTCCTTGTTTTCTTTGAGGAGCCTAGGGCCTAAGTCAGAGGCCCTCAGTGGTTAAAAATAACCTGGAACAGCACTAAATTGATGCAATCAAAGAATTACAGAGTTGGAGGAGGAGAGGCGATGTCAGATATGATCTCATGCAACTTCTACACAAAGCAAGTATCCTGTCTACTCCCTCCCTGACTAGTGGTCATCCTGCCTCCACGTGAAATGACAGGGAATGCACTATTCTTCCAAAAAGCAAGTTCCATCTGGGGAAAAATTCTGAGAGTTAGGACAGTGTTTCCTCCATTTTAAAGGTTAGGAGCTAAAATCTCAACCCCCTTCTCCCTTCTCCCTTACTTTCCCCCCCTTTCCCCACCTAAATTCCATCCATTGGCCCTTGTGGTCCTTGCTGTCCAGGATCACACTCAAAGCACTCAATCTTTCTTCTACAGGACAACCTTTCACACATCTGAACACAAGAACTCTCCCTGTCTCTGTTAATTAAGACTTCTCTTCAGTTCCTTCAACTGATCCTGGAATGGCATGGTTTTAAGACCCCTCTACATCCTGGTGAGTCTCCCTTGGATAAGCTCTACTTTGTCAATGTTCTTCCTGCAACAGCACCCAGAGAAGCACATGATGTTCCCTCTGATTTTAGCCAGCCAAGGACAATGGGACTGTCACCTCCCTTGCAATGATTGCTGGACTTGTATTAATGCAACCTGAAATTGAATTAGTTTTTTTGACAGCCACATCCCACTACAGGTCTGTATTCATTTGACACCAATGTGCTCTCAAGGATATTTGAGCCAGAAGGGACCTCAGAATCCATTTCATCTTACAGTTAGGGCCCAGAGGGGGCTAATGTTAACATCACAGTGGCTCAGTGGCAGAGCTGACAATTAAAACCTGATAGGAGGCTAGCGCTGTCATCTCACCATCTCTGTGGCAAGCAGCTATTTCAAAAAAAGAAGAAACAAAAATCCAAACTCCAAATCAGTTAGTACCTCCCCACCACTTAGCATTTGCTGAAAACTGAACAGTCTTGACACAAAGAGCCAGCCTGAGGTGGGGATGAAGGGGAGAGGGCAGAGGAAGACAAGTGCATCATACACTTCTCTTTGGGGACTATTTTTAACCTCATTTTCCCCTCTCCCCCCGAACTGCCCAAGAGCCCAGCTGGGGCCTAAGGCATAACAGAGAGAAAGCAGAGTTTGACCCTTTGGTTTGAGTTGATAAAGGGAATGAGAGAGACGGAGGGAGGTAGGGGTGGATGGATGGAGAGGCATGAAGGATGAAGCAGAGTGGGAGCATTTGTGTACCAAAGGATCTGATATCAATATCCCTGAAGCAAGAATAAAAAGTCAGGCAGGCTCTTGTCAGGGGTAAGGAAAGAATCCATTTGAGTGGATTCTAAAGGCCCTCTTGGTGCTCAATTCTGAAGGAACCAGCCACACTAGTTCTGCATGGCTAAGGCTGAGCAGGGTGAAGACCCTGCCTCAAAGGGGGAATTTCTGGGAGGAAAGAGGTGTCTGTGAAGTCAGAGCTGAGCTAGGTGTGGGTGAGGAGTGAAGGGTTAGGAATGACAGACCTGACACACACTGACACATACAGTTGAAGAATGGCATGAAGTCAGAGGCTAGAGCCCTGGGAGAACAATGCCCAAAGTTAGGCCAATGCCCAAAGTTAGGCCAGTGCCCACCTGGGCCACACCTGGAATTTCCTCACCCACCCCAAAGAATCATAAGAACTCAGGTTCCATGATGCTACTTCAGAGCTGGAAGGAACACAGACCACAAGATGAAAATATAACACAGGATGTCAAGAATAGAAGGTACCTTAGAACGTAGAACGTTAGAACATAGAACCACAAGATCTCAGAACAAAGTTATCTCAGGGATCATGGAATCTATCTTCTGGATGGTCCAACCCCATGCCCCCTATCCAATGTAGGCATCCTTTCCACTACACCTGGCACATACCTATTCCCCTCCTGTGATCTTAGATTGCATCAGTTGAGTTGGTGGAGAGCAGGAGGCCTGTAAGGGATGGATGGACTTTGCTATGTAGAGAACAATGACCTCGTAAATAACTAGGAGGCTGTCAATAACCATGCCATCCGTTTATGTGGCTATTTCGAGCAGCAGCAGATGAGACCTCAAGAGCAGCCTGAATTACCCCATTGATTTCCTCACAAGGACAGGGTTAGAACCACAAAAGAAGCCAAATGACATCCCAAGCCCTAAACATGTAAGTCTTTTCTCTCATTAATAATTAAAACTTTTGCCTTCCTAAAAGGTCTGCAGATTATGGGCAAAGAGGTTCCCCTCAATTCCCAGGCTTATTCATCATCACCACAATAACTCCTGACATCATCTTTCCCATCACTGGCTGCACTGTTGTCTAAACAACCTAGCTAAGCAGCAATTATTCCCAGTTTACAGACAAGGAAACTGACACCCAGGTGAAGCTGAGTCTCATAGCCAGCAAGTGGCAGAACCTGGGACTAGAAGCACTGCCTCCCAACTCCCAATGCAGTGGTCCTTCTGCTGAATCACACTGCCTTATGGAAATTAAAAGTTGCATCTCTAAATCTACTATAGTCTAAAGATGAGCCTGGGGGCTGGTGTCTTAGCTTTCTTTCTCCTAACAACTCCCTAGGAATGTAGAACATTAAACAATGACACCTGCACCCTCCCTTTACTGGAGTCAGAGAACCAAGTATCTGCCTTCTCTAAATTCACTCAAAGGTGGTGGCTTCCCCTTACCCACTCCCAACCCCCACCCTGACCATCCATGATTGACCTTTATGTTTCCATGGAAACAAGCCCCAAAGGGAGGAGAAAGCCAAAGCTGTCAGAATTCAATTTCATTGAAGCCAGCTGCCCCATTTCCATTAATCCCATTCTGCTTTCTTTTGGATGCTGAGTGTTGAAAGCCAGGGGTAGTATTTGATAATGTTTGGTTCATGACCTCTCAGGTATAAATCGATCATCTAGGTTAAGTGTCATCAGGATGCAATGGGGAATTAACACTGAGATCAGGAGACCTGGTTTCTGTTCCCAGAACTGTCAACGACTGTATGGCCTCAGACCTCTGGGGCCTCAACTTCTGCTTTGTAAAAAGAGATGACACTGACTGACCTTTGAGTCTAGAATTCAAAGTTCTATGGAGACTAACATCAGGAGAATCGTCTATCCATATTTTCAAGAAATTCTATGATTCTGGAGCTACCCGCCTAATCAAGGCATAGCCTGCTCAGGGCAGGGATAGGACATCCATCTTCTTGACTACTAACATTCCTGTCCCAGAGCTTCTGCATGGAGACTGTCTGGTGAAGAAACTGAGGAGTGGATGAAGGAATCCTACGCGTAGGGGCCAAGGCACATCGTCTCAACTGGGAACCAGCTGCAGCTGGGATGGCACTCTAGCATGAAGACCATGCATGGGGCCCATGTCCCACTACTGACAGAGATTCAGACCCAAGAGGCAGGGAGTGTAGAGGACCTGACCTGCATTCACCTCCTCTATTTACATCTTTAACACTTTAATTCAGCAATCATGTAGTAAGTCCCTATTATGTACCAGGCACTGTACTAGGTGCTGGGGATACCCCTAGCAGAATACAAGCTCTTGAAGGCAGGGATTACTTTTGATTGTCTCTGTATACCCTGAGCACATAGTAAGTATTTGTTGGATTGTATTGGATTCTCAGAGAGCCAAGCCCTGGTGACCAGAGCTAGGAAGAAGCTCCAGCAGTGAAATAGCAATGTTTCCACCACTAGTGGCTTCCTGGCTGGCAGGCTACTCATAAATCCCAACCTGGGAACTGGGATCAGGCCCAGACTAAAGAAAGGTTCTCTAGTCTCTGAAGGAAAGTCAGAGAGAATGAGGAAAACAACTCTGGTCTCTGTCACCTACAGATGTATGTCTCTGGCATACAACAGAGGGCTAGTGTCTGTTGGCTGTCTCTGTTAAGTTCTCTCCCCTCAGGACCCCCCTCTCTGACATACCTGGAGCCAAAACCTAGAAAAGCTTCCTGGAAGAGGGGACATTTGAGGAAAAGGTCAGGTGGGAAGAGGGGGAGGAGACTGAAAGGTGTGAGGAAAAGAAAAAGGGGCAGAAAAGGGAAAAAGAATGCAAGGGTCTTGCTGCAGGGGAGTAGCAAAGTCAGGCCAAGAGGATAATCCACAAAGTTAAGTTTCAGTGCTTCCAGCCCAAATAACAGGCCCAGAGCACCCACTGAGAAGGGATACAGGCTAACTCCATATACTGGAACATGTCAGCTGGATCACAAGGATGCGGAGGGCTTTCCTGGACAGTCTTCAGGACCTCAAGGAGGTCTGTTAAGAGCCTAAGTCCTACTTCTTATAGGAAGTGGTACCAGATGAGTCTAAGCCACAGTCCCTCTGAGGGCTCCTGCTGTGTTTAGATTCAGTACTACACAGGTGAACTGCTTATTGTTCTCAGACCCCTTCACCTTTAAATGCAAGAAGCCAGCTGCTGTGGGCAGAGCTGAAGGTAAGGCTCCTGTGCTGGTTGGTCCCATACCTAGGGCCTAGGAGGAGGGTACTTCCTAAAGATGATTTGAGGTAAATGCCAGTCCGGGAAACACCAAGCCCAGTCTCCTGGAGAGCTCTGTCCTCTCTCACATTGAACCAGGAGACTGTGGGTTTACGGTATTGGACCTGGAAGGTCTTTAGAGGGCACATCTCATAGGACCAGATACAGAGTGGCAAAGGCCAAGCCCCTGCTTCTATAGATGACCTTTGGGGTCTTGGTTGGCCTTCAGAGCCAGCTTCTGGCTTTCCCACTGTGCTCAGACCTGTGCTCTTGTTCCATCACTCACTATGTGACCTTATGCAAGTCATTCCCTCTTCCCCACTCTGGGCCTCAATTTCCTCAGCTGGACTAGACAGTGCTTGGGT
Organism: Bettongia penicillata ogilbyi; assembly: GCA_023548195.1. Classification (NCBI taxonomy): domain Eukaryota; kingdom Metazoa; phylum Chordata; class Mammalia; order Diprotodontia; family Potoroidae; genus Bettongia; species Bettongia penicillata. The sequence continues at coordinate 1,043,567 of JAJHZJ010000583.1, forward strand.
CCCTTCCAGTTCAATGAAGGCTTGGTCTGCTTTCTTCTCGTCCCAGATATCTAATAAGTTTCTCAGTCGGATTAAAGGGTTAATCCTGGAAGTGGCAAGAGGGCCTATAGCAGCCAGAGAAAAAAGACAGCAACCAGTAATAGAAGTCACATGGGCCTTTTATTCATTCCATCACCTGGCTGTGTGGATGGTTTGGGAGCCACAGAAATAGCTCTCAGGGACCAAATGTGCTGTCCAGAGCCAGGTGGGCCCCTTCAGAGATACTGTCCCTCTGGTCTGAGGGTCAGGCTTGCACGGCACTTTGTTCATATTATTGAACTTGAGATTTTTCAACAAATAATATGTACATCCAGGGGCCCCAGCTGCCTGCTGCCAAGGTCCCTTGAGCAAAAAAAAAACAACCCCCCCTCCCACCCCAACTTATAAAAGTGTGTACACCTTCTTAAAATAGAACGGTCATTCTGCTTTGTAGCTTCCCACGAAAACATATTTAAAATATTGCACTTGTAAATTAAGAAAATAAAGAGGCAAAGATTTCCTATTACAGAACAATGCATCAAGCATTCGGCTACAGTGTTGAAATAAATAAAATCCTGAGGCCAGGGCCCAGGGTGGGGATGGCAGGGTGCTAAGCACCAGGGCTCCAAGGAATGGCACCTGGAGGCCAGAGCCTACAGGATAAGTCACCTGAGCACCTGCAGCCTGGCCTGGGGAATACCTTCCAGCCCCCACCTTCTGCTACCTAGTTATTTCAGGGCCTTGATCATTGTGAAGTGACCCAGAAGCAGAGGGCAGGCCCATGCTGGGGGATGCTTGGCAGAACTCCTAAGTTAGAGGTCAGGTTCCTGTAATGGTTGGTCCTGTCCCTCCAGCTTCACACCTGCCCCTGGCTCCTTGCTGCCTGGACAAGAACCTTTCAGCCTGTACCAAAGCCCTGCCTATGTGCCACGCCCATAGGCCCAATCCTGGGGCAGGCATCGTCGTACCAGAGAGCGGCACTGGGGGGTGAGGGCTAGGTGCCAACACACATGGCACCAGCCCATTGGCTTCTAGAGTCCCCAGGGACTCTTGTAGTCCAGGCCTCAGGTTTTTCATATGTCCATGGGCCAGTCCAACTTAGATATGGCTTCCAGGAGTCACAGGCAACAGAGTGGCCCATTCTCTCAGCCATCCTTAGGAGGGTGGGGAGGGAGAGGGCAGGCCACCTGCTGGGCTGGCTGCATGTAAACATTCATCTCTCCCGGGCTGCCCGGGGGAGGGGGGGAGCCCCCTACAATGGGGGGCTCAGCTTCTTCTGGTTAATGAGGTCTAAGTAGAGCTCTGAGCGGAGAAAACGAGGATAGGAGTCCTTCTCCATAAGCCCATAGATCCGCTTCTGGGCCAGGTCAAAGCAGCCCCTGGTGACATTCTGCAGGTTGTCCTTGGTGTGTTCCCGTGTGTAGGAGTCCAGGTTCACCTGGAGGAGAAGTAGATGCAAGATCAAGTCCTTGACCTAAAAGGTGGTGTTGGACCCTCAGGAGTGGCATATGCCAAAGCTAAGTACTATCGGTACAATCACTTATCTCCAAGCCCCCGGAGGGGACTCTGCCATCTCTCCAGCTTGGTGAACTGATATAATCAGAATCCCCTAGGTGGCTAGTTTAATTCCTGCCCAGTCCTTTAGTGCCAGTCCCCAAGGATACCTTCAGTTCATGTCACTGAGAACAAAAAACTGTGTCTAGTCTCCCAACTACAGTTGGGAAGGACACCTGCCTCCCCTCTTCCTTAACCAGTAGGGTGGGGAGGGGGTCTCTGAGAAGGAAGATGAAGTATTAAAGGTTCCAAGAGCCTGGAGATGGCTCCCTCTGGGAGGGCACATATGGAAGCACTGATTCAGCACCTACAGTGGGCCAGACACTGTGCTAAGTATGAGGGACTTAAGCATTTGCTCTCCAGGAGCTGCTGTTTTCCCAGAATGAAGAAGCTGGCCCACTCCTCCCTGGCCCTGCCCTGAACAGCGTGACTGTGCTACAACCCAATCCTGCCTTCATGTCACAAACCCCTATCATAACCTGGACTGATCAAGTTTCCATTCATGATACTGCTCCAATGGAACTACCTTCCCCTGGAATGCTGTTGTGCCTATAGCTGTTTCCTGTAACCAGTTAACAGCATGGGCTAGGGAATACACAGCACACACAAAAGGGTTACCTCTTTACACGCCTGGATGGCAATATATTCTGCAAAGATCTTCTTCGCCTTGGATGACATCTTGGACTGGGACTTGACTTTCTTGAAGTCCTCACATGCCAGCCAAAATTCCAGGTTCTCTTCACTGAACTCTGTTCGGAGGAAGGCACGAAACACAGCTAATCCATCTGTCAGAAGACAAAGAACACCGGTTACATTGGGAAGGGATAGCCTGACACCAGATGAGATCTCTCCCAGCCCCATCACAGGCCCCACCATGCATCTGGGAAGAGGAGTACAGAACGTAGCCCAGCCATCTCCTAGGATTCCCCACTGAGTCTGGCCCAGAAAGTCAAGGAATAGCTTGGTATATTAGAGATCACAGGACTGGGAGTTAGGACACCTGTGTTAATTTACCCCATCTCTGCTGCCAACTCATTGTATGACCATGGGCAATTGAACCTCAGTTTTCCATCCATTAAATGAAAGAGTTAGATGAGATGACTTTTAAGGGTCCTTTATAGTTCTCTGACAATGAGTTATGAGACAGACTCAATCCAAGAAACATTTATTAAATCTACTAAGCCTACTATACAAGGCCCTGTCCCAAATACTGGGCACACAAAAACAAAAACAGTGCCTGTCCTCAAAGCTGTCCTATCTCTTATCTGTCTCTTGCAGGTTGTGGGAGGGACCCAGCCTGGCTTAAAGCCTAGAGCTGATGTGTGTACAAAGGTGCAGCCAAAAAATATTCCTTCCCCCAGCCCCCCATTTTGTTCAGACCCCCAGTCTCTCAATCAGGACTTCAGAGGAGCATGTAAATCCCAGTCCCATCAGAGGTCTCCACATTAGCCTTCTGAAACAGTGACTCCCTAGAAGGCTGGGGGAGGAGGGGGTGTCTGACATTTATCATGGACATTCCATGTGGGATGTTCCTGCTGCTTCCTCCTGGTGCCTGAGGAAGGACTTGAGACCCTTCAGAGAATGAGGATAAGGGCTGGACAGTGACTAGGGGTTATGGGGCAAACTTTCCACACATTCTTATGGGATATCGAGCTTCTACACACAGAGGAGAACAAGACTGGGCCTGAGGTTCCCAGAAAACAGAATCCTTCTCTTATAAACTCTAAAGGAATGTATACTTGTGTACAATGGTACACAAGTCCCCAAGATGAAGACAGGAAAGGAGGCAGGAGAGGGGTTGGTGGTAGAATGGGGCGGGGTGGGGTACAGGGGACAGGGGGCAGGATAACAAGGACCTGACAATACACATACTTACATTTGTGCAGCAGCAGTTTCTCCAGAGACTCTCCCCACTTGAGTGCCTCCTCAGAGGTGGGCCTGCCAACGAACAGGAGAGAGATGATGTGAACTCAGGCTGAGACTAATCTGCTAACAAGCAGCAGCCGCTGCACCCACCCAGAAACACAAGAGCGATGGGAGCTGCGCTCTCTTGCCCTAGGGCTGACTCTCAGGTCTGGGACTTTTCAGTAGATGGTCAAAGTTACTCAGCAAAGTCTTCGGATGTCCCCCCTCTGCCAACTATAGGGTGAGGGGGCTATAGGAAAATATTAGATCCCTGAACTCTGGGGTTGGAAAGCTGGTCACAGTTGGCCAAGGTTCCTTTCTCCGGTCTTCATTCCCACTACTTCTGAATCCCCACCAGGCGAGCAAGATCTTCCAAAAGGAGCCCAGATCTGGCTGCATGGTAAGGGTCCAAGATAAGAAATGTGGGGGTGGAAGCTGAAGGGCATTTACTCCGGGTCCAGGGAAGAACTCACTTCAGGGATTTCATCCCTTTGTCTGCCTTGCCAGCCACATTGCCCCCAGGAGAGTCATTTCTTCTCCGGAAAATTCCCAATCTGTTCTTCATGTCTTTGGCCCTGAGAGAGAAAAGAGAGAGAAATCTTTAGCCTCAAGAAAGACAAAGCAAGCAGCCATGGGTAGGAGTGAGGGCTAGAGCCCGTCGTTCAAAATTTTCTTGGTGCCTGACAGGTGGGTTCAGTCGCACGTACTCTTTCATCGTGTGTCTACGTTGCAGGTTCCCATTCCGTGTTCGGTACATACTCAGGAGCATCTCTGAGTGGAACTCAAGAGGCCCTGGCTTAGACAAATCTCGAAAAAAGGGCATGGCCCGGGGATCAAGTCAGCCTGATCTGGGCAGACACTTCGGGTGGGTAAGAAACAGACCACCCACCCAAGGTTCCTTTCACAACCCTTGCCCCCAGGCCTGGACAGGCAAGGACTGCCCTCCCCGGAAAACTCAGCCCAGGCAAGCAGGCAGGAACCAGCCTGGGCCAGTGTCCGCTCAGAGCAGCAGGAGTTCAGCGTCTGGGCTCCGAGCAGAGGCTGAAGCTGGTATTCAGACAGGAGGAGTCAGGAAGTAGGAGGGGCCGGGAAAGCAAACGAACAGAAAAAAATACAAGCCAAGCCTAACAGCTAGTGAAAGAAGCATGTGTCTTCAACTGGGCTGGCTGGCTCCCACTGAGGCCCGGCCCCCACACTCCAACCTTTCCATGGGGCTGAGGCAGGAAACTGCTCTGAGCTATTTGTGACCAGGCCTCATCAGTTGCCATGACAGCAAGGGAAGGGAGAAAGAAAATAAGTCAGCAAATACCAGGGATGGGCATCAACACGTCCTGCCAGGATGGCAGTGATGGTTATTTTTAGAACAGACTCATTTTTAGGACATTCCCCCAGAATGTCATTGGAAAAAAGGATGGCAGATTTCAAGATGGGGCACCCTGGGGTGGGGGGAACAGTACAAAAGTAGCTGGCAGGGAAGGGGTTAAATAGCCCATACTCACTCCTACTACTTGCCCCAACCCTTACTCCCTCCCCGTGTCTTGCCACTTGGGATTAGGGATTTAGCCAAACTTGGGCAGTGCCAAGAGATGGGTGCTGGATATAGGCATCTGTCTGACAACTCTGGTCCCTCTGGGCTCTGGTTTCAATCATCAGCAGTGGAAGAATCCCAGGATCCAGTCATGCCCATGCACAGAGGCACAGAATCTACAAACCAGGCAAGCAACCCCTGTTAGTTCAAAGCAGAAGACTAGACTCTGGGCGCTGCCGAGGCTCACCCCAGCTGTCTTGGCCTCCAGAAGCAGGCTTTCGAAGGGGCCTGGCACTTGGAGCCCAGCCCAAGCAATGCCAACCCAATGAAATAACATAGGGTGGAAAAGCTCTAATCAAAGTGCAGAAAACAATGATTAGAATAGGGAGTGGGCCGGTGTTTAGGAAGAGGAGTGAGCTTCTTCTCTGCTGTTTACCTTCAGGCACTCGGCTCCCAGGGGAGAAAGGAGGAGAGGAGGTGAGGGGGGGAGGGGCATCCTCAGTCATGAGGTTTACAAGGATCAAATACTACAACGTTACAGTGAAGTCACCTAGCCCAGCCCTCACATTCTTCAGATAGGAGAGCTGAGGCCCTGAAAATGCGCTAATTAATATCCTTGAAACCATACAATGCTTCCTAATACTAATGATTTTCCCACCACATCTTATCAGTGGGACTCAGAGATTACGTACATACATACACATACGTAAATGACACTTTCCCAAACTCCTGTCAGCTCTGAACCCCAATCTCCCCCTCATCCTTCATCAAAAATGGAGGCAGTGATTACTGGACCAGCGTGTCCTGCTGCTCTCCTGTCCCACCAGCCTCGGGAGAGGCAGAAGGGCAGTGCATACATATTGTTATAAGGCTTTGATTTTTGTTTTTCTTTTTTCCTGGAGGAGGGGGAAGCGGAGCAGGATGAGAAATAAACGTTTAATTCCAAAAACTTAAATCGCAAAAAATAAATACTAAATGAGTGGTGCCCCTGCCCTGAAGCATGTCCATTACTCCCCTGCCCCTCCTCATGACTACTGTCTTAGACTTATGCTCCTCCTAGAACAAAGAAAAAGAGAAGGCACAGGCCTGGAATAATTCATTCTCTGGAGCATTGGCCCATGGATAATTAAGAGTTGACTCTATTGTTCTGGGCCTGTCACCAAGTGCTTACAGATAGAAGTCTGAATACCCTGCTGACCTTCTCCTAGGAAAAGAAGTGTGCCGGCAGCCTACAGATGCTTACCGTTAAAGCACGGATTATCGAATCGCCACTCCCAGCCCAGCCTGGTGTCCCTTTCATCATAGCACACTGTCCTTCCTCTGGTATGTGATGGGTGACATTCCTTTTCCTATCCCCTACCCCAAATCAGAGCAGAGTTGGCTCTCCTTTTTGTTTCCAAAGTGGGAATGTGGCCAACAATATCTGAAGACCTATGGACGATGAGAGTGGGGAATCGTGAATCAGCACAGGGCTTATAAGATTTGAGAAGAGACCATCTAATATAATTCATTCATTTTACAGATGAGGAAACTGAAAACCAAAGGGGTTAAGCCTGTTGTGCTTAAGGTCAGAAATGGAAGTCAATAGGAAGACAGCTGCTCAGGGACCCCCGGTGGGCCTGTGTTTAAACCCTCTCCATCCCTGCCTCTAATAGGAAACAAGACTCCCCCTCGGGCCCACTGCTTTCACTTGACAATTTCCTTTTTCCTCTTCCCCAGGTTTCTCATGCTGTCCTGGTAAGTGAAAGCATTTGGACCCCTAAGGGGAGGTCTGGAGCAAGTACAGGGAGATTAGAAGAGTATACCAGAGGTTTCTGTTTCCAAATCTTCCATTAAATTGCCCCACAAAAATCCCTTTCTCTTCTTGGGTCTCTACTTTTAGAGCTCTTTCTGGGTACTCTCTACCTCTAAGGGGAATGAATTAATGGGGTGAAGGGCTCTGAATTCCCAGGTCAGGTATTAGACCAGATAAGTGGATCAGTTATTCCCTAATGTAAATATGACATTAAGGATAAGTTCCCTGACCCACAAGCAATCAACATATATTCCCCATTGGCCTGCCCCCACATCAACTTCTTTTTAGGTTTACAATGGCTCAGTAATTTTTTGCAGCTCCAAAACTGAGTCTAGAACCACAAGGGCATGCTGAATATGGTAGAATACTGTACTCTCAGTGTGTGTCCAAGCCTTTACATATGCCGAGTTGCCTCTATCATGACTACCCAGCGGCCTTCTTTCCAAGCCTATGTCTGGCCAAATGCATGTCTTTAAGGAATGTCAAGATCCTCCCCCTTTCAGTCTCCCACCCCTCAAATGCAGATTTAGGAAACTATATGTCCCTTTCTTCCACTAGATTCCCCACTTTCTTGAAAGTAATTAAAATCTTTCTCTCCCAAACACTGGACTTATAATAGTTGCTTATTTTTCTATTTTAAAATTTTTACGTATACATATATATATCATTTTCATTTCCAAATATATCCTTCTCCAAAGTATGATTCTTCGTATAACAAATCATTAAAAACTAAAAAAAGCTATTTAGCAAAACTACCCAACAAATAAAACAAACCTGACATTATATCAATACATGTAATGTTTCATACTAGAATCCCCCATCTCTGCAAAAAAAACAAAGGGAGGTACTTTTGTGGTTGTCTTTTCAAAGAAAAGGAGGGGAGAAATCTATAACATTGCCCCAGTCTGTAAAGAGTTAAAAATTATGTGGGATTGGGTTGTATGCTGTTTTTCCCTCCTGGAAAATCCAAATCGTTCCAGGCTGTCCGTGGTGGGAGAGCTTCCCCAGTCTTTGCAGAAAACTGAGGAGAAAGGGAGAAGGGCCTGAACAGAACAGCGGCATCTTGTAGCCATAAGTTCAGGAAAATACTGTATTGCCCAAATCAAGGTTCCAATAAAGGCCTCGGGGTTACGTACAACCTTAGGTTAAGAGGGAAAAGACAGAAATCATCTGTGCAGGGTGCCCTTTAGGAAAACCACTCCAAACCCCAGTTTCTTCCTCTCTTGTCCCTGTCCCTGACACATCTGGCTTAGTTCACAGCTGTAAAATCACAAATTGAGGTCCTACCTTTCCAGATACTTTTCAGAAAAGTCAACCATAGTGTGGTACATTGGGGAGAAAGCGGTCAGTAGGAAGCAGTGGGGCCAGGCGCAGTGCTGGAGGCACTGGGCTCCAAGCACAATAAATAGTCCAAGAAGGCTGCCGGCAACCAAGCCCCTGCAGTCAGCCAATGGGAAGGCGCTCGGTCCCAAGGCTCCCCAAGGCGAGGCCCGGGAAGGTCTCCCGCTCACCGCCAGCAGGGGAGAGGCAGGAAGCCCGAGGGGCTAGCCTCCCCCACGCACCACTGCAGGGTCATCCAGCAACCCTCAGCTTTACCCTGGTTTTTCTATAATCTGCTCTCAGTGTGTTAGCGGAGCGGGGAGGAAAGAATCTGATAAAGGTGTCCTTAACACTAGGAACTTCCAGCATGTTTTTTGCAAAATATTATGACTCCGTGGTCCCATTAATTAATAATGACTTTAAAAACCCAGTATTGGGGTAGAGAGGGAACAGAATTGGAAAGGGGGAGAAGGGAGGGAAAGCACTTAAACCGACAACCAAGATGGGCATTTGGTCTAACAGCTCCACCTGCTGGCAATATTTAAGATATTAAAACCGACTTTCCAATTAATCTCGTTTGCACAAAGCTCTAGATCGAGAACGAGGAAGGGTTTTCCTTAGAGGTCATCTCTTCCAATCCCCTCATTTTACAGATGAAGAAACTGAGCCATACAAAGGCTAAGCGACTTGGCCAATTTCACACAAAGTGGCACAGCCAGGCCTCAAACACATCTTGACTCCCAGTCTCTGACTCTCCACCGCTTCCTATTAAAGGACTCTGAGCTGGGTGCGACTGTAGGAAATCATCTCTCTACATGTAACAAGACTGAGGACCAGAGAGATTTGCCTAAGGCCATATAAGTCATAAGAAAATTGTCCACAATCAGGGCCTCTTCCTGTCCTCTCTCTCCTCTAAACTCTGGCTTCCTACCTCATCATTCCACCGACCTGCCCCCTCCAAAGTTACCAGTCATCTCTTAGTTGTCAAATCTCATGGACGTTTTTTCAGTCCTTAACCTCTCTTCAGCTTCTGATGCTGTCAATCTCCCTCTTCTCCCAGACGTTCTCTCCTCTCGAGGATTTCAGGACCTGCTTTCTCCTGGTTCTCTTATCTGAGTGCTCCTTTTCAGTCTCTGCTGGATTTCCATCCAAGTCATGTCCACTAATACCCAGGGTCCCCCGGGCTCTGTTTTTGACCCTCTTCTCTCTACATACTGTCTCACTTGGTGATCTCATCAGCTCACATGGTTTCAATTATCCCTTTACGCAGATCATTTTCAGATGCATTTATCCAGCCTAATCTCTCCCCTAAATCTACGGTCACATAGACGTATGTGCCTATTAGACCTATCAAACTGCATGTCTTGCAGACATCTCAAACTCAACACGTCCAAAACAAAGCTCATCACCTTTCCCCCAAAATCTGCCCTCTATGGCACTGAGGTCACTATCATCTTCTCTTGCTAGCTGCCCAGTCTACCAAGCCCAATGATGTCCTCGACTGGTCACTTGTACTAATCCCATATATCCAATCTGTCATCAGCTCCTGTCACTTCTACCTTCAAACATCTCTTGGCCGCACATGCTCCCCTCCCTCCCCATCTGCAGGCCCCCCATCACCTCACAACTGGATGACTTCAGTGGCCTGTTACTGATCACCCTGCCCCAAGTATATCCTCTACACAGCTTCCAAAGTGACCAGCCCTCTGCCCCATCACACACTCAGTAAACTTCAGTGGTTCCCTGCTCCCTCCAAGATCAACTACAAACTCTCCTGTTCAGCTTTCAAAGTCTTTCACAACCCGATTCCTGCCTGCCTTCCCAGTCTTCTTACACTTCTGTCCCCTCCGTGCATGATCAATCCAGCAATGCTGGCTTTCTTGCTCCTCCAACAGGACAGTCCATCTCTGTACTCCACACTTTTTCAATGGCTGCCTCAGATGCCTGGAATGCTCTGCCAGAGGGTTGTTGGAACCAGCCAGAACTAGTTCCAGAGAGCCAATTATTACATTTTCAGGGTGAGCATTTATGCCTTGGACATTGGCAAATAATGCAAATTTGGGCTTGATATATTATTTTATTGCCTTATTGATTTAAGAAAATGTTAACTGACTATAGAAAAATGTTAATAATGCAGATTAATCTTTTAAAGATAGTCAGTTGTTAAATATTTATCAACATAGCCCATCCCCTCTCCCTCTGACTCTGGTTTCCTCCATCCCCTGGCTTCCCTGGTTTTCACCGAGACTCAGATCAAATCCCAAATTTTATAAGAAGCCTTACCCTCCCCCCCCTCCACCCCGGCTAGTGCTTTCTCTCCGAGATTTATATTATATTAGATTGAATTATAACATATAACATATATTTAACATATGTACATATTTGGCTGAATGCTGTCTCCTCATTAGAATGCAAACTCCTCGAAGCAGAGACAGGCTCTTTTTTCCCTTTCTTTGTATCCTCCAGCACTTAGCACAGTGCCTGGAATAGAGCACGTAATTGATGCTCAGTGATGACGAAGTAGCCAAGGCAGAATTTGAACCTAAGCTTCTAAGACCTCAGTGTAAAGATCAGCTCTCTCTATTGTACTGCTGCTACTCTGGGCTAATCTTAAACCAGCAGGGCTTATCAAGAAAGAACACCAGAAGGGTCCCTTTGCCCAAAAACCCCTAACAGAATCAGTAGAGTCCTCCAAAAGAGTCATGATGGAAAATGCCATCCATAACCACAGCAAGAACTATAGAGTCTGAATGCAGGTCAAAGCACACTATTTGCTCTCTCTCTCTCTTTTTGTTGTCGTTTCTCCTTTCTCTTGGTTTCTCCCATTCATTCTAATTCTTCTTTACAACATGACTGATGTGAAAATGTTTGACGGAAATATACACTTAGAGCCTTTGTCGGATCGCCCGCCATCTTGGGGAGGTGGAGAAAATTTAAAACTCAAAAGCTTATGGAAGTGAATGTTGAAAACTAAAATTAAATAACTTTAAAAAAGAACGGGTAGAGTCACCTCACTTCATATGAGGAAGCTCAGTCAACTTCTTTCCTCTCCATGTTCCCACCCATCCTTTCTCTTCCTACTATCTTGTCTCATCTGATCCTTCCTATTCCAGGTGCCCTAGCTCCATCAATCATCCCTTTCCTTCCAGGAATCTTCAATTTTTCTCTCTACTGAATCATTCCCCATGGCCCACAAAACCACCCAGGTCATTTCTAGCCCTTGGCACCTTCCCTTCACCTACCGGAACCTAGACCATTGCCACCAACTCCACTGAACAAACCTTTAGCAAGTACTTAAACTGAGCATGATACTAGGTAATACATGGAGATAGGGAGACAAAACAAAAACAGAGGGACTCTGCCCTCCATAAAACTTACGTTCTACTGGAAGAAACAACATTTACAGAGTTAAGCATGTAAAAAAAAAAAATGAGGTGAGAACTGCAAACAATGAGGGAGACCAGGAAAGGTTTTCCATAGGCAGTGGCACTAAAGTTGTTCCTTGAAATTTAGGATTCTTAAAGACATTTTATTGATTCTCTTTTACTTACATCATTTTAACTTTCCGCTACCTCTGCCTTCCCTTTCCTCCCTCCAACAGTATAATCCTGCCTTGTAGCAAATAAATGCCCCTGAGGAAAGCAAATCAATACATTGGTCATGTGTGGACATGCATGCTCATATGTCTACTGTATACATTTACAATATAATCCAACATCTCCCTCCACAGGCTAAGAATTTTAAGAGGCAGAAGTGAGGAAGGAGTGTACTCCAGATATGGAGGTACTGCCTATGGGAAGCATGGAGCCAGGAGATAGAATATAGTTGGGCTGAACTGGGAGCTAAGATAAAATAAATTTGGAAAAGAAGGCTCAAGCTAGAATGACTTTAAATACTAAACTAAGGAATCTGTATTTTGTTTTGAAAGAAATGGGGATCCAACAAAGCTTTTTGAGCAAGGAAATGACAGTTAGACCTGTGCCTAAAGGAAATCATTTAGTCAGCCCTGTGGAGAATGAACTAGAGAGACTAGAAGAGAGATTACCACACTAGGCCACACAAGCAGTGGTATGGGCCTGAACTAGGATAATGGCCAGGAGAATGAGGAGAAAAGGATGGATGAGAAAGCTGCCGTGAAGGTAGACTCTCTAAGATACAGAGACTAATCAGATGTGAAAGTGTGCAGGAGAGAAAAGAGTTAAGGATGACTTTAAAGCTGCAAACCTGGGTCACTTAGTTTCCTGTCACATATTCTTCAACCCAGTGACCCTGGCTTCCGGGCTTTCCACAAACAAGACACTCTCTTGGCTCTGGGCATTTTCTCCTGCTGTCTCCCATGCGTGGAACACTCTTCCTCCACTCCAATGACTGACCTCCTGGCTTCCTTTAAGTCCCATCTAAAACTCCCCCAGTGCCTTCCCTCTGTCCATTCCCCATTTCTTTTGTATAGAGTTTGCCTGTCCGTATTTGTTTGCCTGTTATCTTCCCTATTAGGTTGTAAGCTCCTTGAGGGCCTCTTTCTGTATCTCCAGCACTTAGCACAGGGCCTAGCACACAGAAGGTGCCTAAGTAATGCTTACTGATGGACTTACAGGAAGATGGTGGTAGCCTTCCTCAACAGAAATGAAGAAATCCTGGAGGAAGGACAGACAATGTCTGTGAATTTCCTTTTGGATATACTGAATTTGAGAGCTGACAGGACCAGGTGAAGGGGAGCAGCAGAAAGCTGGTGATGTAGCACTAGAGTAAACAATAACAATAACTGATATATGACGTTTTAAAATGTATAGTGCGCACTTTGATGCCATTTGAGCCTCACAATTTCCTAGTGAGGTAAATACCGCAAGCATTACCATGCTCATTTTATGGATGAGAACGTGACCAAGGGTCTCACAGACAGTGAAAATCAGAGGTAGGATCTGATTCCAGGAGTACTGCACGCATCCTGCTGCCTCCTAAGAAGAAACACTTGACTGAGAGAGAGAGAGATTTAGGTGTCTTCTGCAGAGATGCTGGAGCAGGTGGGCTCACAAAGATAAGAGGGCATAGGACAGAGGCTTAGGCAACATCCATACTTACAGCAGGTAGAAAAGTGACAGGATTCAGAAAGGAAAGGGAATTGGCTACTTGTTATAATGGGGGAAAACTAGGACTTTGTGGAGTCCAAGGACTTGAGTTCAAACAATGTCTCTCACTTCATTAGTTGTATGACCCTGGGCAAGTCACTTAACCTCTGTGTGTCTGTTTCCTCATCTATAAACTGGATATACTAGCACCTACCTTCCAGGGTTGCTGAGTAGTAAGGATAAAGCACTTTGCAAAACCTTAAAATGCTACATAAACGCTAGCTCTAATTTTTATTATATATACATGTCCCTGGGCCAGTCACTACACGCTCTAAAGTCTGTTTCTTACGTAAAATAGGGGTTCTGGACTAGACTGCCTCTGAGGTCTCTTCTGGCTCCTGCTCTATCATTCTGTAAGGTGGTCAGTCAGGTAGGACAGCCCTGTCATAAGAGCCAAGGAAGGAAGGAGCAGCCAGGGGACAGGATGTAGAGAACACTTTTAATAGAGTGGGGGCATCAGAAGCCAGAGCCAAAGCATTTAGGAATGAGTGGGATGTGAAAAAGCAGAAGCCAGGAGTGTACACAACTTCTTTCTAAAATTTGCCTATGAAAGGGAAGAGAGATGCAGGAGGAGAGCTGGAGGGGTAGTAGGGTCCAGGGAAGATGTTTAAAGCTGGTAGAGACCTGGGAATATCTGTGAGCGGTAGGGATGGAGCTGCAGTTTTGGAGACAGGGGAGAAAAAGTGAATGATCAAAGCAGAAGCTTCCAGAGGAAATGGGAAGAGAGTAGACTGAGGACACAAGAAGGATGGGTGGACTTGGCAAGGAGAGGAATCACTTCTTCCTCAGAGACTGGAACAAAAGAGGAGGGCATGGAGGAAGGGAGGAGCAGGAGAGAAGGGAGAGCTCTGGACTATGTTTCTTGGTAAAATAGGAAGTGAGGTCAGCTACTGAGGACAGGGGGAAAGGCGGTGACGGGATTCAAGGATGGCCCCTTTAGGAAGCGTGGGAGTCAGTCAGGAGATGAACGTGCCAGCCGCACCCGGGGATGAACAGCTAGAGAATGGGCCATACATTTTCAGACACAGCCTCTGTCAGTCTGTTTTGCTTGACTCTGCTGACTTACTCCAAGGAAGGGTTCTATGATGTCTGTATGGGGAGGGGGGTGTCATTGGAAAGTGACTAACATAAAAAAAGAGCATCGATGACATTTTTTTCAGAGTAAAAACCCTCAATTAGGGAAGGAAAGAAGATTACTGTGCAGCATTTAGGACACAATCGAATTTAGATTACACAAATTTGCAACTGAGGACAGTTATTTGACTTCTTTGGTGGCATTCAGCAGTGCCAGGGTCTGAAATGGCTCAAGCTATGACAAAAATGAAAGGGTGGAGCAAAGTGTCTAACTGGTCAGGCTAAGTAGGGGACTGAGAGAGTAATAGGAATAAAGATAGGATTAGGGATGGGGATGGGGATAGGGACAGGTTTAGAGAGGGGGATAAAGATGAGCATAGGGGCAAGGATGAGGATGGGGATGTAGATTGTCCCAGACTTAGCAATAGGAATGAGGATGTGGTTGGGATGGAGGGGTGGAGATAGGGTTAGGGTTAGGCATGAGGATGGTGACAGAGATAAGGACTGTACCTTTGCTTTCATATAGCGAAATAAAGAAACTCTATCCATGAAGGATGGCACTGTCTCTACAATTTACAGTCTTAAAGAGCTCTGAGAGCAACTGGGCAAGCTTGGCAAGCTCCACAGAGTCACACAACCAATGTGTGTCCTATGCAGGACTTGAGCCCAGTTCTTCCTGACCCTGAGGCCAGCTCTCTATGCACTACACTAAACTCAAAAACATAAAAAGAGAAGAAAGTGACGACTGGAACAGAGGGATGGAGGTCCAGAGGTCACTGTAAAGGGCAAAGAATAGGCTTTAGAAGGAAAGAAGGAAACAAGCATTTATTAAGCTTAGCCTACAGTGATTTAGGATTATTATCTCCTTTAATACTCACAAGAAACCTGGGAGGTAGGTGTTATTATTTTCCCCACTTTACAGTTGAGGAAACTGAGACAGACAGAGCCTAAGTAAATTGGGAACTGAACTTTCTTGGCATCCATTCACTTCTCAAACCATTGGCAAAATGGCTTCCATCCCCATATCTTTACTTAAATACCCCTCTCTTAAGGTCACACTTAACCGTATCATCAAATGAATGACCTTGCCCTCTCTGGGACACAGGACACTGAACCACCCTGCCTCCTCCCGTGGCTTCCATGACATTGATTCTTCTTCTCCATCTCTTCTCCGTCCACCTTTTGGATGTATATGTTCCATCACTGACCCTCTTCTCTTTGTGATCCCATCCACTTCCATGCCTTCAATCATTACTTTCTAGTCAACCATTTGAAACCTAGTAGGAGTGTGAAAGTAGGGCCGCAAAATCAGAAAACCTAGCCAAGGTGCCTAAAAGAGGAGTAAGGCCTGTAGAGTGAGGAAAATGCTGAACTGTCAAATGCCAGATTGTTGATTGATCAGCTGATTGGAGATTACAGGAGAGGTCCTTGGAACAACTATTGCATGTGACTAGACATGCCTGAAGTTTACAAATGGGCCAAGTAAGAGAGACTGCTTTCTGTGTATAGGGAGAGAGAGCCAGTTACCCCTGTCCCAAAGACACTGTGATCTGTGACAACTGTGAGGTGTTCCTCTCACAACAACCATTCATGTGTGACTCTTGAGATTCCATTAGTGGCAGAATTATGTGCTTTGTCCATCACAGCCAGGGAACTGGTGGTTCTGAATCAGTCCCTGGGTAAGTCTCCTGTCTGCAGCCAGAAAATGTCAAGTCATATGTGACTTCTTTTCTTTCCCTTTTGAGATGGTCTTCTGAACCAACAAATTAGATAAATTGATTTATATATTTTATGCCTGTTATTTGTGTTCTTCTATGTATTTGTTTATGTGTGATGGTGGTCCATTTCCAGAAGAAGAACTGATGCAGTCTGAATACACACTACAGTATACTGTATTTCTCTATCTTTCTTTCTCTCTCCTTCCTTCCTTTCTTTTTCACATTTTCTTGCACAAAATGACTAATACAGAAACGTTTTACATGATTGTATATGTATAACCTATATCGGATTGCTTCTCATCTCAGGGAGGGGGGATGAAAAAGAGGAAGGGATAAAATTTGGAAATCAAAACAAAAAAATTTTTAAAAACATTGACTGTTAAAATTGTTTTTACATGTAATTGGGGGAAAATACATATTAAAAAAAAATTTCCAGGTGAAACATTAGGGAATATCAACTTCACAAAAGATAAATCTTTGTTTGGTTCTTTTAGACTTTTGGAAATGGAAGGATCATCCAGTTCAATCCCCCTCATCCCACAGATAAAGAAACAGAGGCTCTAAGTCACTGTCATTTTCAAAGCTGTCTCTGTACACATCAGTGCACACCAAATTAAGGAGCAATATAGCCCCAGGAATTTACTCTCTCAACTTTATAATATAAAGATATTTTTAAAGGTATAAGTATTTCCACTATGTAATAAGGAACAGATTAAATCTAATACTATGATGAAGGAAGAAAAGACCCATGGGAGTTGTATGTCATGGGAATTACTGCTACTCTCAAAGTTAAGTGGGAAAAGCTTTTTGGAACAGATGCAATTTCCAGAAGTGTCTGAATGATGAGAGGGAGTTTAGCAAGGGGAATTAGGGAATCATGCTAGAACTGCTGCATAGGAAGAAAGAATAGGAGCAGGAATCAGTAGAAATGAAAGGCCAGCAACAGGAGTCCCAGCATACATGAGCTGAAGAAGAAAGGGGGACGGGAGATGCAATTCTTAGGCCTCAGAAAGAAATTGACAGCTGGGACTTCTTCTGTCCCTCCATACTCTTTCATTTAATTGATCTGATCAGCTCTCATGGATTTAATTATTATCTCTATGCTAATGATAACTTTCAAATCTACTTATCTAGCCCTAATCTCTCTGATCACTTCAAGTCCCATATCTGCCTACTGCACATCTTGAACTGATTGTGCCATTTCAACATTTCAAAGGGGATCCATTCCCTCTTCCCCAAAATATTCCTTCTTCTGAACTTCCCTTTTACTGGAGCAACTTGATGGTACCATGGAAAAAGGACCAGGCCTGGAGTTAGGAAGACCTGAGTTCAAATCTGACTTCTGACACTTACCAGCTGTGTGACCCAGGAAAAGTCACTTAACTTCTATTTGGCTCAGTTCTCTCATCTGTAAAATGAGGATAATAGTAGCACCTACCTCCCAGGGTGATTGTGATGATAAAATGAAATATTAATGGTAGAGTGCTTAGCATACAACCTGGAACACAGTATGTGTTATGTAAATGTTCTCTCACCCCTCTGTAGCCCAACTGTTCCAGAGAACTGTCAATTTTGCCTTCACAATATCTCTTGCATATATCTTCTTCTCTCCTCTAATATTATCACCATCCTGGTGCAGGCCCTCATCACTTCATGCTAGGACTACTATAAATGTTTGCCCATGGGTCTGCCTGCCTCAAGTCTGTCTGCACTCCAGTTCATTCTCCAATGATCTTCCAACACACACCTCCACCCCCACCATTAAATCAACTCCAGTGTCTCCCTATCACCTCCAGGATCAAATAAAACATTTTCTATTTGGCATTAAGCCCATCACAACCTGGCCCCTTCCTATCTTTCTAGTCTTCTTACAACACACACACACACACACACACTTTTTCTCTCTCTTCAATTCAGTGACTCCAGCCTCCGTGCTCTCTGGACAAGGCATTTCATCTCTTGACTCTGTATTTTCATTCACCCATCTTCTAATCACCATCTCCGAAATCCCTGGCTTCCTTCAAGTTCTAGCTAAAATCTCACCTGCTGGAAAATGCCTTTCCCAATCCTTCTTAATGCTAGTGCCTTTTTCTCTTTTGATTATTTCCAATTTATCACAGATATGGATATATGTATATACATATATCCATATCTGTCATAAATTGTCATAAATATATATATATAATATATATATATATCTTCTTTGTACATAGATGTTTGTATGCTAGCTCTCCTTGAGGTCAAGGTCTTTTACTTTTCTTTGTAACCCCAGCACAGTGCCTGGCACACAGTAGGTGCTAAAGAGCTGCTTCTTGACTGACAGTTATGCTAGGATAATTTGAAGTTCCTTCATCCTATGGACTTTAACAGCAAAACCAAAACCAAACCAGTTACTAAATGCCTACCATGCATAAGGCACTGTATCAGATCTCTCTACAACCACAACTTATAAATTACCAATGCTTGCCTGAGAAGTTCGAAAAAGTAGTGATGGACTAGAATGGAACCTTGACAGCAGCCACTGTTCACTCTACTTCTAGGAAATGGGTCAGAGGTTGGGGATCCTACCACAAAGCCAAATGGATAAGCTCTCACTTTTTCAGATGCATGTCTGCACCAGCATGTGTAAGGTTCCTAACCAAGCCTTCTCAGTATCAGCAAAAAGACAAACTTCTGACCCTGACCCTAACATGGCATATCATGAGCTGGATACTGGCTATGAACCAGCTTACGAGACACTAAAAATAGTTGGTCCTATTACCAAAGACAGATAAGAATTTTAGAGAGTAGCTACAGATGCAACAAAGGCTGGTGAAAAGGGGAAGGAATGTAAGTTCTTGACCTGGTGTAGTGGGGAAAGGACACACTAGATCTCAAGTTAGAGGGCATGGGTTCGAATCCTTAGCTCAGCTACTAATTACCACATACTAGTCACTCTAGCTCTTGAGGCCTTGATTTTCTTATCTGTAAAATGAGGGGGTTTAGAAAAAAAACAAGATGGTCTCAATGGCCCCTCCTATCGCTAGATTCCCCCCA
Organism: Bettongia penicillata ogilbyi; assembly: GCA_023548195.1. NCBI lineage: Eukaryota > Metazoa > Chordata > Mammalia > Diprotodontia > Potoroidae > Bettongia > Bettongia penicillata. Next base: position 1,062,641 of record JAJHZJ010000583.1, read on the forward strand.
GTCCTCTGTAGATAATTCCCAAAAAGCTCTCTCCATCTCCACCTCTCGCCAGGGCTCCAGCTCTGCATTTGTCTGCCAAATACTCCACTGGAACCATAAACTCAGACGGTTTAATGCTGTGCTCTCCAGCTTTCCCCCACACACTCCCTCTTCTCTTCTGTTTCTGTCAATGGCTTCCAGGTTTGTAACCTTGGAGTTCTCTTCCCACTCTCACCCCACACATTCAAGCATTTGCCAATTTTTTGTCATTTCTATCTTCACAATCTCTTTGATATTTGGCCCCCCCTCTAAACTCTCCCTAAAATTACTTTGAGTCCATTCTAATAGCCTCCTCTCCCATTTTCCTGCCTCCAGGCCAGCATGATTCCTAAGGCAATGCCATGATCATGCCACTCAAGTGACCACCAAATAAATGATCAGTTCCCTTCCTTGACAATCAAGACCCTTGCCAATTTGGTTCCAAGCCATCTTTCCAGTCCTAATCTCATACTACTGCCTTTCAAATATCCCACTTTCTTGCCAACTATACACTACTCTCCATTGGCCATTCTTATTCTCTTCTTATCCATCTCCATGCCTTTGCTCACAACATCCTCCATGCATAGAATCGACACCCCATCTCCACATGCTGAAAGCCTTCCTTCTGGGCCAAATCACGTCCCACCTCCTTCTTAAAGCCTTGCCTGATACTCCTTAGTGAAAGTGATCTCTCCCACCCCCAATTTTTCACTCTGTCTTGGATCAAGGCAGTATATACTTGTCCTCCTCCTCCTTTCCAGGAGACTCTAAGCCCCTTCACATCAGAGTCTGTGTTGTATCTTTATTTGTATCCCCAGGGCCTCATACATTGCAGGCATTTAAGAGATGTCTACCAAAATGAAATCAGATGAATTTAGAGCTGGAAATAACCTCATCAATCTAGACTAGCATCCTTATTTTGCAGGTGGGGAAACTGAGGCCTAGAAAGGGAAAATGATTGAGACAAAGTTTCATGTTAATTTAGTAGTAAAAAGCTTGAACTGGAACCCAGGCCTCCTGACAGCCAGTCTGCTACTGTGGCATGAATCTAAGCACTTCTATACGGAGATCAGAAAACTGAAATATAAAACTGAGATACACCTTTGCCCAAGGTAGTCTCCTTGCAAAGCTGGTCACTGATTAAAAAGTTGACCTTGGAGGGGCATGGGTTGAGTGCTAAGCATGACATGAGGTTGGAGGATCCTCTAAGGCTTCTTGCAGAGATACAAAACTCCACCTTGCCTTCCTCCAAAGGCAGGTTGGTTGATCCAAATGACATGGTTCTTCAGGGCTGAGAGGAAGCAAACATAAAGCACTTTCTATCTCAACCTCAGGGGCAGAAGTGCCTATGGTGGGCTGAAAGGAACTAGTCTGAGAAGGAATGCAGTGAAATGGAGCATACCCCCCAACAGGGAGTGGGAGGAATCTGAAAGGAAATGGGAGAGTCCAGCAAACCAGACAAGTCTGAAAGCCTCTGAGATGGAAGATATGTCCAGAGAAAGGGGCCCAAGACTTTTTGAACTTACAGTTTTTTGCTCCTCTTCTGAGATGCCTCAGCACCATCCTCACAGCTTGCCTCAGCCCCGCTCAGCTGGGGAAAGATGAAGATGTTTTATTTTCATTAAGAAGGTTATAGATAAGCCAGGAGAGGCCTCATTCTACTGTGTTACCACCCAGCCTCGATCTCCCTCCCTGGTTCTAAGACCACTGGGAAAGAATACAGATATAGGCCTCTGCTAATGAAGTGATGCTTTGGGGACCAGGACCAGATTAGGAAATAAATAGGGGTTTTCCAACACAGATGGTACCTCTGGTTGATGGGGGCAGCCTCTGGTTTCTGACTTGCCAGATCAAAGGAGGCATAGTCTTGGCTTGGGCCAAGATTGAAAAGCAAGGGCCGACTTGGAGGAATGTCTAAACCCCCTCCTTATTTGCCATTGCTTTGGCTATTGTTAAACACTGACCTTAGCATCTAAGGTCACACAGTGTGTTTGTTAGTGACAGAAGTAGGGACTAGAACCCAGGAGTCCTCATGCAAGGTCCAGTGCTGCAACTACTCTACAAAGGTGCTTGGCTATTTCCTTTGACATTACATTCACAAAGGTCGCCCCCACCCTACCTACAGAGCAGCATCTTATTCCCCTCCTCATGAAGTTTATAGACTCACAGGATCATTGATTTAAAGTTGGAAGACACCTTAGGAGTTTATCTGGTCCAACCCTCTTGCTTTTCAGATGAGAAACTGAGATTCAGGGAAGGGGACTGATTTGCCCATGGTCACACAGGCAGTAAGGAGCCCACTACAGCACATCTCTCCTTCCAGGCAGGCCACTCCCTTCACAGTCTGGCGGGAGCCAAAACTATGCCTACCTTCCACTTGTGCTTGTGGCTTCTGCCCCTCCTTTCTACCTAAACAAACCCTGCCCACTCTCTCAGGCCTTGTCCAGGTCCCAGGTCCTGGCCAGAACCTTCCCAGCAGACTGCACAATCTTTTCCTTCTGTGATCTCTTACAGTGCTCACATCCGTACCACGTAGTTTAGTATTTGATCAGATTCTGTCCTGAACTGTTCTCCAATTGTCAAAACAATTAGTCTTATCCCTCCAATTAGACTGTAAGCTTTTCTAAGGCAGGAATTATGTTTTCTTTTCTTTCCCACAGCATTGGGTATAGAGCATATACTTAATGAAAACTTGCTGATGGATTGATTGGGAGGAGCCGTAAATGTTTTATGGTCCTGGGATGAACTCATATGCCAATCAGGTGGGTTGATATTTTATCACAGAAGCTAGCTGACATACAATGTGTGGGTTGTAGTATTTTTCTGGTCTTTTTATTTTTTTTTTTTTTAGTTTTGAGGGAAGTAACTACACACAGATACTCCATTTCTGAGTATACCTTTCTATACCAATCTCTCTACCGGGCACCCCCAACCCGTGGGAACGAGCACCTCTGGCCCTTCAGCCTGGCGCTGAGCTTCCTTCTATTCTAACCTTAAGCTTCCGCAGTTTATCAGCCCAGCACAATGGTACTCTTGGGCCCCTCCCACTCCCCCCTCCCTCCAAGGGAGCTGGGGAAATCAAAGCAGTTCAAACATGGGAAGAAACTTCCTTCCATTGTTGGGCAGGACTTGTCTTGATTCTGGTGTCTGCTGGGATCTGTCAGACCCAACCTCCCCAAGCAGATCCTCCCAGACTCCCGAGGCTGACCCCTCAGGGACGAGGCCGGTGCTCAAAGGCATGTCACACAATGTCCCAACTAGAAAAGCTCCTGGAGATTATTCCGATTCACTTTACACAAAAGAACACGGAGGCCCTGAGGGGTACTGTCCAAGGCTGTACAGACAGTTTCAATGCTCAGTGCAGTATCCTGAGCGTGGTACTAGGTATGGTTAACAGATTTACTGAAGTTAGTGGTAGTTTGGACATAAACCCCAGAACCCCGAACTCCCAAGGAAAAGATCTTTCCATTCACAAATCAGAATCATGCTAAGCCCAGGAATTGCGGGGGGGGGGGGAGGGGGGAAGGTTTGAGAGGGAAGGGGGAAAGGAAGAAAAAAAACAACACCTGTTATTCTGCTTACTTTTACAGGTAGGTAAATGAAGGGACTAGGAAAGGAAGGCGTTTGCCTAAGGATTTAACCCAGTGGTCCTGATTCCCAATTCAATCCAACATCAAATTCCCAGCCCAAATGAGGTTTTTCTGCAAATGCCCTATCAGCTTCATGAAAAGGCTTTGGCGGTGAGTGCTCCAACACCATCCTTACGCACATGGAGTGAAGCCTGATCTTCCCAAGAGCAAAAACCTAACATGAGGAGAGTCAAAGAAGGTAAGCGGGATAAGCTAGGGATAGGTACAGAAATCACCTGGGCCCAAGGCTGGGCTCAAATCCCACCTTCTGCAGAAAGCCTTTCCAGGTGCTCTTCCTGCCTCCTCCTGCTCCCTCTCCCCTTCGGGCACTACCTCCATTCCCTTTCTACAGGTCTCAGACGCGGAGTCGTTTCCCCACGTCCCCCCTGTTAGAATAGGAAATCCAGGAGGGCAGAGGCAGTATTTGTGTCTGAACGGAGGAACATAACAAATGCTTGCTGACTCACTGATAATAAGTCATTATGGATAAGTTATTATTATTGTTGATAATAAGAATCCAGACCTCACTTCTACTCAAGGAAAGATCTCCTGATGAAGGACAATTTGTGGGAAAGAGATCATCTGAAAGGTGAATATTGACACAGAATATTTTTTCTATGCACAAGAAAGAGGACGTCTAGGAAATCTATTGGGAAGTAGTAGCTTAAGGAAGTTTTTAAAGAGAACTACCTTCTGTGGGTATTTGAACACAAATGAAGGCAGACCCAAGAATCAGGAAACTTGGGTTTTAGCACTGGCTCTTTCACCACCTTACTTTGTGTTGATTTCCTTAAACAAATCCATCACACCCTGCTCCTCTCTAGGCCAAAGTTTCCTCCTCTTCAATATGAAAGGGACTGAATTGGATGATTTCTAAGGTCCCTTCCAGCTCCAACATTCTATGATTCTAAGATAAACAGGTTGCTTTCTTCTTGGCTAAAGTCATGTAAACTGAGGAAGTAGGATTCCTTTTTTGGAGGGGGAAGGAAGGAAGGAAGGAAGGAAGGAAGGAAGGAAGGAAGGAAGGAAGGAAGGAAGGAAGGAAGGAAGGAAGGAAGGAAGGAAGGAAGGAAGGAAGGAAGAAAAGATTTTAAAGTATGGAGTACTTTGAAGGAGTGGGAAGCTAGGTAGTACAGTCGATAGAGTGTCAGGAAGACTCATCTTCCTGAGTCAAATCTGGCTTCAGATACCTCCTAGCTATATGACCCTGGGCAAGTCACTTAACCCTGTTTGCCTCAGTTTCCTTATGTGGAAACTGAGGAAATGGCAAACAACTCTAGTATATTTGCCAAGAAAACACCAAATGAGGTCAGAAACAACTGGAAATGACTGAGCAACACTTTGCAGGAGGGCAGGCCTATTTGCCACTTTAGACTGGCAAACATCCTGTGAGTGAGGCTCACCCTAAGTCATATCTGAAAGGCAGAAAACTATGGTCCTGAAGACCATGATCTCTGGACCTAGAAGGAAATGATTCAATCCCTGCTCAGGAGCTGTAGTTGGAGTTTCTCTCCACTAGAGGGCAGGAGTAAACCAGCTCTAAATCTGCTCCTCTAATCCCAGTCCATTGGAACTTTTCCTCTCATCACTACTCCCCTTAATGAGCTTTCAATGTTCCAATGCCAGTATTTCACTCAAAACCCAACATATTCTTGGGCCCACATGCTTTCAGGACTAATTTAAGCATGGCTCCACCCCGAGCCCAGGTTCTAATCCCAACCCAATTCAATTCCACAAGCATATATTAAACACCCGGTATGTGAAAGGTGCTCTGCGAGCCACTGTCCAGTCCCTGTGTGGCTCAAGGTAAGTGCCTGACCTTCTCTGGCCATCAACGTCCTGCTCGTCAGAGAGGGCTGACCTCTCTGCTCTCAGGCAAGTCTAGAAAAAACATTAGTACATGTTTTGGCCCCAATGCGCTATTACTCTGTTTTGCTTAGCTGCCCATCTTTGTTTTGAAAAGGGGGCAAGGGAATGTCACTGGGAAGTGACAGTCATATAGAAAAAGAGTGTCAACAAAATATAGATTTAGTTTAAAAATAAATAAATAAACATCCCTGCCAGGTCTGACGTTCAGGATGCAGATGGCTCTTCTGCACTCCCTGAAGTCTGACCTGTCTCCGCACATTCTGAGCCTCAAATTCTCCTAAAGAAAGTATTCCTTGAGACAAGGATGACCAGAGGGAAAAATCTGCTTTCTTTTCTGCCATCTCCAGCCCCAAGCCCAGTCTCCTCAGTCTGTTAATCAGGTCCCACCGTACCTCTTCAGCTTCAGCCAAAGTCTGCTCACTGTCCTCAAAACTGGCTAGCCTACCTTGTAGAATCCTGACTCTGCTGCTTTCTTCACATTATTTCTCTCTCCCCTGCCTCAATAGGACCAAACCCTACCCGTCCTTCAAGGCCCTGTTCAGCTTTGCCTCCCTCAAGAAACCCTCTCAGCCCTTTCAAGTCACAGAGGTTCAAGGGCCATCACCCTCTGAATGCCAGTGTTCTGTACCCTAATTTGGAATTTAGCACCTGACACCCTCTTACACTTCTAATGTTGTCTTGCTTATTACTTAATTTTGTTTGAGTGTTTTGTTTCCTTAACTAAGTTATAACCTGCATGAACAAAAGCAAGGACTACTGTTTTATACTTTGTTATAAACCCCGCCTCTCCTGGTTTCAGCCTCTTCATCTGGGGCACCTTCCTGCTCTCTCCCTTCTGCCCCTAAGCTCTGGCTGAAGGTGAGGTCCAGGAGGACCTTGGGGATCACAAAGGATGGCTTGTCAATTAGTGGAGGGGCCTGAGAGCCTGAAACCTCCTTTGTGGGCACTTCCCCTTAAGGACAGTCACTGGCAGGAGGCCCAGGTTCTTCAGTGCCCCACTGGCCACCCCCTCAGCAGGCAGAGGCACCTTCAGGTTTATAGCCTCCCCTAAGGACAGCCTCCTGCAGTGATCAGAGAAGCAGAAGTAAAATTTGGGAGGTGGAATTTGAATTCAGGCCTCCCTAACTGGAAACTCCAGGTATTGTCTCAGTGGCATGTTTCTGAGGCTCTCCCTGGAATGGGTCATTCTCGGTAGGTCTTTGTTCCTAGGCAAGCTTTCTAATCCTGCTTCTCACTGGCCCTAGGGTGAGGAGGACCTGAGTTCAAATCCAGCCTCTGATACTTATTGGCTGTGGGACCCTGGGCATGTCTCTTCATTCTATTTGCCCCAGTTTCCTCATCTGTAAAATGAGCTGGAGAAGGAAAATTCAAACCACTCCAGTATCTTTGCCAAGAAAACCCCAAATGGGGTCACAGAGAGTTGCACTTCGACAACAATCCTGTCTCTACAGCTTACTACTTGCATGAATTTGAGCAAGTCACTGAAGCTCTTTCTGTCTCAGTCTCTTCCTCAAGAAGATGAGACTGGATCAGGACAAGAGGGCTTCCAGATCTAGGTCTCGGGTCTCGGATCCCACTGTGGCTCTAGTGGTGACATCCATCCCCGCCCGCTGGGCAGGGCCTTGGCTCTGCCCCCAGCCCAGCCCAGGAGGCGTCCTCACCTACCTTTCTATGTCCCGTAAAGAAAAGAGAGAGGTGGTGCATGGAGCCCCCGTTGCGGGCCAGCTCCTTCTTCACGGCCCTGGGGGAGCCCAGGGCCCAGCCGCTCTTCTTGCCCTCGCCATCCGAGCAGTTAAGCGTGGTGTCCGAGGTGAAGCAGCGGCCCTTGGGCTCCTGCAGCAGGCTGCCCTCGCTGTGGGTGCGGCGCCGCAGGGAGCTCTGCACAGTCAGCGTGAATGCCCCGTCAGCGCCCGCCGTCTCGATCATGCTGCTCCGCTTCGCCTCATTCCGCTCTAGGTAGTTGTCGTCGCTCTCATCGTCCTCGTCCTCATCCCCCTCCTCCCCCTCAAGTTCTTCCTCCTCTTCCTCATCCTCCTCATCGGGGGCACCTTCCTGCTCTCTCCCTTCTGCCCCGAAACTCTGGCTGAAGGTGCAGTCCAGACGGACCTCGGGGATCACAAAGGACGGCTTGTCAGTTAAGGGAGGGGCCTGTGGGCCTGAAGCCTCCTCTGTGGGCACTTCCTCTTGAGGACAGTCACTGGCAGGAGGCTCTGGCTCTTCAGATGCCCCATTGGCCACCCCCTCGGTAGGCAGGTAGACCTCCAGACTTGTGGCCTCTCCTGCAGATGCCTCCACTTGGGATGGGTTGTTCTCCGGAGGCTTCCATCCCTCAGGTACCCTATTGGCTACCCCCTCAGCAGGCAGGCTTGTGGCCTCCCCTCCAAGTGCCTCCTTCTGGGGACAGCTGCTCTCAGGGGGCCCCAGTTCCTCAGGTGGCCCACTAGCCCCCACCTCTGTAGAAGGGGGCACCTCCTCCTCAGAAGGCATCTCTTTTCTTTCATCCACGTCTGTCTCAAGCATCTGGAGGAGAAAAAGAGAAAGAGAACAAGATGAGGCCAGAGAACCTTAGATTGTGCAAAGGTCCCAGAAGTCTTGCTCATAATACTTAGGGCTGAGGGCCATAGGACCACAAGATTTTTAACTGAAAGAGATTATCCAGATCTTCACTTTACAGATGAAGAAACAGGACCCAGAGGGATGAAATGATTTGTCTGCAGTCACAAAGGTATTAAGTAGCAGGACTGGGATTTGAACTCAAGTCCTCTAGGAGTATAAATGAAAAATTCCTCTGGTCCTTCCAACCTGTCCACACCCCAAATAACAACCTGTGACCTGAAAATTGATTTCCTACCCTTGAGGAAGCCCCAAATAGCCAAAGACCCCTAAAGGCCATCCTGGGGTCAAAAAGCCAGAAGTCAAGACAAGAAGCCAAGGCCAGGCTTACAGAGACAAGGGGCCTGCCTTTGCCAGGACTCTCTTTAGATCCTTCCCAGTATATATATCAAGGCCCAATAATTGCCTTCTGAGGACTGGACCAACCAAAGGTTTGGTGCTCAAAGGCTACCACAATACATCCACTCATCACACATGGCAGGTTCTGACTGAGCCTGGAAGAGGACAAAGGCAGGGCTCATCGTGTGAGAGATAGGAAAGAAAAAACAAGAAAATAAAAAGTAAAAGGGACATTTGACCAGCACTAACATTGTGGGGGACATTACTATACCAGACCTCTAGGAGAGCAGAGGGCCCAGTACGTTACTTTTATGTTTGCCCTCTATGCACCAGGTTCCAGGGGCAACAAACTAGGGAGACCAATTCTACTTCCCTAAACCCTGAGGTCTTTTTGCCTAGCCCCTAAGTACTTGGAGAAAGAGAGGGCTTTTCAAGATGCTAGAATTATGCCACTCCTACTCAATCCTTGCTTGGAGCTAGAACCAGGATATAAGATGGGGAAGTTCTAAATCCCATCTGAATGAACTATGACCCAAACACTGATCAGCAAGAGAAATTCAAACTGGCTTCTGGAAAACACTGCCAGTGAGATTCCCACTACAGGATGAGGCCAGGTAGTCCAATGAACAGAGAGGGTCACCTTCTCCTTCCCCTACTCTAACACTCACTCCTGGAGGATGTGAACACTCGTCCTTAAATTAGGATGTCCTGCCTGAGGTCTGGAACGATAACTCTGCCTTGGCAAATAACAAAGATGTCACCAAGTTCTCTAACCTGGAAGGAGGTTGGGGGCACAGCTCGGACATGCTCTGTGCTAGGCCAGAAGTTCTTCCTACTTCAACTTTGCAATTTAGAAGAAAAGGCCCTGCCGCAGGAGTAAGGAAATCTGGGCTCTAAGTCCCAGCTCCACCAATATACTGATTGCATAGGATTTTGTGAAAACTTAATGACATACTCCCAAATAATACTCATGAAAGCACTTTGGACAGAAGAAAACTTTCAGAGGACAAATGCAGAGCCAGGAAAATACATTGAATCTCTCCCCTGCAGCTAAACCTCCCCAAACTGCTGAGACCCAAAGCCTCTGGCCCAGCTCCTCCCCTCGCCTGCTCCAGCACACACACTCACCCTGAGCAGTGCCCATTCTTAGAAGCAGAGGGCTGGACTTAATTCTGCAGGGCAGTTCCCTGCCACACTGAATAAGGGATCTGAGGCCACCTTAGAGCTCAGGCATTTCCTCTTCTCCCTTACATGTGACTGAAAGGCTGCTGCTCCCTGAGAAGCAACCTCATCACTCCCAGGTTCAAATCCTGGCTTGTCATCCCACCCACCAAACCAACAGAAATCCCATACTCTCCCTGACAATACTCAACCTGCTTCCTTGTGCTCAGCAGAGAAAAAAGATGGTCAATAGCCAGTGGACCATAGCCAGTTTCCCCACCGAGGCAGAGCACCCCCAGGTCTGTCTCTCCAGGGAAGTGACTAGCTCTGAATTTCCCCTTTCCTGGGGTGGCCTGGGGTTGGGTTTTGGAGGAAAGGTAGGAGTAGCACTGGCCTGCCCGGCTGGTGACTCCTTTGCCAACGCCCTGGTGGGCTGAGGGGGCTGGAGAATACAGTACAGACCCAAAACCAGAAATGCAAGTCAGGCAGCTCAGACCATTCCCACTGGCAGATTAGAGCAAAAACAAACAATGCCGAAAAG